>JAWQUT010000221.1:1223251-1266880 GCA_033807755.1 Ellobium chinense
ACCCCTTGGTCTTTAACAGGGGCTATTACGCAGTGAGATGTAATGTTACTGTTGTTACTGATATGAAATTGAGGGAAATAAATTGAGCTTTTCAGTAATGCTAAATTTATGCGGATAGGCCAAGCTGTCATTGAGTAATTGGTGTGTAAAGTTGGGTAACTTGGTTCGCGTGTCAAGTTCGCCGGTGTATGCGCTAGGTACTCCCTCTATACATAGACTAATCATATCGACAGGGATTCCACTGTATATTTTTTTTGTTTGTTTGTAGTTCGAACAATAAACAACAGTTCTGGGTCGAAATCGCCATCTTCTTCGGACAAAAACTGTATCGCCGCCACCTTGTGCTTGCAAGGCTGTGACTAGCCTGTGATCCCCTGACGTCACACCTAAGGGCGGGCACTATCATACCTCAGAGGCTGAGCTCGATGATGCTACTCGCCCGATCATTTAAGCGGGGTTGACCTTTAAGGAACTTTGGAAAGTGAATTTAGATTCATATGTCTTGTTTACTTTAAGTTAGCAGAGGCAGTTGGGTATTTTCACATATTCTTGTCCCATGTGTTGTTTCCTGTAAAATTGCTTCAAGATATCAGTGACAGTATTCACTCGTTTGTCTATTTCAAATGCTATCAAAACATTATTTTGACATCTTTCACCTCTGCAGGTCAAGAAGGTGGGTCTGTTTCGAATTGCCCATGATCGCTCACAACAAGGACGTAAGAATGATGCTGTACTAAAGGAGCGAGTGGAGGCTTTTGATTCAGCAGTGAAAGCCAATTCAGAAATTGCAACGTTGATGACTAAAAACTATGATGTGTTGAATCCAGTCATTGTCCACGAGTTATTCAAGAGAATTGAGGACTGTGATATTCCTCTCCTTCTGATGAACTCAGAGGTCAGTCGACCAGAGGATCTTATCCTGACACGCATATTTGTCCCACCAATCTGCATCAGACCTTCTGTAGTGTCTGACTTAAAGGTAAGGTCACACAGCTGAGGTTCAGCTAAATATAAAAGAGGTGCTATTTCTTCTAAATCTCCAGCTCTCATGCAATTTGTTAAACCTCTCATAATTGACACTCACTACTTTTCCGTTATTTTCTGCCGTAACTCTCAAGAGAGTCTGAGTCACTTAAATGACGTTGTTGTTCATAAGATAAAACATTTCACAAATTTGGCAGAAGAGAGCGCAGAAACATCACTGATAATTTGGATGAAAGAATTTCCTGTCGTTAACAGTTACAGAAACACATAGGGAGGTGTCACAAGGGCACCCCACCATGGGATCCATATGGGCTGGGGCTTTAGAGTAAGAAACTAATTCTAACGAGACTGATATTGCAACTGTAACAGCATTAACATGGTGCCCTGAGTTTGCATAACACCATGATGCAGCCTTTTCCTAAAGTGCTCATAATGCATACTGACTATGACGAAAAATAACAGTGCTATCATGTAAACTCAAGTGGCTGAAATAGACATAGTAGATTATCCACTAACATAAGGTCCCCAAGCAAGAAGACTTCACCAGAGATAATCAGTGCCAAGTAAGGCTGGGCAGCTCGAGTCAAAAGATAGAGTCGAGTCGATCTTTACCAGCGGCTCGATTCATCGAGTCAGCGAGTTCGGCTCGAGTCAAAAAGATCGAATTTTGCTCCGATCTTTTTGAGTTGCTTTAATCTGGCTCGACTCAACATTAATCGAGCCACACGCTCAGCGCGAAGTTACCGCGGCAGTGTCGCACCTCCTACAATCTTATTAGTAGATTTAATTGAGATTGTTTATGTTAAGGAAGTGTTAGCAGTGATAGCAGGAATGGGCTGGGAGGAGAAGGATCGTGACTAAGCATAAAAGTTTGGTTTGGTATCGTCGATGCTAATTGGGTAACAAAGGGCTCTGATTTGTGAGATACTATGTGTGTGTGAGTGTGTGTACGTTTGTGTATGTGTTTATATGAATGTGAACGTTTAGGGTGCCAGATGAGATTCAGTTACTGAAGAACTGATAGGACCTATCCTAAACTGCTCTTTCAATTAAAATGGAACAATAACCGAATGACCTTTAGTCGATCTTATGGCTGCATTACCAGCCTTTACCGCGGACCTTCTTTCCCTCCGGTACCGAAAAAGCTCGAGTTTTAAAGATCGAGCTTTAATCGATCTTTATGATCCGGGCCACCAAAAGATCGAGCCGAGTCGACTTTTCAAAATCAGGGATCGGCCCACCCCTAGTGCCAAGGTGCCATTTAAGAGGGTAGGGACTAAACCAAAAAAAAAAACTTACAGAAACTGTCCAAAAAAAAATTATCACATGAAATCAATTGCATTGTTAAATAACAGGTAGACAGCAGAGGCACTTCACTGAGCTTGCTATCTTATGAAAATGTATTCTGATTATATCTTCCTGCAGCACACAAAAAGTAGTTTTGTTTTTTTGCAATTAGAAGAGTATGTGTCTTTGCCTCTCTGCAGTCAGGAACAAATGAAGATGACATCACCATGAAGCTTCATGAGATTATGATGGTGAATGAAATTATCCAGCGTCTGAGAGCAACCGGTGCGAAGATGCAAATGTATATGGAGGACTGGGACTATGTTCAGCTTCATGTAAGGATGTAAGCTCTTGAATTGTTTGTTCCAAGGAAAGAGCTAAATAATAAGAGCACACTGATTACAATTTCAGATTTCAGCTCTCCTCATTGTTCATATGCTCAGCAGCTTTTTTAAGTGATATTAAGTAACCCACATAAGGTTACCCTTTCTAAGTTCCAACTTATTTCCTATTATCATTAACTAGATCCAATCTGAACTCAAGCCTGAACTTAGAATACAGTGTACTCAGACTCTTCCATCCGTTTCCTGAAATTGGCCCTCAGTACTGACTGTGCTTCCTTATGATGGGATGTGTAACGTCATATATAATGCAAAGACATGTGTAATTGACCACTGACCACTCGGAACCAGCATGTGCGAGCCCTTTGATCCAACAGATGCAATCAAGCGCTCCAAAATTTTAACTAAAATGATGAAGTGGTGGAAAAAGATAGAGAGAAGACAGTTGCATAAACTTTGTAAACTAAACAATCTAATCTTTGATATTTGGTAAGCAGACATTGAAATTAATCTCCTCTGTCAAATTTCATGCAGACAGGTTGATAGTTCCAGAGGTTTTGGAGTTGATTGCATTCAAAATAATGTGGCACTCTCCCATCCATTCTTATAGTACAGATGCCAATCAAGACCATGTTATATTTGGTGTGCACTCTTTTTGTGTTAGGCAATCTAACAAGCAGTGCTCATTTGTTAACATAGTAAATCATGTGAATGTAATGTGATACCTATCACTGACACAAATATTGTTTTCAGATTAATCATTAAATTAGTCACGGGATTTGTTGGTGATTAAATACACACTTTATGGCCAAAACAGATTTTCTTTATAATTACTTTCTTTCTCGATTATAAGGTTGCACTATTGTACAACTCAGAGACTTCAGGGATTCCTCTCAGCATGCAGCCAAAGAAGAAAACTCGAGGATTTGTTCAAAGACTGAAAGGCAAGCAAGGCCGCTTCCGCGGCAACCTGTCTGGGAAACGAGTTGATTTTTCAGGCAGAACAGTTATCTCACCAGACCCCAATATGCGCATTGATCAGGTCAGAGGATTTTTTTTTTATTGTTCCTAAGATGTTTTGTGCTTGAATTCTTCATAGAGATGCTGAAATAAACACTAATGGTAAATGATTGGTTCCATCCATGTTGGCACATAGCCATAGTCAGTTGGTGAGAAACAACTTAGTCAGTGTCATTGATAATGAAACCATTCTCTTTTATGCCCTAGAGAGAAAGAATTGCTCACGAAGAAGTTTATGACTGTATGTTTGCCCCATCAATCTTGCACTCTTCTTGTGTACCCATGTCATCAGTGATGTCTTACCGAAGATTATATTTTTTTTTCTACTCACTTTTCATTCTTTCATAGGTGGCGGTACCCATTCATGTAGCCAAGACTATGACCTATCCAGAGAAAGTCTGTCCAGCGAACCTGGCTCTGATGCAAAAGCTAGTCAGGAATGGCTGTGATGTTCATCCTGGTGCCAATTTTATTAAGGCAAGACCATGTGCAATAGTTGCATAGTGTAAACTTTTCAAAACACCAGTCCTTTTCACGGCTTTAATTTATGCCCATGGTCATCTTATAAGTGCCTTGGGAAGGCATTTATTTTCCTCAGTCTCCCAGTCTATAAAATAGGTGCCTGGTTAAAGGAAGATACTGTTAGAATGCTAGTGATCGGCACCTATAAAAAGCAGCAGCTCTGTATGCTTCCCAGGATGTTGAGAAGGTCATAGAGTGATCAAGGTTGCTAGGGTAATAATAGGATGAAGTTATGTGAGCAGGCTTTAGTCTGGATATGTGACTTATAAACTGCACTTTTTGGGAATTTACACTTTTCAGAAAAGTTTCTAAAAATTTGAATATGTATTTTCAGAGGGTTATTGTTAACTGCCATTTGGATAAATTCCTTACAGTTGCACGGGGCTGCCTCAGAAAAACATGGAGAGCTTTAACAATTTCATTTACTACCGCAGAGGATAATTGTAATCATTATGTCAGTTATGAGAGAAAGATGCTAACTAATTGATACTCACAATGAAAAGTTGTCCCTATTAGGTTTTCAGTTACTCTTCTGCTATCATAAATCTTAATTAAGACAGTGTGGTAGCCATTTGCTTTTCAATAAGATGCTAACACAGAAACTGTTCATATCTGTCTATTTTTTTCTGATGTTCACTAGATTCAGGGAACTGGTGAGCGTAAATTTCTTCGCTATGGAAATCGGAATCATATTGCAAACAGCTTGAGATATGGTGATATGGTGGAAAGACATATGATGGATGGAGATGTTGTTCTCTTCAACCGGCAACCCTCTCTGCACAAGCTCAGTATTCAGGCTTTTCATGCCAAGGTAATAATTCATCTTCAGCAAAGTGAAGCTGAACTATAAGCCTTAAACTCTTCCAGCTCCATTTTCTTATGGCCAAGACATTATCATCTAACCTGTAGACACCTTTATCCAAAAATCCCATGGCATGAGACTCCTATACTTTGAGTGCACACATATACAGGTGCTGCCTGTGTATGTATGAGTGAATGAGTATGTATGGGTTTGTGTGTGTGAACTTGTGTGTTTGAGGAGGTGTGCATTTGTGTTTGGATATGTGTGCATGTGGCTGTAAAGTGCTTCGAGCCTCCAGGGGAGGGCGCGGAATGCTATATAAATGCACTTTATTATTATTACTATAAAGCCAAATAAACTACAGTAAGCTAGAAATGTGTATGAATATATGGATACTACCGTCATCTCACAGTGGACTAGGACCAGCATCTTATTTACAAGTTTTATTTATTTTTGTAACACAAATGTTAATGTCACTCCACAAAATGTAAGTTAAAACTAGTTTATGGGTAGGTGAAGACCCAGCTAGTGTTAGTATTGATAGGCAGTTGCTGACAGACCTGATGGTAGACAGACTACACATGAGACAGTAACCAGCTGAGACAGAGTCACACATCCCAGATATGTGTAATAGATCTCTACTGTCCAGTGTGACCAGTACTACTGTAGTACTGTTTTCACAAGTTTTATGCCGAATGATGTTTTTAGCAATGGGAATCTCTGAAAGAGCTTGTTCTATTGGAGATAAGTTAATATTCCCAATACTTGAACTGAATTCTAAGGAAAAAAAATCTTTAAAATGAACTGAGCTGCTATCATAAAGAACTGAAATGAGGCTCATGAAAGTATTTTAAGTTGAACACACTCCAGTTGGGTTTTTTTGTTGTTTTTTTTTTGATGAACCTGTACAATTCTAAACATGTTTAACCTAATTTGTGTATCAGATACCCAAATTCTTTGAAACTTAGCACATTTGTTTACATTCAATAACCAATGCATGGAAAACAAAATACTCTGTTACTGTTATTTATTTCATCAGTATTCGCATCAGTCAAAGACTGCCTTTTTTGTTTTTGTTTTTTTACGGTATACAAAGCTGCCAAACAACTGTAACAAAGATTTGTTTATACACAGTTCACAATACTTTTCCATGTGCAGCACGGGTAATGAAAAACTGCATTAAAGAAAACTGTCCTATGTAGTACATAGGTTGAGTAAGGATAGGAGTACATAGCTTGAGTAAGGATAGGAGTACATTGGTTGAGTAAGGATAGGAGTACATAGGTTGAGTAAGGATAGTAGTACATAGGTTGAGTAAGGATAGGAGTACATGAGTACATAGGTGGAGTAAGGGTAGGAGTACATATGTTGAGTAAGGATAGGAGTATATAGGTTGAGTAAGGATAGGGATGCATACCATAAACTTTTGTGCTTTTGCATTTGTTCGCTGATGGGATTATATCTCCTCTTACCTATTTCCAGATATCATAAAAATCTTGTGAAAGCACTGGGTCGCAAGAAATGGTTTTGTTACCCGCAAAATTTTTAGATAATTTTGACTAGTTTGATTTTTTCTTTTCTTTTTTTAGGTCATGCCAAATAGGACATTCAGATTCAATGAATGCTGCTGTGGGCCATTCAATGCAGATTTTGATGGTGATGAGATGAATCTGCACCTGCCACAGACAGAGGAGGCCAAGGCTGAGGCCATCACTTTGATGGGATCCAAATCTAATATTATCACCCCTAGGAATGGGGAACCTCTCATAGCAGCTATTCAAGACTTCATCACTGGTCTGTAGCTATCATAGTGTTGGTGTTCATGTATTACAATCAGATCTCAGCCATAAGTGTGCGAGTGTGCTAAAGAAATGTATACTTATTGTTGAAATAATATACTAATCATGATCCAAATCATGCAGAAATAATGAAGCTCTTCCTGTGAATTCATCCTTAATAATAAGTTAGAAATATCAGGGTGTCTTTATACCTGAGCCTGTCAAGAATGGTTAGCTAGAATGCTCCTTGGTCAGGAATCCTGGCTACTTTAAGTCATGTAAAGAATTACAGAATATTTGTATAACCACTAAAACCACAGTCCGTTGGAAAGACTTTCAACTAACACAGCTAAAGTGTCTATGAAATCCCCAGCCCAATTGATATTTGTGCCATGTAAGATATTTATACTACCAAAAAAAGCAAGTCAAGCAGTTGAATACTTAGAAATCACTCTGGGAATAAACTGTGTTGGTAATGATTCCAAAGATGCCAAGAAAATTGTGCCAGACTGTTGTGCAGGTATGCCACTTTTCAGAGAATTTTATGAAATGAAAGAATTTGTGATATTTGAATGAGGGCCATGTGACATCTCTCCGAGAGCCGCTTGGATACTATAAATATTCTATAAACAATTTAAGTAATCCTTGTCTCAATGTTGTTGTTTTTTTTTGTCATTCTCAAATGTTTGCCTTGGACAGACTAAAATTTATAGCCTTATGCATTGCGTAAATTGTTTCATGAAACACATAAAGTGGCAGGAATTTTATGAAAAGTGAGTACCTCATCTCGTTGACATAAGTGGAAGATGTCATGAAACATTATAAAAAAAACAATGGAGTGACCAAGCAGTAAATGTATTCAACCAAACATAATATTTTTAATAAGAATTCATGTACAAAGCGAATAAAATAGACATATGTTAAGCACTGTTTTGTATTGCTTGTATCCTTTAATATTTCTATTCATAGGTTATTTGATTTGGAATTAGAATTTATAGGATAACCAAGGTGTCATCACTGTGAACGTAACATAATCATGTTTTATAGGGAGAACTCCATATTATGCTGGAATTAATACCCTTATCATTCTGTTTATCAGGTGCCTACCTTATGACACAGAAAGATGTGTTCTTTGACCGCAACAAAGCATGTCAGCTGATATCTGCCATGCTGGTAGGAAAAGATGCCGGGATGAAGATAGATCTCCCCCCACCAGCCATCCTCAAACCATGCAAGCTGTGGACTGGGAAGCAGGTGTTCTCTTTGCTGATGAGACCAAATAAAGAGTGTCCTGTGAAGGTATGACATGCATTTTCAGATAGGGAATGATTCCAGCTTATCTTCCAGTTTTTGTACTATTAGCTTAATGGAAAGTTGATATATGTTCACTCCATGGCATGCTGTCTGATCTTATATTTCAGCAACCAGCCTCACCAAAGTTGTATCAATGCATTGTGATATAATTTGATGCTTTGACACAAGTTTAGGCATGGAATGAAAGTTAATCAGGATTCCATCTATTTAATGAATTTATGGACATTTCTGTGGAATGGCCCCATACATTCCTGTCTCATATGACTGTCTAGAATTCGAAATTGATACTTACAATCATTGTACACATAGTTGATCCAGTCACTGTTTTTAGACCAGGGATATGCCTAGTCTGGTGAAGTTTGAGTTCATTGCACAGTGTTCAGGATACACATGAATGCCAGCGCCAGCATGAGAATGAAACTTTCAGCTATATTCTTTCAATTTTGTTTTATTTATGCTATGCAATGGGACCACCCATATGTAAGAGCAATTCTTGCAAACATACAGGTTGCCAAACCAGTCACTGACTTTAAACTGAAGATATAGGTCTAAGTTTGGTTTTGCTGCATTGTATTCAGGACGTAAAATACCAGAGGCCTTTTCAGATTTAATTCATGCTCTTAGGCTCTTAAACTACTGTTTCCCAGGTGAACCTTCGTACCAAAGGCAAGAACTATACCAAAAATGAAGATCTCTGTGCCAACGACTCCTTTGTGGTGATTCACAACAGTGAAATCATGTGTGGCTATATGGACAAGGCCATCCTAGGCTCAGGTTCAAAGAAAACAATTTTCTATCTTATCCTGAGGGATTATGGAGAGGAAGCAGGGGCAGATGCGCTGTCTCGATTGGCCAGGATATCTCCTGCCTTTCTATCACATCATGGGTTTTCCATAGGGATTGGTGATGTCACTCCAGGAGAAGGTATGTTTTTGCAGGGTAGGGAATGTTTTCTCCCATTTCTATAGTGCTTCATATCCAGTCCATCTGTGGTAGTAAATCATGATGTAATGACCATTTCAGTTAAATTCAGGCAGTAATGAAAGCTCTTAGTGACATGTTTTTGAAGAGATGAAAATGTTTATGTTGACTCTGCTTTATTGCAGTCTGCTTAATCACACTGTTTGCTCAGTTGCTACAATTTAGTAAATATAAAATGTTTTTGATAGAGAAAATAAATAATCATATCCACATAATCACAACTTTTTCCTTGCATCTATGGAATTGTGATGAAGTGGTCTGCTACTTTACAGAAGAAGGCTGTATGTGCCAAAATCACAATTTAATGGTGGGACACAAAAGACTCTGGCTTTGAGCTTCTCAGTTAATTAATGGTACATACCTTGGCAGATAGAAAGGTAAAGAACATTTTGCTGTGTACAGAAGTGCTGAAAGATAAAGTTTTATGTAACTTGGCAAATACAGTCCGGTTTTCCAAACAATGGCAGAGACGTTTTCTATAGCAAACTTCCTTAAGCCACATCATCAAACTGGAATGGAACAGAATTAAATGTCACATAATGCCCAAATTGGTTTTCTCTATTTCTTATATAGTGTGGACAAATTATGTCAGTTTCATTGATGCTTCTGGGTATTACCAGAATGTGGCTAAAAGTCTTTCTTCATGAAAATTTATGCATAGTGCAAATATTAATTTGCAAATGAAATCCTGATTGCTTTCTTTTGTGACCAGGCTTGATCCGAAAGAAGCAAGCTTTACTCAACAAAGGTTATACTGCTTGTGATGGTTACATTAGAGACTTAGAGGAAGGACGACTGCAGCCGCAACCTGGCTGTACTGAAGATGAAACTCTGGAGGCAAAGATTTTGAAAGGTTGACTGCACATTCTTGAAGTCATGGATAGTCCACATAGTATAGGCTTTAAATCTTTGGTTTCATATTGGTCTTTTCATAGTAAATTTTACCTCGATTTTATGTTAAGAAAGAGGGAATGGATAATTTGAAGTTTGCTGTGAATACACTACATTTATACACCAGAACATTTTTAATTGATATTTACACGTTTTACCTAGCAGCAGACGCTAGAATAAAAATGTTTTCGTATTCCCAACATTTAAAGTCAGACCATTGAACAGAAATTTCAGCTGCACCACTTGCTTCATCAAAAACACAGAGGAGTATTAGAAAGTGAATAGCTGTACCCATCCTAACGCTTTGTATGTGGATGTGACTGTATTTGTATCTGTGAATGTTAACTGTCAGCACTGTTAACGGAAAACCCTCCTATCTCTTTGGGAAGATGCACTGTTCGTATCACATTTTATTATTATTATTACCGTCAATAATTCTTTGACTCAACGTTTGGTTTTTTATTTCTCAGAACTCTCTGTGATTCGAGACCATGCTGGAGAGGCATGTCTCACAGAGCTGCACAAGACCAACAGTCCCCTCAACATGGCTATTTGTGGCTCAAAAGGCTCTTTTATCAACATCTCTCAGATGATTGCTTGTGTGGGCCAACAGGTTGCTCTTTTTTCAAAATAATATTGTAGAAAGTGCTTGAAATCAACTGACCCTATTGAATAATTCATTCTTCTTATTACAAAGCACTGTATTGTGCTCGCTTGAAGTTTAAATGATTCGTCACATTGCAATGGGAACTATGAACTGCAAAGATGAGGACTCTAGTATTGGTGGTGACTTGTGCTCATTGTATGTGAAGCAAGCCTTATATTGATCACTTGTATTGAGTGGAGAATGATCTGCATGAATGTATCTAAGATGGCACAGGTTGAGGTGACTACAGATAATAGCATAGTGACTGGAGAGATATGTTCTGTGGAAATGAGATGTGTGTGTGTGGAATGATTCAGTGATGTAATGTGTTGTTTGGATTTGCATGCCACTGATGAAGTTTGTCTTTGTGATCTTCCTTTTACAAGTTAATGAAATATGAATAGACAGGAAAGAGTCTTCACATGGTGAAGTGAAGTAATATTACTTCTGGGTATTGACTTCAGGCAATTAGTGGCAAACGAGTTCCCAATGGATTTGAGGATCGAGCCCTACCTCACTTTCCAAGGTTCTCCAAAGATCCAGCAGCTAGAGGGTTTGTCTCCAACAGCTTTTATTCAGGTAAGGAATTTTTTTTTCTGTTAGTGTGGAAAAATCTCATGTAAAGTTATAAGCCTCATCACAAATATCACATTAAAAAACATTCTGCTGTTCAAAAGCAGTTTTCTGAACAGGCTCAAGGAAGGAGTTAAATGATTAGCAGCCAGTCAAATTAATGCTGAAGTCACTATGTGACTACATTAAGTTATTGGAATGATAGATCTGAAAGCTTAATGTGTGCATAGGTCATTATTCTGACATGAGATAGAGTTGTTTGAAATGGCAGTAGGTCACCCCCCATGCCATGAAAACAAAAACTGAGAAAATTGTGATTGGAAAAATTTGTTTCAGTATGAAAGTAATCTAATTGCCTCGCAAAAGCTAAGGTTTATGTACAATTACTTACCATTCATCAATAAAACCAGTCTTTTCATGTACAAAAATGATTTTACTCTCATGAAATGCAACAATAAAAACTGTTGATATGAAAACGTGAGGAGCGGACAAAATTAAATTTATAATATAATTAGTGTCTTCTCTATGTTCTTAAATGAGAAACGAAATCC
This sequence comes from Ellobium chinense, assembly GCA_033807755.1. Lineage (NCBI taxonomy): Eukaryota > Metazoa > Mollusca > Gastropoda > Ellobiida > Ellobiidae > Ellobium > Ellobium chinense. The sequence continues at coordinate 1,234,942 of JAWQUT010000221.1, forward strand.
TCATGTCCCAGGCATCCATGTTTATAAGAAATGAATGGTATTTGCCATTTTCAGATTCCACTCTATCTCTGAAGTGCATTGCAGATCATTATGATGTGCTCATTGCGAAGTATTGCTTCATCCAGATGTTGTGCTAGTTTAGGAGTGATATGATGAATAATCTGCCATTCCATCTGTTCTCAGGTCTAACTCCCACAGAGTTTTTCTTCCACACCATGGCTGGGCGTGAGGGTCTAGTGGACACAGCAGTGAAGACTGCGGAGACTGGCTATATGCAGAGAAGACTGGTCAAGTCACTGGAAGACCTTTGCTTGCAGTATGATTCCACTGTCAGGACATCCATGGGAGAGGTAAGACTTTGCAATATAAGAACAGAAGCGTCTTTATGAGGCATGTCTCTACATCTTTTCAAACCATCTCCATTCAATAGCAATACTGAGGCATGAGATGTCATCAGTTCTTAGAAAGATGTAAATGTGGCTTTCAGATTTTAGAGAGGTATTACAGTGTGGCTGTCGGTTCTTGTAAAATAATTATTATGTGGCTGACATTTGCTAGACGTGTATTATCGTTATGTCATTGGTACTATATTTACAGTTAAAGCTAATTGTAATAGATACAGATTGATTTGTTGAGCTAGAGAATCTGTTTGCCAATGTGACAGGGAGGGGAAGGGTAGGCATGTGTAATTGCAAACACACTGCCTGCCTACAGATTAACCAGGAATAGTACACATTATCAACTCCATATATTGAATTTGCTACAAATGTATTGACACAAATATGTAAACTCCTATTTATAGTAGTCTTGCATATAATAGATTTCAAATGTGATAAGGCAGATGCAAGATCATGGCCATCATATGACAATAGGATAATAACCACAGACAGGAATATTATACTAAGAGTGCCTGTTTATTCAGTGTAAGAGATATTATTACTTTAGACAATGATCATGGACTTTGCTTTACTTTGCCAGGTTGTTCAGTTTATCTATGGGGAAGACAGCCTTGACCCTGCAGCCATGGAAGGAAATGAACAGCCTGTAGAGTTCAACCGCCTGATGATTCATGTTACATCAATGCTGACAGCAGAATGTCATGAAGAGCCATCCCTCACTGGTGAACAGGTATCAGCATTTGTTTTCAGTTTCCGCTGTGAACATGAGATTTAAAAAATCATGAATGATTAGTGGAAAGTACAAGTCAGTGATATTGAGGCATTCGGAGTGTTGACAGCAGTGTCATGAAAAGCCATCCCTGGTGAACAGGCGTTTTCTACCATAGGTATGAAAGTTAAATCATGACTTATTAGGGAAAGGATGAGTGATGTCAAGATATTTGCAATGTTGACAGCATACTGTCATATAGAGCTCTCTGTAATAGGTGAATAGATATCACCAATTATTTTCAAGCTCAAGCCTAGGCATGAGAGGTCAGAAATCATGAAACTTTAGTTGAAAGTATGAGTGATATCAAGAAATAGCAGTGTTGAAACAGTGTCATGTAGAACTCTCCCACACTGGGAATAGTGGACAGTAGTTGTTGTTTTCATGCTCTGGCATGGACAAGGGAGCTCATGGAAGTTTGATGGAAAGCCTGAAGGGTGTCAAGTCAAGGTAAAAGAAAGGCCAGAAACATTTACTGATTTATCTTAAGAAAACAAATCCCTGTTGCACACTAAGAGGGTCTTTGAATCCCAGTGCAGAATCAGATTTGCTAAATAAAGCAAAAATGAGACCCCATAGAGGCCAGAGATTTCGTTTATAATATTACACAGCTTCTTTTGAATTCTGAATCTGAGAAATGCAATACTCTATTCCTGTTGTCTCTCCCGTGACAGGTTCTTACTCAAGTAAAGGAAATCCTAGAGAGTTCTCCATGGGAAAAGGTCAGTACAAGATTCAAGGCAGATGTGACAGACTTCTTTTACAACTTTGCCAAGAAGATTAATCAGACTCGTGCTCATTATGGAGTGGATAGGTTTGGGGATATGGCATCTCCTGTGTTGCTCCAACTTCATCGACTGACCACATCACAGGTCAGCAAATTCATGGAAATCTGCCTTCACAAGTATGGCCGTGCTCTCATTGAACCTGGTGAAGCTGTGGGAGCCATTTGTGCCCAGTCCATAGGTGAGCCAGGCACCCAAATGACTTTGAAAACATTCCATTTTGCAGGAGTAGCTAGCATGAATATTACCCAGGGAGTGCCACGCATCAAGGAGATCATCAATGCCAGCAAGACTATCTCAACCCCCATCATCACAGCCCAGCTTCAGAATGGGGAGGATGAAGAGTTTGCTCGACTTGTCAAAGGGCGAATTGAACGGACAACTTTGGGAGAGATTTCTGAATACCTTGAAGAGGTATACATTCCTGATGATTGTTTCATCCTTGTCAAGCTTGACCTGAATAGAATTCGCCTGTTGAAGCTTGAAGTGACACCTGAGACAATTGCTTCTTGCATTGTCAACTCAAAACTCAAAGTCAGATACCCTGACATCAAAATCCACAGTGAATCTGTCCTCTCAGTCTCTGCCAATGGGTCTTCCAAAATCTCCATGTACTATAGGCTGCAGACTTTAAAGAAGTCACTGCCAGATATCATTGTTAGGGGAATTCCCTCTGTGTCAAGGGCAGTGATTCACAAGAATGACAAGTCTGGCAAGTTTGAGCTGTTGATAGAGGGTGACAACTTGAGTGGTGTCATGGCCACTCAGGGTGTGGATGGCTCAGCCTGCAAGTCTAACAATACCTATGAAGTGTGGCGCACACTGGGCATTGAAGCAGCCAGGACAACCATCATGAAGGAGGTGACCGTGACTATGGAGAGCCACGGAATGAGCATAGATGCCAGACACACTATGCTGCTGGCTGATCTTATGACTTACCGAGGAGAAGTCCTGGGCATCACACGGCATGGTCTGGCCAAAATGAAAGAGTCAGTTCTTATGTTGGCCTCATTCGAGAAAACTGCAGAGCACTTGTTTGAGGCTGCCTACTTCGGTCAGCGCGATGCTATCTGTGGGGTCAGTGAATGTATCATTATGGGAATACCCATGAACCTTGGAACAGGGGTTTTCAAACTGCTGTACAAAGCAGAGAACCCACCTACCATTTCAACTCGCCCAGTTCTTATTGACTTCCACACACCAGAATATAGGTGATGTTAGTTCCAGTCTTCATTCTTTGTGCTTTGAGCACAGCTAATGTAAAGGTGAGGACCTTCAGCATTTCCTGTGAATTTTGTTGTGAGGAATGTGAAACACTGAAAGTGCTTAACTGTATGAAGCCCGATTCCCCGTAAATTGGGACGAAACGCACACAAATGAATTTGAGGATTTGAGGAACTCAGTCACAGGTGGCTGTTTAACATATGGAGCAGTGGCTCATAAAGTTAAGTCTTACTATCTGTTTGACAGTTTCACAATTTGACACAGCTACAGATGAGGGACGTCAATATTGTAAGTCACATCAAGTGGCAAGCAGAACCTTTATAATTGACAGAGGTAATGTATTAATCTCATTAAAGTAGTGCTGATGTTATTCACAGCAGTTGTATGTGTGCTGTCAACTCTGTGACTGTTAGAGTAACATGTAAATTGCTGGTGTTATATTGGATGGGAATATGTTTATTTGCTCCTGACAAAGGTGAAATATTGAAGTGAGGATAACTTCAGTTGGTCTTTGTAAAGTCAAAGAGCATTGTGTGCTACATAGATGGATAGCCGATCTCTGAACACTGTTTTGTGTTTGTCCCTGCTTGTAGCAGGCACTTTGTAGGCAGAGTTTGGAAAAGTGCTAAATTTGCCTAAATGCTTTTGGTTGTGTTAGCATCAGAATTCTCTGTATGCTTTCAGAAAGATCCATAGATAAAAGCACAGACAGGCAAAGTCATTTTCTTTTTAGTTTTCCTGTTTCTTTGGCCTCATTTTGGTTTTAATACCTTGATAGTCATGGGAAAACAGTTTTGTGAATATTTCAAATTCTTTATGAATGTTTTATTTCATGCAAAAAACATTTATACTTTTTGCATCATTCCGCTATTCGACAGATGCATTATGGTAACAATTCAATAAAATTGTTGATGCATTTCGTGGCATCATGAAGGAAAGCAAGTCATGGGGCCCAGCCAGTAATTGCTTAACACATTACACCCTAAGAGGCTGTACAGGAAGTCACCCTCATTTTCCTAAGCAAGGGGAGGTAAATCCGCACTTTTGCATATAGACATTTTTCAAAATAATAATTTTCCCCCTAAATATTGTGATAAAAATATGAAAGTACTTTCACTGGAAAGAGAAATGAATGTACTTTCAGAAAAATACAACATTATATATGTTTGTGTTGAAACATTTCAATAAAAAATACCAAAACATGGAATCCATGATATTCACATTGGTTTTCAAAACACCATAGAAATTTCCAGCATGGGCCGATTTCTTTCGTTTTGGTATTAAACGGAAGGGAAATATTTGTAGAATCCCAATACAAAGCGGAAGTCTCGCTCTGGAGACACCTAGCGGCGAGATCTCGTTACTAAGGAAGCAAGTGCCGAGCGGGACACTTTGGGTCGGGTAGGGTGTAAGACCAACGAAAATCGGCGGGACACTTCGGGTCGGATAGGGTGTAATGTGTTAAAGTGGAAATACTTATAACCAACTTTCAGGGGCAGATTTGACTTGCCAATGTAATGAAACATTTTTTTATCGGAAACATGTATATGAAAGTTTAAAAGAAAGATGCCACCAAATTGCCTCCTCTTTACTCAGTTGTAACCTTTGCTATACTCTTTTTGATTTGTAATTAATCCCAGTCACTGTATTTGTGGTTATTACTTCTCTTAATAGGATTTAATCATGTGAGCAACTGCTGAGGCAGATTTCATTTTCATCCAAGTTGGCATTCTCTGGCTCATGTAGCTAAAAGTTACCATGCCTTTTGAACATTTCTATTTGCAACAGTTTGTCATAATTAAGAATCCTCATTTCATTTGCAGAATGAAGTAAGTTGTATTTCTGATTTCTCTCCTCTCTTATATTCAACCATGTGTTGGTTCTCAGATATCTGTAAGTAGTTCTTTCAGGAGTTGTCAGATAGTCACATATTGATGGCTTAAGTGAGCGCAGTGCCATGGTAAATCATCATATCGCTAGTGTCAGGAAAACAAATAAAAACAGTTTGTTGCTGACGGGCATTGAATTAGCTGATGTCCTATAAATGCCAAGGGATCATCAAAAGCATGATGTGGCTGTTTATGAGATTAAAAGTTCTTAGTGATGGCTTTGAACCATCTATCTGCAATTTAGATGTTATGATTTACTTTTTCCCTCTCCCTAGATGGCCATATTTTGATTTAATTAGTATTTATTTCTTTTAATGAGATTCTTATGTCAAATGAGAGAGGTTTAATGACATTATAATTCATTCCTTATGGATAAAGTGATTAAAATAATGAAGCTACACTCTTTTCTCCATTTTCCAAAGAAAAGTTTGATAAGAAAATACTGGTACAGTATTGTAAGTAGAGTCTCTCAACTGTGATTTCTCTTGTTTCTCTATTTGTCCACTTCTTCCTCATGTTCCTCCATTCTGCTTCTTTATATTCCTGTCTTTGTGTCATTACATCTGTTTTGTACTACAAAGAACAGAAAATGTGGAAACACAGGACCAACACACTTTCACTCAAGAACATTTGCCAATTAGTCATGAACTTAATGGGATACTGTACATATTAAGAGGTCAGTCTTGGCCAGCTGTAAATGGCAATAATTTTACATAAAAGTCATACTTTCTGCACAGAAAGGAATGAATAAAGTCTTTTACAAAATCATGAACTTGTTTTTAAGCAAATAATAATGAAATAAAGCTTTTCGTAATACCGTAGTTTGACAAATTTCTTGGAGTTATAAATTGCAGAAGTCCTACAAACTTAAAATGTAGTAGATCTTCATAGTCTCAAATGCCAGAGTACCATCTTGAAAATTCAAAATTGGGAGGTATATCACTGCCAAGCTGGTAATCATGATGACAAATTCCTCAAATTTGCTTTTTAAAACTATAATCTTTTTTTTTGTTTTTATTCAGCTTAATATTTTGGTTTACTGATAATGACATATTTGGACACAATCATTACTATAAGAGGAGCAGTATAAATGTATGGCAATATGATTTGTCCATTTGTTTCACAGAAATATATCCACAAATTTGCAGGTGTTTAAACTAGTACATTATTACATAGAAATGTAAAGCTGGGAACTGAAGGTTTGCAATGAGGCTGAGGAGAATTTGAGATCTTGGGCTTATACAGTTTGCATCATGTATAAAGATTATTTAAATTTTTAAAAATCACATCATTGTAGGAGCAAATATTTGTCATCAAACTTCATATATGATGTGAATATCCCCTCAACAAAACAAAGACTCAACGAAAAGCTACCCTCAACAAAACAAAGACTCAATGAAAAGCCAAAGCATCTGAGTAAGGTGAAAAGAAACAACAAAGAGAATGTGTAAGGCACATTTAATACAGCTTAATGTATATGTACACATGAAATCCACCCTCAATTTGAGGGTATGCAGGACAGCAAAGTTAGAAACCTATACCACAGATCATTTCACAACTGAAACATTGAGGAACACATTCTCTTCAATGCAGATCATAAATATTAAAGAAAAAGTTCTCTGTCACAGTTATGTATCTTTAAAATCATATGCACAGATCTTAGGCTGCTATAATGAAGAAAACTATCAATATCCCGACATAATTTCAAGGAACATGCAGATTAGGGCTATTAAATATATTTAATAGCCTTACTCTGCATACTCCTTGAAAGAGGTAGCATCAAGAAAAAAACTCAAATGAAAATGGAATGGGTAATTTTTGCTAAACTGGAGCCTTTGACAGGCTATTTAAAAAAACAAAACATTTGCATCAAAACACAGCATCCAACTGCTTTTGAATTCACATCATAATGAAACACACATCTTCCTTGTTCCGGCCATGGTGCTACCATTGAAACATTTATCTTCTATTATCCTACTATTAATTTATAGTAGCATAAATTAATTGCCTTCAGTGAAATCAGAAAAGTGGTGGGCACAGCTTCAACATATTCTCAAGTCATATAAGTTGGTGGAGACAATTTTGAGGGGGAAATTTGTATATTAGGGATTTTAAGTTTTGCTCAAGTACTGCAAGTTTTAGAGTGCAGGAAAGAAGGGGAGACTGGTGCACATTCAATGTATTTTTAGGGGGAGGGGGGGATTTTGAAATTTTAAGGGTGAATTGCATGATCACTGCATTTTTTAATCAGAAAAACTGAAGAGTCCAAACAGACGAGTTTGGTGCCCCAGATTTCATTTTCAGTGACTTCCTCTTTAACTGATGTTTTTCCTTTGTGGGGAAAAGTCTGTCCTGCCATTCTTGACAACTTGAGCAATCTGGGACTGAGATTAGTCTGATAACGACTTATCAATCAATTTCTCATCTCACTTCCAAAATACTATATGTGTACATGTATTAACCTTTTTGTTTCCCATTGCACAGGTTACAATCATGACTAATCCTTGTAATAAAATCATGAAGAAATATATAAATATTTTATTTCATTTTTAAATCACAGTTTTCCAAGTTCTAATCATTCATAGCAAAATACTCTGCATACATAAAAAAAAGGGAAATAATTAGGTTATGACACAAACAAAAACATTCAAAATCTGCTTGGCTGTGCTCTTATGTCAGTTCCCTGTATTGTGACAGGTCCCATCAAAAACAGGACAAAGGATATGCAAATATCAATACTTTTTTCCTGGTTTGGGAAGGACCAGTGATATACCTAACATTCAAGTCAGTAAGGAGCAAGATACATGAATTGTCACAGAGCATGCATGCCCAATAATTGCAGTTTCCTGATTTACATTTGTTATCTTAATCACAACACTGCAGAAACCCAACAGAAAACATCAATGCTCGACAAGCATCACTGTTTAAAAACATCCTCTGTTTAATCGCATCTCATCCACACTCCTGTGGGCCTTGCGACTAAACTGATTCATCCTTTATTATATTTACACTACAAGAAAATGGCATTAGCAATCACATTAGAGGTCACAACAAATCATCCAGCAACTGATCACAAGTCATAGAGGCTGACAAATGAGTGTCAGGAAATGCATTTAAATATGTTAGACCTGGCCTTTGAGCCTTATAGTTTTATGCATTCAGATACATTACTTTTGATATACAGTGGATTGCACTTTATACAAACATGCTTCCTACGTAAACATGGCTATTGAGTACAGTATTTTTGGTGCCGAGTTTTCTTCTCTTAGGGTACGGGTATGGTTAATATGTATTTCTGTAATAAATACACATTTGGTCAGTTCTAAGGTGATATTTATCTGTGCTCCACTGTACATTATCCCTTTGTCACTGTACTATAATCACATCAATTGTTTTTAAGTCTTTTGGTTGAGGAATATCCTACTACAAAGGAAAAACTTATGTTTGTACATGTAAGGGATAAAAAGATAATATTTTAATGGTTTAACAGTTACTGTCGGAGCAGGCAATCTACTCTTATCAGAACTGAACAGGTCATACTGTGTTTTAATGTTTTCATATTATCATCACTATTTAACTATCTTAGTCAAGTAATGTACTTAATTATTGTGGGTGTGGTCTGAGTTTAAGATATTAAGTTGTTAATTTATGTATTATGTAAAAAGGTAAAAAATATCATGTGCCATTAAAGATCATAAAATTGTATCTTAGCTTATCTTAAACACAGATTCCCTTTAAAACTAGACTAGGTAACCAAAAGTAAAAGTGTAGAAGCATTCCTAATACTGTACATCACAACAGACGAGCAGAAAGAACACTGTAAATATAATCCAACAACGTTAAAACAATTTTAAAAGATAATTNTTCTTTGTTCCACGAAATGTATCAGATCTGATACGCTGGGCACTAGAGGGTTAAGATATTAAGTTGTTAATTTATGTATTATGTAAAAAGGTAAAAAATGTCGTGCCATTAAGGACCATAAAATTGTATCTTAGCTTATCTTAAACACAGATTCCCTTTAAAACTAGACTAGATAACCAAAAGTAAAAGTGTAGAAGCATTCCTAATACTGTATTTCACAACAGACGAGCAGAAAGAACACTGTAAATATAATCCAACAACGTTAAAAAAAATCTTAAAAGATAATTTTAGCCCACATAATTATCAGGTTGATAACCCCTGTTCAAATAATATGTTTCAATTGTTAATGGTGAATAATCAAAATTCAAACAGAATACAGTTCACATGGTTTTCATGCTGTCTGTCATGGAAGAATGTCAAGCGACTCATTATGACCCAGAATTCTCTGGCTTATGTCTCAGCTTTGTGTACAGGAGTCTGCAAATGACAATGAAAATAATATACAGTACAATTTCAATATAAATATGCGTTGGCGCATGCAAAGAGTATACAGTCAAAACCATTTATAACAGGCCCTGATATAACAGGGATCCGGCTATAACAGGGCTTTTTCAATTTTTGCATTACTGAACATGGCGGTGTTTCAACTTCTTAGAAAGAATCTCTATTACAGTTTATCAAAACAGAATTGGACCATGGCTGACTAGCACAGGGGATACTAGACTAGATGCCACACTGGCCAACTACCATGGTCCCCTTTGCAGAAGACAAATAAAAGGAATGACCATACTTAACATGATGCATTGGCGTCCAGCATTGTTTACACTTTGCAAGGAAGCTTCTAGATCAAAAGTGATGACAACAACAAACCGTGTTTATTTATTTCCCTTGGTTATCTGATTTAACAGGGATCTGATATAACAGGGATTTTGCTCTGGTCCCACAGTCCATGTTATATCAGGTTTCGACTGTACTTATTGAGGTATACTTAATATCAAGGTCCACTTGAATAATGAAACGATATAATAATAATGAATCCATGCATGTATAATTTGTGCCGAGTAATAGGGTGTACTTATTAAAAAGTACAGTACGTAATATCGAGGTTCCACTGTAAACTAGACTTTAGCATTTACTGTAGAAACTTAGTAAGTCCCAGTCTAGTGCAACTGCAGAACCCAATCAGTCTCTATGTGGCTGGTTGGTGGATGAAAGAACAAGGCTGTCTTTAAAGTGTAAATAATGAGAAATACTGTACAACTGGCTAACGATGAGTTGCTGTTATCCTCCTTCCCCTCTTTATCACAACCCCCCCCCCCCCCNAATTTTATCAAAGAGAAAAAAAAATAGTTCTCCCCCACATTTTTTTTTTAAAGGCAAAAAGAAAACCTGCCTTTTTTTCGGGGAAAAAAAAGGGAAGACTATACACCCCCTGAAACAGAGATTAATGACACTGGGTACAAAGGCAGTGACGATGGTGATGTGATTATGGTGGCGACTGGCTGACTCTTTGATGTCATGTAGGCTAATTACTAATGATCCTAGTGCGGTTGTCCTATTCAGCGAGGTGGTTGGTTGGTTATTTGGCTATATTTTGCTGTCCCCAAAAGCAGGCTGTCCCATTTGGAGACTTCCAACCAATTTAAAATATATTCCCCTTAACAACCTCATGGAATTTAATTACATGTATTTTTCAATGTGATAATACCTGGCTGATTGATTATATATAAGGCAGTTGTTTGTCCCTTAGAATAGACTGTCCTATAGGGAGACATCCCTAGAACCATGAATACGATAATTCCAATGATTTTTTGGACATGACTGCAATCTCTTTTCATTGATTGTGTATCGTTCTGCACTAAGCTGGCCACAGTTTTCTTGATTATTTGAATTGTTTATAGTACTGTACTTAATCTTCCATTCTTCTTCTATTCCCTGTTAAAACAAATGTATAGAGTTTTGACTCGTCATTATATTCGAATTTTATAAGCTAAGCCACATCTGCCCCATTGTTTTGTTTTCAGCAACAGGTTTAGAGCGTTAATTTCTCAAAACCTTAAAGAATGACTGGGGAGAATACAGAATGAACATGACGACATGTACTTCGACGACTTCTCCATTGTGTTTCTTGTAAATCATGATAATTTTGTTGATGCCGATGACGATCATTGATGATTATGATTGCCTCATTATGCAGAAGCTGATGTATAAAATAGTCATTGCTGGTAGGTTACTCCTTTTATAAAAAGGCACGGCATTTTGAGACCAAAACTTACTTGACTCCAAACAAGAGTAAGAAAAGGCCACAAATCATCCCGAAGACCGAGTCCAGATACCAAAGATCTGTGTCTTGTACATACAACTCTAAACCGGCCACTCCTGCGAAACATGCGGCTGCACCCACTATGGTGATGATGCCTGAAATTTTAAATACAAACATGGAAATTTAGGACAATCCCATATATATATGGATAACTGGGGAGAACAGTTAGGGCATGAAATGTCTAGTGCATAATAGAGTTGGTTACACTTGCATACTCACCGGAAGTTACATACACGGAAGGGAATTACAGGTGGTATTTAACTTTGGTCACATGACCAAAAGATTGTCACTCACACGTTGGCTTGTATACATGCTTTGTGCATTCCGGGCTGCTCTTGATGACTAGCGAGCAGTCATGCATACGGATAGCAACAACGAATCACATTATTATATTACAGTATAAATAATATATGTACTTTCGAAACGGCTCAAACTGGAGTTAACTCGTTGTAACTAAACTAGCTAATCCCCACGCACAAATGTGCGTGTAAACTGAATCGTAAAATGGGAAGGAAATCAACTCAACCCAACATTCTGCTCAATAATTTAAGCTTACAGTTGCAAACTGAAGGACACCGTATCGCTTCCAATACCAGCTACAATAACCTATGTGTTAAATAGCAGCGAAAGCGCCAGTCGCATCTGCATTTCAAAATGCAACTGCGCTATAAGCTACAACCTGGACACAGACCCGGTGCATCCATAGGACTAGGAGAAGATAAGAGTTATCTCGCCTGCCAAGGTCTTGCCGGTTCTACAGAGCTATCGTGTGGTTAATTCCACGCCCACCGAGTTCGCCAAGTCACCCCCCCCCCCCNGGGGGGGGGGGGGGGGGCGAGAGTTGCAAAGCGGCATAAATGAAGTCGCCTACTTGCCAGTCAGCACCATTTATAGGACATTCGCACATTGTACATAACAGTAGAGCAGACAGTTTCTGTATCGTTTTTACATGGGGCAAGTGCGAAAAGAAAGGTCGATACATAGCAGAATATGCAGTTTGCGAAACATATTCATAGACTACTCGTGTATTATCAGACAGTGAGTACTGTTATCGTTAAGCAGTGATGTAGCAAGCGGGAACTACTTAGTAACGGGGCCCGTTGTGGGTGTTACGAAAAGCCAATATCCCCTACGTAGGGGAAAGTAGCTTTCCGCAAATTGTTAGTCAAATCTTGAAATATAGGGTAAAGTGGGGAGAAAATGTAGGGTTTTTTTTTCTTCTTAACCGTAAAATACTAGGTTTAAACTTTTGAACATGTGCAAACTATAACCCACTGCACCCCAAAGTGACATATTAAGGCGCTGCATTACAAACGCATTGCAAGTGAAAACAACAGGTTGTGCACCGCAACTCTACTTGTGAGGGCAAGTAGGTTATGGATGACTTAGGATGGACAAATCTCATTCCCTCAGTTCAATCACAGAAAGGCTTCTCTAGATTCCCAGTGCACAAAGGGGTCACTTGAGACCAAAAATACATTTCTTACGCTTCTTTCCTCGCCCTTTCAGAACATCTTGGAAAATTTGAGACCCCTATTAGAAAGGATATGGATTTCTGTGCCGAACAAATAAACAAAACCAGCTGTTCTGCCATAGACCTGGATTTGAATACGGAAGTTTGGATATGGCTTTGGATATGGATTTCTGTACCGAACAAATCAACAAACCCAGATGGTCTGCTACAGATTTTCACTTCACTTTATTAGATACTTTATATTCTTAAATAAAACTCTCTAAAGCGCACCCTCTCAAACGAAATGTTACGCACTGTATCGGACAGAAGACACCATCGACTTTCCTACCTCCATGATCTACGTTCCTGAGTAAGCCACTCTCTTGTAAGACAAGAAATTGCTGATTCTATCGATTTGACGTATTGTTCTCATAAGGCCATAACAGAGCCTGCCTTTGCTATAAAAGGCTAAAATTATCATAAATTGAAAGATGGTGTGTGGCTTTAGTAAGCGTGTGTGTGCCTGTGTTAAATGCTAGACGAAATCGACCTCCTTTACCAGCTGGCATAATAATAAGTTCATCTACATAATAATATCTCTATTGAATTAGGATAACCGCTGGGCATTTCAAAATTATAATAATTCATCATTTGTCAAACCAGCTGACATAAGACTTTCTGATCATGGACAGCAGAGAGGGGGACGGAAAAAAGGGAAGGGGGATAGCAAAATACAGTATAGAGTTGAGTTCCCCAGTGTCAGTGTGCGAAATGGGAAAAGGGGGGAAGGTAAAAGACTAAACGGAGGGAAAACTTGATGGGAACGGAAAATAATAGGATGAGAGAAAAGGTGAAAATTGTTGAAAACAATCTGAAATTAATCAGCAAGCTTAGTCTACTGGTGTCAAAATATTGAGGGTACGGAAGGACAGAGGATGTGACCCACATCCTAGCCGCCTGTGACATTGTAGCCCAAGTACATTACAGTGCACAGCTTGACTGTTGTTATATTCCTTTTATTCCTAGGTTACATTATTATATCCAGTTAGAATGCACTAAAGTATATCGCTCTCTGGTAGAGAACCGTAAGGTCCTCCAACTGGATGTAGTGAGCAGCAATGAAATTATACTTGATAAGTGCATGTTTTTATTTGTTGATAAAGATCTAATTTTCGCGAAAAGTCGGATTTTTTTGTGTTTGTTTTTGTGTGAGAATCAAATTTTCGTAAGAATCGCATGACGGTTTGGTATGAGGGCATAATACTAGGATAGTTTTTAATGCATAATAGAACTACCAATAAAACATATTTGGTATTCCTTCTCCATTTTGATATAATCGACACGTCAAAGATAACGAAGCGTTGTAACTAGAAATAACACATATACACTGTACTACCTCCTATACAAACTTTTCATTTGGAAATTTTTTGAACGAAATTTTTTTTGTGTGCAAAATACTTTTCGCGAGTGAAGCCCGACTCATGAGATTTGCGAAAATTTTTAAAAAAATCTTATACAACATGTTGTTGACATCTACTCTCTGCAGGGCATCGAGGAGCTCTGACTTAACTACAAGACATTATAAGACCAATTCTACAAAACATTACTTATGGCTGTCCTTTTTATCACGCTTCCACACCCCTATGTCAGCGCACGACAATAACTTTGATCGGAGCCCTCTGTCCTTCACATGAGAGAGTTTCAGGTTTTTCTCCTGATATTATCAAATCACTAGTCCGTTGGTGATAATATTCATGATCACATTGTTAAAAAATGATCACTTGGTAATTTTCAAGACTTAACACATCACTGCGCTCGATAAAAGTTGAATCGACACGTTAAGTTTATTGGGAGGCTTATAATAAGTAATAGCCCTCTAATACGAACTGTTCTATTCAGAGGCTTTATGATAATATAAAGTATATTTGCCTGAAGGCAAAAATGACAAAATTATTAGTAATAATCATTGTCCTTTTAGCATTGACTGAAATTATCTGGCGGTATGCGTAGTTTCCAAGAGTTCTATGTTTGAAGACTTCTAAAGACGAAGAAGAAGAAAAAGAAGAAGAAGAAGAAGAGGAAGAAGAAGAAGAAGAAGAAGAAGAAGAACAACAACAACAACAACAACAACAACAACAACAACAACAACAACAACAAATAATCCAGACAGAGAGGGATGATTTAAAACTTCAGAGTTTGCACATCAACTGCGGATCTCTTACCATCTCGGACGGTATTCAGTATCACCTTACTTATATATATATATATTTATATACCGTATATAATATACAGTCTCTAACCATCCCTCCTTCTCCCGGCCCCAACAATTTTGAGGAATGTATACACAAGAATAATTTTTGTGATCCTCTTGATATTCATTTTTTTTTCAATATCTACACCCTCTTTTATGTTTCGATTAGAAGAAAAAAGGGAAGCGGGAAATCATCTGCTTACCCCCTAGTTTGTCCTAGTCATCGTCACGGCCCCCGTCCCCTCTCCCCCATTTTCACCTAAGTTCTTTCTATCTGGCTGGTCATTAATTTTATCTGTGATGACGATGACAAGTTGTGAGCTGAATATAGACTTACAAGCAGAGACCAATCTATTGCTCACATCGTACAATAAAATGCATAATGCTTTCATCACTCTGGAAATAGGTTGGCATAGATACGCCTATAAACGACAAAAACATTGACATCTAGCCAGTATTGTATTGGCCTAAAGGCCGTCCATAATTAAAGCTGCCCCTTCAACCCCGTGATATGACGGTTTCTATATATTATTACCAGAATTTATTACACGGCATCTAATTCTGGCAAACTCCCACCTTCCTCTTCCCTACGTTGGGTTATTAAAGAGGCTCGAAAGTGAAGTTTTGTGTCCCGTAGCTATAGCTGGAAATACGGCATTAACAGGTAAACCATGTTAAGCCGTGTTATTCTCAGGGGTGAGCTAAGAACTGGGTGAACGCAACCTCTTTGGCACATCCTCCTCCTTTACTTTTAGACTTTATGCGGTTGCCAGTGCCATCACTAAGGTTAACAATCATAGGCCCCAATCAGAGGGACTGTGCGTCAAATTTCTGGCAAGCCCCATCAGAGGAACTGGTCATTAAAGTTTGTGACATGCCCTATCAGAGGAACTGGTCATTAACGTTTGTGACACGTCCCATCAGAGGGACTGGTCATTAAAGTTTGTGACATGCCCCATGAGAGGGATTGGTCATTAAAGTTTGTGACATGCCCATCAGAGGAACTGGTCATTAAAGTTTGTGACATGCCCCACCAGAGAGACTGGTACTGAGAATCAAGTCAGTAATAAGCTCCATCAGAGGGACTAGCTATCAACGCTCGAGCCAGGTCCCACTAGGGAAAATGGCCATCAAAGTTTGTGACAAGGCCTCATTAGACGGACCGGCTATCTTGTGCCTACCAGGCACATTAAAAGGCCCTACTATCAAGTCTATTACAGCTCCATCAAAGGGACCGACCATCAGTCCGTGACAGACTCCATCAAAAGGACTGATCATCAAGTTTGTGAATGCGTAATCACAGGGATGACCATCACGTTTGGCAGACTGACTCAACGCCAATCCATCCTGTAATTCTCTACTTATATGCAGCATTCCTTATAAATAGACGCCTACGACATCGAACCTTATACAGGCTAGTTAATTTACCCGTATACTAGTTACAAAACTACAATACCGAATCCCATATGTGCTCTCTCAAATTTTATCCGTTGTCAAAATTTCATAAGCTCGAAATCATGGAATGATATTTTGAAAATTGCGTTGTGGAATCCTACTGTTATTGTATAAGGTTTTGCGCAGGGCCGAATGGTCTTAATGACTTTCGTATCATCTGTTCCATGCGATCCATATGCAACATATATGTATCTCCATCTCCACCCTAAGCGGCATGAAATTCAAAACAAAACCTATTATACTTGGTTAAACCCGCTGAAATGTATTAAACGATGAGTAACCAGTATACCCTACACACCTGGTACAAGCATTAATACTGTATATAAATGCCACGATCCATAGGATCATGCCGCTCCACAGAAACTTGAATATTATTTCAGCACATGATCCAAAATTTGATTCATAACACTTTTTTTCATCAGCCTATGTGTCATGAGCCCTGAGAGCATGCCGCTGGTCAGAAGCTTGAATATCATTTCAACTGGTCCAGAATAATCATGTTTCATAATATTTTTTTTTTCATCAGCCTCTGTGTCATGAGCCATGAGAGCATGCCGCTGGTCAGAAGCTTGAATATCATTTCAGTTGGCCCAGAATAATCTATTTTTTTTGCATCAACTTTAATATGATATGTCACGAGCTTCAAGAGTAAGCCGCTGGTCAAAAGCTTGCATATTATTTATATATAGTCCACACTATATTATAACAATGTTTCATCAGCTGTAATACAGTATGTCGTGTGCCCCAGAAACATGCTGTTCGACAGAAGCTTGTATTTTATTTATATACCGTTACGGCCCAAACTATAACATTTTTTGCATCAGCTATAATATGCCATGTGCCTTAAGAGCTTAGTCACTCGGCAGAAACTTGCATATTATATATATTGGTCTATATATGTTGATTACCCTTTTTTTAAAAATCTATTTTATTTCGTCATGAGTCTTAAGAGCATGCCGTTCGACAGTGGCCTGCATTTTATTTAAAAGGTATGTATATATATATGGTCCAGAATACAACATTATTTTGCCAGCTTTAATATGCCTTAGGAGCACGTCACTCGACAGAAGCCCGTGTGTTTGTCTACTTATACATGATTCAGAATGTTATTTCATCAGCTTTTGTAATATGCCTTAAGAGCATGTTGATCAATGAAACATACACTTGCGTATATTTCAGTAGGTGTTACATTACATTATTCATCATATGCAAAGACCATGAGTCTTGGGAATATGCCGCTTAACAGAAAATTGCATATTTCATGTAGCGCGGATTCACATTATATAGAAGGCGTTTCACAATATACCTTTGTTTTTTTGTGTTTTTTTTTTGCTGAGTGTAAGCCAGACCTTTAACATAGAGATACTTTATTTTTGTCCGTATTTTGTTCGTGGCAGGTTATAAGAAGAGAGTAGAGAGATATATGATGACGAGATACTTCACTAATTTGAATTGAATTGTACGGTTCCCACCAGCAAGCACTTTTTATTTTTATTAACGAATTTCACGAGTAAGGCATTTCGTACAGTGTAGAGACTTTGCGGATTGCTGGTTTATTGTCACTCCAAACGTTTACGGTAAAGAAACTTGATATAAAATCGCTTAGCGTTTGAAATATGAAAGCACATCCATCAGAGTCGAGGCAGTGTCCGAACCATATGTTGATAGGATTTGTCTTCTGATAGTAACGTTCAGATGGTGCAGCTTTGAGATAGGAGAATGACTGCAGTATATGATGGCTTTATATAGAATTTGATACGGAAAATGTTCAGGCTGTGATTGACATAGTCTACTTTAAAACGCGTTGGGTGACACCTAAAACAACAAGAACAAGAACAATGATGATGATAATAATGATAGTGATGATGATAATAATAATAATAATTATAATAATAAAAGTGTATTTATTTATCGCTTCACCCCAAGGAGAGCTTGGAGCACACATACTCAACCATACATGCACACCTTCACAAACACACAAGCTTACATGCACAGCACATGCACACAAACACATAAACACACATATTCACCCTCATGTTATAAAAAAAAACAACAGCATCTCTCTGCGTGTGCACTCAAAGAGCAGAAGTCTCAAGGTCGGAGGGAGCATGGATTCCAGCCTCGATACAAGCAAAGCAAACAAATAAAAATACTGGCACAGTCATTAAATACAACATCAGAACAATCATTGGCATTGACATAACGGGAGGATTTCCATTTGTGGTAACTGGCGATAAGGAGTTACGTTCGCTTCGACTGATGCTTCTGTCTCGATGGGCATTAGTATTAGGGCTAAGGGTAGAGTTAGAGTTAAGGGGGTTGGGTTAGGGTTAGGATTGTATTAGTACGTTATTCGGAAATTAAGGTACTGGCCGTAGTTGTAGGAGTTACCACTTAAGGAAATCCTTCAGACATAACAACTACTACAACAGTAACAGCGACAACGACAACGACAACAATAACATAAAGATGCAACACGCAGTTTCAGAAAGTAACTTACTGTCAGTGTACAAAGCTTGGCTTCCGATCTTTAACCCAACGTAAATTTTGATAATAGCAATCACGACCGAGATGATCGCACACGACAAGGCAAAACTTTCATACAGAACAATTTTCTGAGGAAAGAAAGAAATAAAAATACTGGATTACACGGAGAGCTGTGATAATAACTCATCTTGATTCTCCAAAAGAATTTATACACATGTTCTTTCTTTCTTTCTTTCTTTCTTTCTTTCTTTCTTTCTTTCTTTCTTTCTTTCTTTCCTTTCCTTTCCTTTCCTTTCCTTTCCTTTCCTTTCCTTTCCTTTCCTTTCCTTTCTTTCTTTGCCCTCTCTTTCGCCCCTTTTGAATTAAAACAGCTATGTAACAGAGGATGGTTCTGAGGTTACAATCAAAAGTCGATAAAAGGTAGGTAAAGGGCTGCAGCGGCCAAATTTTGAAAAATTAACCCCCTTTCCGATCTCTGACCACGTCCTATTTCACATTTTACGTAATTTTGATCTAAATTCAACTATCGAAGCCCGTCGTCCGTTCACAACGCTGTAGAAATTATCTTTGCCATGTCATAAAATGAAAAAGAGGACGAATACAAGTCATTTTCGACCTACCGACCAAACAGTACCAGAATTTTGGATCATTCTCATATCACGTAAACTTGTGCTTGTTTAGAGAAAGCTATAAATATAGTTGTTAGAATGGATTTAAAATTATATAACCAACTCAGCATTTAATAAACAGATTATACCTTGGTTTTCCATTAGAGACTTGTCACAGAACATTGAAAGCTGATAATTGAGCTTTTGCGAATTTACGCTGGCATCTTTACCATCATAAGAATTACATTGACTCTGAATAATGAACGATATTAAGGTTGCAACGATGCACTAAAGTAATTCTTACGGTGGTAAGAGATCCCATCAAAAATGCGCAAGTTTTCAAGTCACCAGAGAGCGCAGCCGGTATAATTATGATATAATTACAAGTGCAAATTGCAAATCTTTGCGAGAAAGGAACAAAGTGTGTTTGTGACAGAAATGTATTCAACTTCAGTCAAGTCACAAAAGGATGGCAAAAAAATTGGCAAACAATGGCAGCATGACAGCATGAGCACTTGCTTTATGGATTATTACTCACCTTGTTTTCATGAGATTCTATTATAATAGCGTGGATGGACTTGCCTATCAATGACCCGGCCGAGACTAGAAACAAAAAGCCAATGGCTATGCAAGCTCTGAAACATGAGAACAAAAGTTATTTTAGTAAGACTAAGCATCATTTTATCACCTCTTTTATCTCCAAATGTTTCTTTCTATGCTTGCTATTTCGCTCGTTCAACACTTTTTATGTATTTTCTCCCTTTTCATATGAATATGTTCAGCAGTATCCACATTCATGCTCTCAAGCCATAGCCTACAGTACACACAGCTCTCCTTCCTCTTCGGCGTTCGATGAATTTGACCTTGCTTACCGCGGACACGCACGTTAAAAATAATTTTGTTTTCTGGTACATTTTCCCTCTGAAAATTATCTATGGTGCATACCGAGACAATCTGGCTGGGAAAGAGCATCGTTCTGCTACCGCACCGCACGCGGGTGTAATATGACACAATAAAAACAGCTAGGGTGGCCGGGATTTGCCCTTGTGTCTCCCCAAACAGCAGCAAAAATGATGACGTCACTGACATCCTAGTAACTACAGACACCCCTTTCTGACAATATATTAGTCAGCTTTCAATTAAGGTCTTGGTCATCCAAATTAATAAGTAAAGTTTGACCATGTATCCAGGTAAGGTATTCTGCATTTTTATTGCCTCGGCATGATTTTGTTTGACACAGCTGCCGTTTACAGTGGAATTAAAAGATTCAGACAGACGTGTTATCACCCGTCGGCAGAGCACTGGCTAGACAGCTTGGCCGTGCGGGAAGAAGAAATTTGACTGAAGCTTACGGCCGCCACGCGCCCAGTGGGTGTAAGAATTCGGACTTTGCATAACGTAACCCTGTGGGTTGTCTGGGGCAGGTAGAGGCATTATATCATGTTGACAGATACTTGAAAGACTTGTTTTATTGGAATAACAGGGTATGGTATGATTTAATATGGTCTGTAGGACGATACAACTCTCCAGTCCAACCTGGCTCGCAAATAGGACGATGCGCAGGGGGTCGTTGCGGGTCCCATGTAGTTTGCTGCTCAGCTGGGCTCCATTCCATCAGATTCCCAACCTCTGCCTGGCGTAGGTTGGACATTCCTGCAGAAAGTGTTCTGGCATCTAATTGTTTCCGCAGACACAGGTGACAGTCTCTGCGAAAAGTATTCTGTGCAGGTAGGCCCTTAGACCATAGTATCTTGTCCTCTGCCTGAAGATGGTGGTCTGTTGTTTTGTGTTTTTTTTTCTGCCAAGGACTGCCTGATAAGGGGTTTTTAACTCCTCTCAGACTTTCTGGTGGGTGGGGCTATTGAGACTGCCTCCTGCTTTCGCCAGTTCGCCTGCCTTCTCATCTCCCTGAATACTGCATTTCTTCTCTCCTAGCGAGCATACTGCTTCTAGTACACTCATATACAGTAATTCTTTTCTCTTGTCATGGGTTACAGGGGGTGTGAAGTCGCTAGTATTATTATCTTATTTCTCCAAACCCGTGAAGTTTGCTTGGTAATCACTTGCATCCTTTCCTTAAAATACATCTTCTTGCTATTCATTGAGTGTGTGTAGTAATAATTTGCCTCTTCAGCTTAGCCCTGGAATATATTAAACAATAACTTGCTCTCTCTCCTTGGCCATGAAGTTTACTGTAATGCAGTAATAGTTTACAATCTAGCCTTAGCTGTGGGATATTCGAATAATAATTTATTGTTCTCCTTAGCCATGAAAAATATGCAGTAATAACCTGCTTCTCTAACTTCTCAATATACTTAGCACTGACTTTCAACTTCTCCCTAGCCATGGAATATACACAGTAATGACTTTCTATTTCTTCTCCCTAGCCATATAATATACACAGTAATAACTTTCTTTTTCTTCTCCCTAGCCATGGAATATACACAGTAATGACTTTCTATTTCTTCTCCCTAGCCATAGAATATACACAGTAAAAACTTTTTACTTCTTCTTCCTAGCCATGGAATATTGTAGATGCTGTAATGACTTTCCACTTTTTCTCTCTAGCTATCGAATATACACAATACTGACTTTCTACTTTCTCATTCTACTCATGGAATATACGCAATAACAACTTACTTATTTTCTGCATGATATACATCTACCAGAAACTCACTTTCCTTATAATAACTTACTTCCTCTCCCTAGCCTTGGAATAAACACAGTCGACATCTCCATGAAACCTCCATACACATGCAACAGATGAAAAGCTGTCGAGGATGGCATCCAACTTTTGAAGAAAAAAAAAACGAAAAAAAAAACCAGATTGGCAAAATTAAATTCGCACGACAAGTCCTTCATTCACGGACACAGCAAATATTGTTGTTGTTTTTTTCCCTCACAAAATTAATGGAATGAAAAAGTATCCAACAGTCAAGAACTGACAAACTTCCTGTCATTCTCTTGACTAGCGAGTCAATGATCCATCCATCCATCCATCCATCCATCCATCCATCCATCCATCCATCCATCCATCCATCCATCCGTCCGTCCGTCCGTCCGTCCGTCCGTCCGTCCGTCCATCCATCCATCCATCCAACAACCAACCGACCGACCGACCGACCGACCGACCGACCGACCGACCGACCGACCAACCAACCAACTTGTTAGAAAGTAAGCAAAACTACCAAACAACCGATCAGTCTAATCAAGAACATTAAATTGCTTACCCCATAAGCGAAGAGGGCCTCGCTTTTCCCAACAACACTCAAAACTGAAATGCACAATTATTACAATAAATAATTCTCATTCATCAATTCAGAACTTAGGAACTCGCTACCTCGTAACTCATGTATATGCTCCAAGCACCCGCATGCTCGTTTTTCACTGTAATAGTGTGATCTCAAATCCCTTGTATTCTGTCCAAAAAGTTAATTTCGAACTCAAATATGTTACAAATCGAAATTATACATTGGTCTGATGGAGTTTTCATTTTGCAAAATCCTGCCGAAGCGTACTGTGGACAGCCGGACAATAGATGATAGTCATTGCCATTTTTTACACCACTAACGCCTCCACCGTGCCACTGTCACATTAACAACTTCTATCTCAATCAAACAAAACTGTCATATCAACACCACTAAGCCACGACCACTATCATCCTACCAAAAACAACTACTACCCCCACTACCAGTATGACTATTTTCAAAACCACTATCACCATAACTACAACTTCCACGATCAACCATTATCAGTGCATCTCTATGATATTGAATATTGTCACCATAACAACCATCACCATCAATAACATGACCTCCATCAACAACACTACCACAATGAGTACTACCACCGCCTCATCACTGCAATCAACACCACTACCGACACGATCACTACCACAACAATAATACCACCCCCACTATAGCCAACATGACTGACAGCAGGACCATTGCCACATACAGTGAGCACTATCATCATAGCCATCACCACCATCACCATCATCAACACACAACTACCAGCATGACTATCTTTATCAAAAACATCAACATCAACACAACGGTGATGACATCTATCAGCAACACTTCCATCACCACCATAATTACCACCATCGCCGCCACCACGGCCAACCATTATTATCAGCACCACTACCACCACAATCACTGCCACCACATCAATTTCAACATGACCACTTCCAACATCACTACTACCACATCTACTGTTACTTCAACCAACACCACCACCACCACCACCACCACCACCATCATCACCACCACGATTACCATCGTCACCACAAAAACCAATCCTACCTATCCCCGCTATTCCAGTGCCTAATGAGAACACAATAGAAACCCATGATATTCCGAGAGCAGCTTTGTACAGACATGCGGTAGTCTCAGGAGATAATTTTTCACATGAGATGAGAGATGCTGGGGAAGAGCAACAAAAAAAAAACAACTGCTGAGATGGAAGAGATAAGAAAACTAAATTAGACTGTATCACATCTGGACAGACAACAGTTGTTGTAACTAGTCGTAACTTCGAGAGTACATTCAGTGCAAGATGTAACGCTGTACGGTAGTTGCTTACAGTGCAACATTGCCTTATTTGTTCAGAAACCTAGCCAAGCCTATATTGCTGTTGATGAAGTTTTGCGTTTTTAGATCAGTCATTAATTCTGCTGCGTTAAGATAATGTCCTCACCGCTTAATCGCAACTCTCCTTGATCTGGGATAAGCTGCAATTATCCAGTATTTTTTATAAGTAGAAAATACAGCATTCTGTTAACTGAAAATATTTCTGAATAAGTGGAAGTTGCAGCTTGAGGATTACGATTACGCGTAAAACACATGCTCTATTGTGTCTATTGCCAGAGTACATCAATATGAAATCACACTGCACAACGGAATAAATCTTTATTGATTATGCATAAAGCTCATATTTATTGGCTTTGCAAGGGAAATGGGATTTTGGGAGGGGGGGTGGGCAGCTTATCTTGAGCTTATTTCACGTAAATATGAATCTAACAACCAGGCAGCAACATTGATGAATTATATCGCCTAGGCTTGTGGTAGTTTGTCAATATCTTGGTGGATTTTATGTGATGGTCACTCATGAGACATAGACAGATAATGTTTATAATGGTCACATTAATCCCTGTACGCATGCGCACAGTATTTCTCTTGTCTTGCACACGCTATTTTGGTGATATGTACGATCATTAAAGCCAACACCATAGTAAAAACCGCACGTAGATGTTGACATGGTGGGTGAAAATAGAGCCATTTGTTTTCATGCTTGAACCGGGAATGGGATCATGAGGGGAAAAAAGAGGGGCGTGGACTCCACAAAGTAATAGTGTAATCATATAAGTTTATGCATCACAGAGTAGATTAGACTATCTTATGAAAATATACAAATCAAAGCAAAACACACACAACAAATGATACACGCAATTGTTGGTGTCTTCCACAAACTGGAATCCACTCCGAAGCGAAGATAAACAAAGCAACCCGTGATCCTGTGACGTCACCGTGAGAAGCGAGCAGGGAAAACAAAGGGGATGCAGTCACAGCTGGTTATGGAATAGACACGAGATTTTACTCGTGAAAAAGCGATTAGCACGAGTTTAGTCTTATTAGGATGGCTTGTGGCGACTGCAATGAGTAATTGAAAGAGTATAGGAGAGACTTGGTTGCACAGATGTTTTAGTTTTGTCTTAGCATTTGAGAAATAACGGCCACCCTTAATCTCTATATTTCTTACTGAGGGGTGTATTAATATAGCTGTGTCATTAACATGCAGAACTCGCGAACTTGCGGATGAAATAAATTGTGCAACCTGGAGGGCTATCAAAAGGTATTAAAGGAAACTTAGGCAAGGGCACATGAAAGCAAAATAACACCAGGGTGCATATCCTGTGACATTTTGTATGTTGGCTAAAGTTCCTCCTTTTGTAGCTGTTGTTGTTGTGGGGCAAGAGAGGAAGGGAAGGTGAGCGAGAGAGAGAGTGAGAGAGAGAGAGAGAGAGAGAGAGAGAGAGAGAGAGAGAGAGACAGACAGACAGACAGACAGACAGACAGACAGACAGACAGACAGACAGACAGACAGACAGACAGAAAGGGGGAGAGAGAGAGACAGACAGAAAGAAAGAGAGAGAGAGAGATGAAGAAGAGCTATAAACTAACTAAACAAACAATAAGTAAAATTTCCTCCGTTTTCTCGCGGCGATAATGCTTACGGTAAGCTCTGTTCTCTCTTCTCTTGCTCGGCAAAAAATGGCGTTGCTAAGTGCCTGGGACAGCACGGGTCCCAGTGTAATAACAGCTTTATGGAGAAAGCATAGCTTATGTTGATGTACCGTTTTCAGTCTAGTCGGCTACAGGAATTGGATAAGCCATGTAGCCAAACATGAATTAAGCCAAACCTTGGCAGAGAATTAACGTATTCCAATGAGGCGCCCTTATCCCGGTAATAACAACAACTAACATTAACTGGTGACAGCCTGTGAAGCTTGTTTCATGCATAACAACTTATGTTTTCCACTCTCTATCTTGAATATCTATTCTGTGGGCTTCAAATGATTAAATGCAGCAAACTACCACAATGAATCAGCACATATAAAAAAACCGGGTTACGTTTTTTGGTTGCTACGCACTAGTCATGATAGGAACATTGTGCTCACCTACTAGAAGTTTGTTAGGGAAATGTGATATCTTTTGTGGGGGTCGGAAATGAGAGCTCGGCAAAATGGCGACAACCATCTACAGTTTCATATTTCTCATAGCAACATTTATCAGCGGCCTTGTATCGGAGGAGGATATAGCAAGAATCAACGGTGGTGTGTATGTTAATGAATGAGGCAAAAAAAAGTATGCTGGTCGAATAAAAAAAGCTTGTAAGCCTAAGGCAAGTTTGTACTTTTAAGATCCAGTCATTTGAGAAGTTGCGCATTAACGATGGCATGTCTTACCATTGTAAGAATTACATTAATTATGCACGTGGAACGCTACTAATGAGCCAAAGATATAAGCATAACAAACACCACTCTCAAGTCAATGCATTATTCTCTAGCTCTTCCACATTTGTTGCAGCCATCTTGACTTGCCAAGAGACTGATGCTTCCTTTACTTCGGACCACCCACAGAATAAAAGGATCACCCCTTTCACGCATCCGCAGAGATCAAACAAGCGCAGCCCAGAGAAAAGGAAAATGTGTAACAAGAATTCTACAAGATGTATGCAATGCAAATTACTGCAAGCAGATACCGCTACAAAAAGGTTAAATGCAAGATCTGAGGCAAACTATAAGCAGCAATATATAGGCTAGTCTATGCTAGACTGCTGTACTCTGTGCCGAAGTGTACTGTATGAGGCAGCTTTAATGTGAAAGATGCATAACAGGGCCTTTTAACGTCTTTGAGGGAAAATTGTGTTTTACCACTGACTCCTCAAACTACATTCAATTTGTCTGTGGAAGAAACGCTTTAGGACATGTCAAATAGAGAAAGAAAGAAAGAAAGAAAGAAAGAAAGAAACACACACACACACACACACACACACACACACACACACACACACACACACACACACACACACAAAAGATGTATTGCAATGCAAATTACTGCAAGCAGATACCGCTATATAAAGATTAAATGCAAGATCAGAGGCAAACTACAATCAACAGTCTATGCTAGACCGTTCACGCCTATACCGTCTTGTCCTCTTTGCCGAAGTGTATTGTTTGATGCAGCATTGAAAGGTGCATAGTATGGGTTTTAACCCTCGAGATGCAGTGATAGACTTTATTCTACCGTCCCTTAGCAGCTTTGCTTGAGTGCGGCAATAAAATATATAGACATCTCCTTGCCAATCTCTGTGCACGGCGGTAAAATTTTACATCCCAGTGTTACCTGACCAGACAATACGTGCAACGATCATTTCCGTAACAATGGCCACTCAGCCAGCGGGAGGCTGAACGCGAAAATCGTCGCCCTACAAGAGTTAACGTCTCTGAGCGGAGATTGTGTTTTACCATTGACTTACCAAAACTACATTAATTTTGTCTGTGGAAGAAACGCTTCCAGACATGTTTTCCACCCCCCCCCACCCCCCCCCCCCNGGGGGGGGGGGGGGGGGGGATGGGAAGACATTGTAGTAATATATATATTACCGCGCCAGTCTTGCAGTCAATCAAAGTGAGGCTTAAGTCGCTTTTTGACTCAGTCTAGTTATTGTATGATATAAACGAGTTTAATGTGTGGACTTTCATTTGGCGATTTTTTTTTTGTGGAGATAGCATCATTTGTACTGAGATATAATTGTTAGNTCACTCGTATGGCAAAAAAGTCATTGTGTGTATTTTTATTTCGTATAAAAATAAATTGTTGACTTAGCTTCTTCCTGGCACTAGACAAAGTTGTCTGAAGTTAGATGGTGTCATCCCACTGAATGGAAAAGCATTCTGAGAAAATCACAAGTGAAGAATAATTTTGCATCATCTAATATGACACAAAAACTATCCACAAGTACGGACCATTTGGCCATATGCCCTTAGAATCAATGTACTTGTGTGTAAAGAAGATTTTACTCTCCATTTCTGCAACAAATAAAACTGTGATATCGGATGGCCCCTAATCATCCTCAGAGTTCGCAATTGATTTCATGAAAAATGTCTTGCATGTAACATTCCCGAGAACCATGACTGATGATATATTCATGTCCATATTAAAGCGCGAGTTTTTCGAATGTTATTGTAAGGAATGGGCCTCTGACCCATGCCTACCCAATGTACAGAGGCGAATTAAAAAAAAAAAAGTAAACATGAAAAATAGTAAACACAAAAAAAGGTAAACTTTAAAACAAGGTTTAAAATTAATAATAAAGAAGAGTGTGTTGCATATGTACAACAGTGATTTTAAAGGAACAAGAGTGTTATTGTATATCCAACCTAGACTTTACCATAGATTTAAAAAAATCTGAACGTTTAGGTTACCGACATAAGCCTGGTTTTGAATGGCTGCAAGACAGTGTGTTTTTTCCACGGGATTGAAACGAGCTATACGACTTAATAACGTGCTTCAGACTTCGTTATGAGGTGTGACAAGAATGAAATTAGACACGAAATCGATTGCGGGGAGTCTCTCACTGATCTGTTCATATTTTTGTTTGACCATGCGTTTATTTTCAAAAGAGATATTTTATAGGAACGGTAGGACCTCACGACCTCCAAGAATCAACAGCTAGTAAAATGACATACTCCTTGTAATGAAAAAGCCGCAAGTATCTGCGTATCTCATTTTAAAAATGTTAAATTGTACTTGTATAATCTTACATATACAATTTTTTTATTCACCTTTATTTACTAGATAGACAAAGGTCCAAGGACCATCTGTCCCTACAAATAAGTACCTAAACATCGCTTTTAATTATTTATAAGCGTCCATTACCCTTCCAGTCATGATACTCGGGAATGAGTCCCTCATATTTAAGTTTTTTTTCATGATTTCAAAACCCTTACAAACTCGAATAATGGATTGATCAGTTTACAGTTGATGAGAGCATATCTTACATTGTTCATCTTCGCTTTCTCTGTTTTTTTTCTTCGTCGCCCCCTGGTTGCTTTGATCCGGTAGTTTCTGCAGCTGGATATCATTTGCCTCCGCTCCTCCCATCACAGGCCAAGGCAAACTCACAATACTCTTTGATATGTATGTTCACATGGGCTGGTTTTCTGGAACTTCAGAGCGTGAAAACTGCATAGGAATAACAAGTAAATGCAATGTATATAACAACAGTCTACATAAATACATACTCAGACAAACTCAAAACATAATTTTATTATCCCCGTAAAAAAAAGAAAATCGAAAGTCCGAAATTAAAATTTTAATTACAAGCTCCAGTTCTATAACGGATGTCACTACACAATTTTAACAACAACAGCAAGAACAGCAAAATAAGGCATCGAAAATTCAGACCACGATTACAGGTCTACCACTTGATTTGCAATTCATCAAACAATACCATAAACATTTAATCAAAACAGAAGATTGTCCCTTGAAAAAAACAACTTTGAGAATTTAGCAGATGTCCTGTCTCAAGTGGTGTTTACCTTAATCTCTACTGGAGGTTTTGTCCTATCTAATAATGGATTTAAGGAAAAAACAACAACAACACACACACACACACACACACACACACACACACACACACACACACACACACACACGCGCGCACGCACGCACGCACGCACGCACGCACGCACGCACACACACATACACACACACTCACACACACACACATACACACGAACAAAATATTCGCAAAACGAGGAGTAAACAACGAAGCTTCTTATCTCGTGGTGTTTTGGACGTATTAGACTTACTGGAGAGAACATTACAGGTATCTATAGTACGTTCTGTATCCTCATTATGGTAATTTATTCTCGAAGGCGTGGGCACATTGAACTGTGGGCCTATAATGCGTCTGTCTGCGGAAAACCAGGGTTTATCTTCGAAACTAAGCGGAATATATTACAACAAAGGCTTACAATTTTACAGCTTACAGGTGAATGGGAAACCACCAGCAGATCGCGAGTAGATTAGAGACAAAAATAAGTTATAAAATCCAAAATATAAAATGCCAGAATGGTTAAATCATCAGTATGGAAATGTATTCAATTTCGGTAGGTTCATTAAACATGGCATTGTTTTATGGTCGTTAGTATAGGTTACAGGCCTGTAATTGTACTTTCACTTTTGGGTCCTACTGTACTTTCACTTTTGGGTCCTAGAAACTTAGGATTTATATATTTTCCCTCTTTTGGCATGCCCTGCTTCCAGTAATAAGGGCTCCAGAGGGGAAATTTTGATATCATGGAACTCGTGTCCATTTTACTTTAATTTGCCAGGCACTATATAGCACTGGGCTGGAACTGCCAGGTCAAGGGTGTGCTCAGGCGGAAGAGGAAGGGTTTGGCGTTGACCAGTGAAAAATGTAGGCTCTGTTTACAAATATCAACCGAGCTCAAAATTTCAATGGGCTTGCTAGGGTTGGGTAAGTCTTAAAATTTGGGCCACATAATGGGCTTCAATCTGGTATGGGTCTGGGTGAAAGCTAAAACTTTGAGTTCAGAGGGCAGCTCAAAATGTTAATATAAAGCCCATAGAGGAAAAAAGGGTCCAACCCCATTACAGGTCTGTAACCTTGTAACGCTACATACCCTCGGTATGGAAATTAATCGTCGATTTCCGTGGTTTTAGTTGGCTGGTACATTATACAAGAAAATGTTCATAAAATACTTATTATTTCAGGGGCGTAGCGTAATGGTAGTCAAATAGTCATTGACTACCACTTGGAAAAAAGAAAGCCTTGTAAAAATGTTTTTAAAAAAGATATATAACCACAAAAGAACTGAAATAAGAAATACAAGCGCTCATAGCTTACTAAAAATTCACAGCCTTGTAATACACTAACCCTTCCCCCACCCCCAACTCCAAAAAAAAAACAAAACGCTGCACAAGTCACTTGAAACTTTTATTACAAGAAAGGCACTTGCACCCCGACTGAGCCCCAATCGCATCCCAGCTTATGGAGCCAAGTAGTCATGTTGGATTTTGACTACGTAGCTTAGCTCGCTGGCAGTTCGTTTTTCTACTGTATTATGCGCAAAAATCGGCGCTTCCACCCAGATTGAGCCCCAGTTGCACCGCGAGCACTGCTAGAATTTCCATGCCAGTAGGCAAAAATCTAAATGGCTACGGGCGAGAAGCAAGGCTATAAAGAAAGAGACGAATAACTTCCCGTCTTTTCATTTGTCGGCTTGGAATGAGGTCATGCGTGTTGGCTAATCCCTGTGTGGTTCCTTGTTTCGGTGATTTATGGACTAGATAGGGTAAATTGTTCTAATTCCGACCTTGTGACAATTCCGACAGTCTGTAAGGACAACTTGCTTTAGGCCTAGATCTAGGTCTAGTGGCTAGATCTAAACCTTGAATGACTTGAAGCCTTATGATGTTTTCGGCAAGATGGGTGCAGTGAAGTCCCCTACAAACGTAGCAATTGTTTTGAAAGCATCCATTGCGAGCACTTGCAACGGATAAAAGACTACACACGCTCAGCTATGACACGAGCAAACAATACATGTATAATGTGCCTAGCTATGGAAACAAAAAGTTAATCAAAGAACAATCACTAGCACTTTCCTTCAACGATACCGACCTCAGTCATATTGCCCTCATGAAGAAACGACGCGTCAATATCATCTACAAAAAGTCAACAGTGAGTCAATATAATTGTAGACCTACTGTTGCAGTTATCGCTGAAAATTTTGTTGTTGTTGTTGTTGTTGTTGTTGTTGTTGTTGTTGTTGTTGATGTTCTTGATGTTGTGGTTGCCGTGATATTGTATCTATCCTGCATGCTACCCGCCTCCACTTAAT
>JAWQUT010000221.1:1284205-1300823 GCA_033807755.1 Ellobium chinense
TCTCCAGATCTTGACAATGTTATTTCCTATGTTCAAGTGGCAAGTACTAGTCTAAGCGCAATGCTTGTTCCGAGGCATTGGTTGAACAAACTTCTAGGTTACGCCTAGCAGCCTAATCAGTAATACTAGCAGTAGTAGCAGTCAACATCGAAGGCAGCACGAATCTGACCTTTCACCCATGAATGAAGGTAACAGTCAGCCGCCGGTTCGGACAGCGCGGCTAAAAATAGATCGCTTGGGGGACTCTGTTTCAGCGAGCAGCGTTCTGAAGCACCCTTTAGCGTTTAAATCTAAGTTGTACCGAAGTACCAAAACTAATATATAACGATTCATTGCACTGTAAATTACATTACTCCTAGCAGTTTCCCAGAAGTCCTGATCTACACACAGTGAAGAAAGTAACACGTGTTGATGAACGTCAATCACAACCTAACACGGTAAGAATGCTATCTGTAGTAAGGGGAAAAAAACAAAATAACAACGAACCGTATAATGTCAACGTCAAGTCATGCGGCCTACTTTAGTTTGAACTCCTCACTTCCAATTGTATTTTCTTTCATGTAACACACTCATATGAATGCGCCACATTTTCTCCTCCTACTAAAGCTGGTTTCACTTACACACCCCTTCCCCTAACCCTCCATTCTCTGCCACAGCGTCGTTGTTGTAGGAAGTGGATCTGTTGCAACCTATAACAAGCTTAATATACATGTACTATAAACCCAGAATGTGATACATATAGGTGAACGACACAATATTCATCGGGACATGACAAAGATTATAAACCAAAATAACAACCTCATATCACACTAATAGCTATACTGCATACAGTTTATTCTACGGAGTACAATGAATACAGACCATTTAGTTACAAAAGTCAGCATTCACTCACTGCAGTTATTCTTTCTTATATTCATTATAGTATGTTTTCTCCCTATTGAATTTTTTGTAATACAATTTCAATACATTTCGATAACTTAAGTAGTAGATCTCTTACAATATATAGTTTACTACTCTGGGGCAGCTTCTTAGCTTCCCTGAATTGTAAAGGATGAAAGAGGTGACATATTAGGAGGAGAAAATGAGAAGAGACGGTGAAACAGATTTTCCAAGGTTTCTATTACTCCTGAAAAGAACAAGGTAGAAGCAACATATTGGCTCTTTGGATGTAAACATTGCTCAAAAGAAAGAAAGAAAGAAAGAAAGAAAGAAAGAAAGAAAGCAAGAAAGAAAGAAAGAAAGAAGAAACAAGCAAACAACGAAAGAAAAAGACAGACAAACAAACAGACCGACAGACAGACAAACAAAGAAATAAACAAAGTTCAACGAATCTTATAACGTGACAGACACATTGATCGAGACCAAGAAAAGAAGGAAGATAAGTGACTCCTGATCATCTCTCCTAGACTACTCTTTCCCTGATTCCGTCAGTAGGGAGTTCTGATGCAATCAGATCAATTCATTACTGGGAAAACAAAAGCACCCAAAGATCAACAAAATGAATATGGATCCTTTGTCAAACTCATTTCTGTAGTTAGCTGCTATCTGGTAGGTTTACTATCGCGCTAATGGAAACACTGCAGTGAGTTAACATGTGGCGAGAGAGGAAGCAAGTGGAGACCAACATCTTCTGCTTTCTTAGGTTCATGTTTGTTTTTTTTTTGTTTTGCTTGGTTAAGCCCGAGATTAATCTCCTCCTCCAACACCCTTGAAATTTACTATAATAGTATATTCTGTTTTCATGTCTCCAACATCTTTCCTAATCCCAAGGTCAGTCCCTTCGCATGTAGGTAAATTAGTCGAGACTAAACATTATCATTATCCTCTGAATTGAACTATGTTCAGCTTAACCCTACATCTACATAACATGTAATAAAGACAGTGTATTAACGCTACTGTACTCACTGCTTTTTACTAGGAGTACCTCTTTAAATGTCACAATGTCTACTTTGCTATGCTGGAGATAAATCATGTGGATTTTTTTTTCTTTCTTGTTTAACTCTGCCCGTGAGCGTCCACGTTAGAAGACTGCTCTTCCGATTCTGCTCTGCTCACTCAGACTTCATCAATACATAATACTATGTACTCTGCTAACCTCTCGCTCACGTTTCTTCCTGAAGGTGGGTGTATTTGGAATAAAGTTACACAATTCACTGCTAGACAAGCCTAAAGATTTTTTAAACTGAAGTCCGTGTGTAATTTGAGCGGTGTTTCTCTTTTTCTTCCATTTTTCCACTTCCCCTCCTTCTTTGTTCTTATTACAGTTTTTTTTCTTCCAAAGGTTTGGTGGTTCCATGTTTAAATGGACCCAAGACACTGAAGTCCCAGTAATATATCCCGTTGTTATTATTATATCCTTGCTCACCCCTTTCTCCCAAATCACCCCCATCTCTCACCCAACCCGTCTTCCAACCCCACCCAACTTCCTTTGAATCTCTTACACGTACCTAGAATCCATCTAATTGACCTCTTCGTGTATTTACATGCAAGCTTGTGAATTCCATACGTGTTTTTTTGGGGGAAACTACATCATTATATAGAAATATATCAAAAAGTCAACAAACGGTCAAGAATACACGTAGTAGATTCCACGTCGTAAAAGTATCCTGTAAGAAGACATAATCCAAAGTCTGAACTTGCGTACCAGAGATAAAAAAAAGGAGGGGAAAGAGGGAGAAGACCGATAGAAATCAAGTCCAGTAAATCAGAAAGAAAGAAAGAAAGAAAGAAAGAAAGAAAGAAAGAAAGAAAGAACCGTGTAGAGTTTGAGTGCATCGATAAAAAGAAAGAGGGAAAGAAAGTATAAATGAGATGAAATCAATAATGAATGAAAGATTCTTGACTTACAAGTGTCCAACATCACATCTAACGTCCATAGCAGAGCTGCTGTCAACTTTTCTATGTCAGTGAAACAGATCCAATGACACTGTCACAATCTCCTCTGAAATAGCGTTTAAATCCAAGTTGTACCGAAGTCCACAACACTAATATATTATAACGATTCATTGCACTGGAAATCACATTATTCCCCGCAGTTTCTTAGGAGTCCTGTTCTACACACAGTGGAGAAAGTAACACGTGTTGATGAATGCCAGTCACAACTTGATTCGGTAAGACTTCTAACTGTAGTACGGAAAAAAAAAACAAACAAACCGCATAATGTCCACGTCAAGTCATGCAGCCTACATTTGAACTTCTCACCCTCCCCCCCACCCCCAAATACTGTATGAATGCACCCAGTTTTCCCCTCTCAATATAGCTAGTTTCGATTACACGCCCCTTTCTTAACGCTTCATTCTCTGCCACAGTGTTATTGTTGTAGGAAGTAGAGCTGCTGCAACCTATAACAAGTTCATTTAATATAAACCGAGACTGTGATACATAGGTGAACGACACAATAATCAACGGGACATGACAAAGATTATAAACCAAAATAACAACTTTGCATCACACTGTCTAACAGCTATACTGCACACAGTTTACATTCTATGCAGTACAATGAAAACAGACCATTCGGTTACAAAAGTCAGGATTCACGCCTTGCAGTTATTCTTTCTTCTATTCATTGTGTATATGTTCTCCCTACTGAAATTTGTGTAACACATTTTCAATATATTTTGTTAATCTAAGTAGTAGATCTCTTACATGTGTACTAACTTTGCGCAGCTTCTTAGCTTTCTTGAATTGTAATGGATGAAAGAAATAGGTGACAGACATATTAATAATAATAATAAAGAGAATTTTTATAGCGCCTCACCCCCGAAAAGCTCGAGGCGCTTTACATCGCATACATTTCTTTTAAACACCAGCCATCTTACAAGCATAAACATATACACTCGCACATACTTATTGCATAATATTGACATACATTTTAAAGATATTCTTGATACAGCAAGTTTTCCAAGTACGGACTGCAGTATCTACTCGGACAAATACTTTACAAATAGATGTGTTTTTAACTGGTTGCGATGGATGGAGTATGATTTCACTGCATCTGATTTTTTTTTCAGATTAATTTTTGATACTAGTGTGTATTCGGATGGAACTGAGGGTTTAAACAAGGAAATTTTACCCTTAAGCTCTGCACAAAGTGTATGTGCTTACTATAATTTATTGCTTAGAGGCAGATCCTGCAATTTTCCGACAATAATAAATAAAAAGATTACATTTTTATCATATGTCCTGACCTGGTTGTTTTGTTGGTCTTTCAATTTAAAAAATAACACAGCTGGATTAACAATCTTATCTTTGAATTTGCTAAGAATCGGGTAATAAAAAATGTTTTGAATCTAGTCCTGACTTCAAACCAAGGTCATCATCCTATGCAAACGTTAGTAGATATTCTTAATCTCAGTCAAGCTCTTATTTCAGTGCTTTCAAGCAAAGAAATATCGAAAAAAAAAAAAATCTTAGTCGGCCTCAACCTAGACGATGTCTAAAACATCTTGCTGGACAAAAGACTAGGCTGACAACGGGGAAATTACTTTCTAGCATGAATGTTTCATTACGGTGCTTAAAGGAAATTCTGCTGTCTTGGAGCACTCTTACCAATCGGAAATGTTCGACGTGCTCTTTATACGCCCTCGCACTTAGTCTTTTTTCTTTCGCCTATCTGCACTTCTGGATCTACTTCTTTCAATATCTCTCGTCCTTCTTTCCATTTACACAACAGTTTTGACAGTTTTAGTTCTTTTCGCCCTCTCACTTCATTTTCTTTATCCTCATTGTGAAATCTTCCTTCGCTTTTACTTCTCCCATACCCTCCCCCCTTTTTGATCCCTCCTACCCATCCCCACCTACGGTCTCCCGTCCAGTCATGGCCCTGAAATCGGCTTCACTCCCTCCCCCTAATCTTTCCTCCCTTTCCTCTGACAATTCTTCCCCACCCCTTCCCATTTTCTACTATTAATATAAAGGTTTCCAGCTTATAAAACTTACTGTCCCAGCTTTCCGTTCATTCCTCTTTCCATCTTGCTTTCCTCCTTTCCCATTCCCTCCTTTTTCTTCTTGCGTTTTCTTGCTTCAGTGCATTAAAATTGAGGGAGGATTTAAAAGGCACCTTATAAGTCTCAATGTATACGCCAGTCTCGTTGGGAACAAGAATTAAGGACCTCTTCTTGATGGGCATGTGGGTTGTGGGTTGCGGGTTCCGTCTCGATGGGCATTAGGGCCAGGGACCCCGTCTCGATGGGTGTAAGGGTTAGGGATCCTGACTCGATTGGCTTTAGGGTTAGGGGTCCCATCTAGACGGGCTTTGGATTTCGGATTGGAGTTAAAAATAGATCTAGTAGTGTGCTGGTTAACGTGCATGATGCATTCGAACGCCCTTCAAAATATGAATCCTTCAATAACGAGACCAATCAAATCTTTCAAAACATCCTCCTCAAGAATCTTTGTAGAAAAATATCAGACGAGGAGCTTTACTGATGTGGGCCTACAAAAGTACAGCATCATATTCAGCGCAAGACCGAAGCAAATGTCTAGTGGCGACGGCAGAAGGAAGAAGAAAATAAACTGTTTGTGACCTCACGGTAAAAGATCTAGCAATATCATTTTCTTTAAAAGATCAGAAACTCATAAAACAAATCATGTGAATTCACACTCAGCGATGATTTCGACACGATGATATCAGTGTGACCCGCCTTTCGCCTTCGTAATCGTAATGCCTTGTGAAATGTAACAAAAAAAAATGTAAAATAAAAACGACAGAAAACGCGATAACATGTCACTGAATCTGTATTAACCAAAAACAACAAACACAAAAACAAAAAGAGTGGCACGGGGACCCCAGCGTAGATCGCCCTAGGATCATTTCAGGATATTTACATATCGGATCACCTAGTAACGTCTAGTTGCGAAGGCACTTTTCCCATGACATGGTTGAGCCAAGCTAGTGCTTCCACTAATGCCTCTTGACCCGTAGCAACAGCTTCTATNCCAACCTTCTTTGAATCTCTGACACGTACCTAGAATCCATCTAATTGACCTCTTTGTGTATTTACATACAAGCTTGTGAATTCCATACGTGTTTTTTTGGGGAAACTACATCATTATGTAGAAATATATCAAAAAGTCAACAAACGGTCAAGAATACACGTAGTAGATTCCACGTCGTAAAAGTATCCTGTAAGAAGACATAATCCAAAGTCTGAACTTGCGTACCAGAGATAAAAAAAAAAGGAAGGGAAAGAGGGAGAAGACCGATAGAAATCAAGTCCAGTAAATCAGAAAGAAAGAAAGAACCGTGCAGAGTTTGAGTGCATCGATAAAAAGAAAGAGGGAGAGATGTTCCTCATAAAATATGATAGACTCAAAGATCCAAAGGGAAAGAAAGTATAAATGAGATGAAATCAATAATGAATGAAAGATTCTTGACTTACAAGTGTCCAACATCACATCTAACGTCCATAGCAAAGCTGCTGTCAACTTTTCTATGTCAGTGAAACAGATCCAATGAAACTGTCACAATCTCCTCTGAAATAGCGTTTAAATCCAAGATGTACCGAAGTCCACAACACTAATATATTATAACGATTCATTGCAATGGAAATTACATTATTCCTCGCAGTTTCTTAGGAGTCCTGTTCTACACACAGTGGAGAAAGTAACACGTGTTGATGAATGCCAGTCACAACTTGATTCGGTAAGACTTCTAACTGTAGTAAGGAAAAAAACAACAAACCTCATAATGTCAAAGTCAAGTCATGTGTTTTTACCTGGTTGCGATGAATGGAGTATTATTTCACTGCATCTGATTTTTTTCTTTTCAGATTAATTTCTGATACTAGTGTGTCTCCGGATGGAACTGAGGGTTTAAACAAGGAAATTTTACCCTTAAGCTCTGCACAAAGTGTATGTACTTGCTATAATTTATTGCTTAGAGGCAGATCCTGCAATTTGCCGACAATAATAAACAGAAAGATTACATTTTTATCATATGTCCTGACCTGGTTGTTTTGTTGCTCTTTCATTTTAAAAAATAACACAGCTGGATTAACAATCTTATCCTTGAATTTGCTAAGAATCGTGTCATTAAAATTTTTCGAATCTAGTCCTGGCTTCAAACCAGGGTCATCATCCTACGCAAACGTTAGTAGACATTCTTCATCTCAGTCAAGCTCTTATTTCAGTTCTTTCAAGCAAAGAAATATCGGGAAAAAAAAGCGAATCTTAGTAGGCCTCAACCTAGACGATGTCTAAAACATCTTGCTGGACAAAAGACTAGGCTGACAATAGGGAAATTACTTTCTAGAATGAATGTTTCATTACGGTGCTTAAAGGAAATTCTGCTGTCTTGGAGCACTCTTACCAATCGGAAATGTTCGATGTGCTCTTTATACGCCCTCGCACTTAGTCCTTTTTTCTTTCGCCTATCTGTACTAGTGGATCTACTTCTTTCAATATCTCTCGTCCTTCTTTCCATTTACACAACAGTTTTGAAAGTTTTAATTCTTTTCGCCCTCTCACTTCATTTTCTTTATCCTCCATTGTGAAATCTTCCTTCGCTTTTACTTCTCCCATTCCCCCTTTTTGATCCCTCCTACCCGTCCCTACCTACGGTCTCCCGTCCAGTCATGGCCCTGAAATCGGCTTCACTCCATTCCCCCCTCCACCCAATCTTTCTTCCCTTTCCTCTGACAAATCTTTCCCACCCCTCCCATTTTTCTATTATTTATATGAAGGTTTTTAGCTTACAAAAATGACTGTCCTAGCTTTCCGTTCATTCCTCTTTCCATCTTGCCTTTCTTATCTTTCCCTTCTTTGCTTTCCTCCTTTCCCATTCCCTCAGGTTTTTTTTTTCTTGCGTTTTCTTGCTTCAGTTCATTAAAATTTGAGGGAGGATTTCAAAGACACCTTATAAGTCTCAATGTATACGCCAGTCTTGTTGGGAACAAGACTTTAGGACCTCTCGTTGATGGGCATGTAGATTGCGGGTTCCGTCTGGATGGGCATTAGTGCCAGGGAGTGTAAGGGCTCGGTGAGTGGAAGGGTTAGGGAATCTGACTCGATTGGCTTTAGGGTAAGGGGTCCCATCTAGACGGGCTCTAGATTTCGGGTTGGAGTTAAAAATATATCCAGTAGTGTGCTGGTTAACG
This sequence comes from Ellobium chinense, assembly GCA_033807755.1. Taxonomy (NCBI): domain Eukaryota; kingdom Metazoa; phylum Mollusca; class Gastropoda; order Ellobiida; family Ellobiidae; genus Ellobium; species Ellobium chinense. Next base: position 1,292,302 of record JAWQUT010000221.1, read on the forward strand.
TGTATGAAGCATTCGGATACCCTTCAAAATATGAATCCTTCACTAACGACTCTAACAAATCTTTCAAATGCATCCTCCTCAAGAATCTTTGTAGAAAAATATCAGACGAGGAGCTTTACTGATGTGGGCCTACAAAAGTACAGCATCATATTTAGCGCAAAATCGAAGCAAATGCCCAGTGGCGAGGGCAGAAGGAAGAAGAAAACAAGAAACCATTTGGAGAAACACACAATCGTGACCTCACGGTAAAAGATCTAGCAGTATCATGTTCATCAAAAGATCAGAAACTCATAAAACAAATCATGCAAAATCACGCTCAGAGATTATTTCAATATGATGATTTCAGTGTGACTCGCCTTTTGCCTTCGTAATGGCTTGTGAAATGTAACAAAAAATAAAATGTAAAATAAAAATGACATAAACGCGTTAACATGTCTGAATTGTATTAACCAAAAACAACAAACACAAAAACAAAAAGAGTGGCACGGGGACCCCAGCGTAGATCGCCCTAGGATCATTTCAGGATATTTACATATCGGATCACCTAGTAACGTCTAGTTGCGAAGGCACTTTTCCCATGACATGGTTGAGCCAAGCTAGTGCTTCCACTAATGCCTCTTGACCCGTAGCAACAGCTTCTATTCCGTATATTGACCCGGACTGTCACTGCCAAACTCCACCCCCAACCCTCAATTCCTCTGTGGTAGCGTATTATGGGAGGAACCTGGTCAGACCCAAAGCTTTACAGGTTAGTTCGGCATAAACTAACCGTACCAGGACCTTCGTCACGCCGGACGTTAACGCCACACCGGAATAGGGGCCAGTTCCCAACACATAAGCTTCCGCTGGTTGGGTGGTTATGTACTATTGAAGTGTTGGGACTTGCTTATATGGTATGACATAGCGGGTGTGTGGATTCCATGGGTGTGGGGATTTAGGAAAGTGACGAAAATTTATTCAAGCAATAGTCATATTACTCAACGAAATGCATAAGAGAGTTAAGTGGACCAGGTACAATAATTTCGTGTAAAGAATTTCTTTGAAGCACATCAATTAAATCCTCTAATAAATAAAAATCAGAGAAATTATACCGAAAATACCCGCCATTGCTTCATCAAGTCATTCCCATCATGCCCTCATGTAATCAGAGCGTCATAAAAAAACAACGACTGAACAGTAGTGAATACCAATCACTGTTCTGTAAACACATTCAAGTAGGCAGGCACATCAACACACATTGAAAGCATAAACCGCTTAATCGTGCAGTGTGTGTAAGGCAACAAATACGCAGCTTAACAAAATCATTCCTGCCCTTCGAAAATCCCCTTTTATTTCTTTCTGTCAGTCAGACTTTCTTTCTTTCGCACTCTGAAGTATGTTCTTTATCTCGCAATAAAATACAGGCATAACATTAGGTCGGTGCAATGATAACTTTCGCTGCCTTTTAAACATGCCCCACTTAGGCATCCAAAATCAGCCATCAACACACAGACAACCTGGAGACATTGATTAACCATTTACTTACATTAATTGAAAAATATCAATATCTTGTGCACGAAGTCATTTGGTAATCAAAGGAAACGAATTTTCTACTTTCATATTCGCAATAAACAAAGCCACCACGATAACAAAGGTAATGCCCAGGGGCGTAGCGTAATGGTAGTCAAATAGTCATTGACTACCACTTTAAAAAGGAAAACACAGATAGCAGAAAATAATTGAAATAAGAAAGGCCAGCAATCAGGCTCAAGAATTCTCAGCTTAGAAGACTGAACTAAATAAAAGAGCGCCGTGCAAGTCATTTCACATTTTTGACTATAAAAGACAACCCCTAAAGCCGCGCCTCTACTACCTTTCTAGTCTAGTACCGTCTCAAAAGAAGGAGACTGCACCCTGACTGAGCCCCAAACGCAGTTCAGCTTGGCTAGCCCAGTAGTCACTTCGGAAATTTGACTACACAGGGTAACTCGTGGGCAGCTCCTCTTCTACTGTATTAGACGCAAAAAATCATCACTCGAACTCAGACTGAGCCCCAAAGGCATCCCCGAGTAGTGTTAAAATTTCCATGCCTTTAGGCAAAAATCAAAATGCCTACGGAAGACGAACGAGGTCAGACGACTGACTCTCTCTTTTCCCATTGGCCGAAGTTGAATGAAGTCGTGTGTGTTAGCTAGCAAAAGCTTGCATCATCCTGGTGCCAGGGTTGCCAGACTTGGCTCTTTTGGAGCCAAATACCATAACCAGATATTTCTCTTTTAAAAAAGCTCTTGGGTCTCAAATAACTGATTTGCTCTTTGGCTATCTTTGGCTCCAACAATCAGGTTAAAATTGGCTAATTTTCCAAATAAAAAATACTTCTACTTCTCTCAAAATGGTATCTCATATGATCAGGCTTCTGTCATAATTACCCGATGAACACGGATAATAAAAATGATCCCAGTTGACACTCAGCTCCTATGATGTCGCTCTGGTGTATGTAGAAAGATTTATGATAACTATAATACCCACGTAATGACGTATATCCAATACCCAAGCAATTTGGAGAAAAATTCTTTTAAGTAAAATCATGACTCCAGTACATTCCGGACATGGTTTGGCTCATGTTTGGCGCGTTTGCATATATGCGATTTGGCTTCGCTCGCAAAAAGTGACAACCTTGCTCGGTACGTCTAAGATAGGTGACAGGTCTAGACTAGATCTTAGTCTAGAGCTAGACCCTAGTTAATTTGAGACCGTGGGTATTGGCAAGATGAACTCAGCGGACCTCCTAACAAACGTGAGTGTTTTTTTCGAAAGCAGCCAATGTTGCCTGCAAGCTCTCTTTTAGAATCTCATGAAGGAAAATAAAATAGACTGGACAAGCTCAACTATGAACTAGACATGAACATGAAATACGATTTTCCTAGCGATGGATGTAAAGCAGATTATTACAAGTATTCCATCAACAACACCGCCATAATACTTTTTTACCCACATAAAAGACGTGTCAGTTTTATATACACTGAGTAAACATAAAGTGAATACAATTATTACAGTGCTGTTATGGCTGAGTTGTTGTCTTTGTTGTGGTTGTTGTTACGATACTTAACTGATGTTATCATGCGCTCTTGGTATAGATGGTGCAGCAAATATTAGTCGTATAATACCTCGTTTGTCTTCCGCACTTTTACCTAATGAAAATGTAGTATGACCAAAAGGCAACAGTGCGATGATTTGTGTGGCCAATGTGCAGATTTGCCTACCTAGTTTCGAACCCCGCGCTACGCCCCTGGTAATGCCTATACAAAAACACTAGATATATTATTTGTATATGTTACATCCATTGAAAGAGTCACACATATTCTCTGAAATATAGCGTAATTTAGCACACAGAGATGTCCGCAAGACTAAAGTCTATGACTGTATAAATCTGATCACAGAGAAGGGGCGCTGTCGAATACCAGTCACGACAGAATACTGATGGATTGCTCAACAAGAGAAAAACTACAGCATTATATAGAAATATATAAAAAAGTCAACAAACGTTCAAAAATACATGTAGTAGATTCCACGTCGTAAAACTAGCCTGTAACAACACATATAAATCGTTTCACTTACACGCCCCTTCCCTTAACCCTCCATTCCAGATCTGCCACAGCGTCGTTGTTGTAGGATTGTGGATCTGTTGCAACCTATAACAAGTTTATTTAATATAAACCCAGAATGTGATACATATAGGCGAACGACACAATATTCATCGGGACATGACAAAGATTATAAACCAAAATAACAATTTTATATCACACTAACAGCTATACTGCATACAGCTTACATTCTAAGCAGTACAATGAATACAGAACATTCAGTTACAAAAGTCAACATTCACCTTCTTGCAGTTATTCTTTCTTCTATTCATTACAGTATATTTTCTCCCTACTGAAATTTTTGTAATACAATGTCAATACATTTTGATAACTCAAGTAGCAGATCTCTTACAAGATATAGATTACTACTGTGGGGCAACTTCTTAGCTTTCCTGAATTGTAATCGATGAAAGAGAGAGGTGACATATTAGGAAGGAAGAAAGAGAAGAGGCGGTGAAATGAAGATCAACAGATTTTCCAAGGTTTCTATTACTCCTGAAAAGAAAAAGGTAGAAGCAACATATTGACTCGTCGGATGTAAACAGTGGCATTGCTGAAAATAAATAAATAAAGAAAGAAAGAAAGAAAGAAAGAAAGGAAGAAAGGAAGAAAGAAAGAAAGAAAGAAAGAAAGAAAGGAAGAAAGAAAGAAAGAAAGAAAGAAAGAGAGAAAGAAAGAAAGAAAGAAAGAAAGAAAGAAAGAAAGAAAGAAAGAAAGAAAGAAAGAAAGAAAAAGACAGACAGACAAACAAATAAACAAACAAAGTTCAACGAATCTTAAAACGTGACAGACACATCGATCAAGGCCAAGAAAAAAAGGAAGATAAGTGACTTTTGATCATCTCGCCTAGACTACTCTTTGCCTGATTCAGTGGTAGCGAGTTCTGATGCAATCAAATCAATAAAGCGCTCAATGATCAATAAAATGAATGTGGAACCTTTGTCAAACTGTAGTTAGCTGCTATCATGGTAGGTATAATATTGCGCTAATAGAAACATTGCAGTGAGTTAACTTGTGGCGAGAGAGGAAGCAAGTGCAGGCCAACATCTTCTGTTTTCTTAGCTTCATGTTTTTATTTTTGTTTCTTTTTTTGCTTGGTTAAGCCCCAGATTAATATCCACCTACAACAGCCTTGAAATTCATTGGGAATTCAAAATAGTACATTCTCTTCTTATGTCTCCAACATCTTTCCTAATCTCAAGGTCAGTCCCTTAGTCAAGACTAAACATTATCATTATCCTGTGAATTGAACTGTGTTCAGCTTAACCCTACATCGACATAATATGTAATAAAGACAGTGTATCAACGCTACTATAGTCATTGCTCCTTACTAGGTGTACCTCTTTAAATATCACAATGTCTACTTTGCTATGCTGGAGATAAATCATTTTCTTTCTCGTTTAACTCTGCCCGTGAGCGTCCACGTTAGAAGGCTGCCCTTCCCTTTCTGCTCTGCTCACTCAGACTACATCACATACATAAATAATACTATGTACTCTGCTAACCTCCCGCTCACGTTTCTTCCTGAGGGTGGGTGTATTTGGAATAAAGTTAACCCAATTAGGTATTTTCAGCTACATCACGTGACCTAGGAAATCTTGCTCACACGTTGATTTGTTTACATGCTCTGCTCATGTATGATTACTCGTCATTTATCGAAGTATCCTAGCAATCCCTAGATCACGTGGTGTAAGTGATCCGTCTGAAAATACCTCATTCACTGCTAGACCCTGAAGTCCGTGTGTAATCTGAGCGGTGTTTCTCTTTTTCTTCCATTTTTCCACTTCCCGTCCTTCTTTAATCTTCTTACAGTTTCTTTTTCAAAGGTTTGGTGGTTCCATGTTTAAAGGGACCCAAGACACTGAAGTCCCAGTAATATATCCCGTCGTTATTATTATATCTTTGCTCACCCCTTTCTCCCAAACCACCCCCTTCTCCCACCCAACCCGTCTTCCAACCCCACCCAACTTCCTTTGAATCTCTGACACGTGCCTAGAATCCATCTAATTGACCTCTTCATGTATTCACATACATGCTTGTGAATTCCATGCGTGTTTTTTTTTTTTGGGGGTNGGGGGGGGGGGAACTACATCATTATAAAAAAATATATCAAAAAGTCAACAAACGTTCAAGAATACATGTACTTGTAGTAGATTCCACTTCGTAAAAGTATCCTTTAAGAAGACATAATCCAAAGTCTGAATGTGAGTACCAAAAATAAAAAAAAAGGAGGGGAAAGAGGGAGAAGACCGATAGAAATCAAGTCCAGTAAATCGGAAAGAAAGAAAGAAAGAAAGAAAGAAAGAACCGTGTAGACTTTGAGTGCATCGATGGAAAGAAAGAGGGAGAGATGTTCCTCATAAAAGACTCAAAGATCCAAAGGGAAAGAAAGTACAGATCAAATCAATAATGAATAAAAGATTCTTGACTTACAAGTGTCCAGCATCACATCTAATATACATCGTAGAGATGCTGTCAACTTTTCTATGTCAGTGAAACAGATCCAATGAAATTGTCATAATCTCCTCTGAAATAGCGTTTAAATGTCCATAACACTAATATAACGATTCATTGCACTGAAAATTACATTTCTCCTAGCAGTTTCCTAGGAGTCATGTTCTACACACAGTGGAGAAAGTAACACGTGTTGATGAACGCCAGTCACAACTTGACTCGGTAAGACTGCTTACTGTAGTAAGGGCAAAAAAACCAAACAAAACCGCATAATGTCAACGTCAAGTCATGCAGCCTACCTCACCCCCAACTGCTATTATTATGAATGCGCCCCGTTTTCCCCTCCCAATATAGCTAGTTTCGCTTACATAACCTTCTTAACCCTTCATTCTCTGCCACAGTGTCATTGTTGTAGGACGTGGATCTGCTGCAACCTATAACAAGTTATAAACCCAGAATGTGATACATAGGCGAAGGACACAATAATCAAAGGGACATGACAAAGATTATAAACCAGAATGACAACTTCGCATCACACTGTCTATAAGGTTACAGACCTGTAATAGGATTGGACCCTTTTTTCCTCTATGGGCTATATTAACATTTTGAGCTGCCCTCTGAACCCAAAGTTTTAGCTTTCNTAGGAAGTGGATCTGCTGCAACCTGTAACAAGTTTATTTAATATAAACCCAGAATGTGATACATAGGCGAAGGACACAATAATCAAAGGGACATGACAAAGATTATAAACCAAAATGACAACTTCGCATGACACTGTCTAACAGCTATACTGTACACAGTTTACATTCTATTCAGTACAATGAATGCAGACCATTCAGTACCAAAAGTCAGGATTCACTCCTTACAGTTATTCTTTCTTCTCTTCATTGTGTATATTTTCTCCCTACTGAAATTTGTGTAACACAATTTCAATATACTTTGTTAGCCTAAGTAGTAGATCTCTTACAACATATAGTTTACGACCGTTGAGCAGCTTCTTAGCTTTCTTGAATTGTAATGGATGAAAGAAAGAGGTGACAGAGATATTAGGAAGAGAGAATGAGAATAGAAGGTGAAAAGAAGGGGCGCGCGGCGGGATGAAATTCAACAGTTTTTGCAAGACTCCTGAAAAGAAAAAGTAAGAAGCAACATATTGGCTTATTGAATGTAAATAGTGGCATTGTTCACAAGAAAGAAGGAAAGAAACAAACACACAAAGTTCAACGATTCTTATACCGTGACAGACACATCGATCGAGACCAAGAAAAGAAGGAAGGTAAGTGATTCTTGATCATCTCGCCTAGATTACTTTTAGCCCGATTGTGTCATTAGCGAGTTTTGATGCAATCAGAGCAACTCATTACTGGAAAAATTAAAGGCACTCAAAAATCAACAATATGAATGTGGATCCTTTGTCAAAATCGTTAGATTGGTGTTGTTTCTTTCTGTAGTTAGCTGCTTTCTGGTAGGTATAATATCGCGCTAACGGAAATATTGCAGTCAGTTAACATGTGGCTAGAGGGGAAGCAGAGGTGCAGACCAACATCTTCTATTTTCTTAGTTTCATGTTTTTTTGTTTTTTTTTTAAATTTGCTTGGTTAAGCCCGAGATTAATGTCCTCCTACAACACTCTTGAAATTAACTCCGAATTCAATATAGTACATTGTGTTCTCGCGTCTCCAACATCTTTCCTAATTCCAAGGACAGTCCCTTCGCATGTAGGTAGAATAGTCGAGATTACGCATTGTCATTACCTTCTCAATATAGCTGTGTTCAGCTTAACGCAACATCGAAGGCACGTGCAATAACGTCAATGAATCATCGCTACTGTACTCACTGCTCTTTACTAAAAGTACCTCTTTCAATGTCACACTGTCTACAATGCTATGCTGGAAATAAATCATGTGGATTTTTTTTTGTCTTTCTTGTTTAACTCTGCCCGTGAGCGTCCACGTTAGAGGGCTGCCCTTCCCTTTCTCCTCTGCTCACTCAGACTTCATCACATACTCTGCTAATCTCCTACTCCCATTTCTTCCTGAGGGTGGGTGTATTTGGAAGAAAGTTGCCCAATTCACTGCTAGACCAAACCTAAAGATTTTTAATACTGAAGTCCGTGTGTAATTTGAGCGGTGTTTCTCTTTTTTTCTTCCATTTTTCCACTTTCCTTCCTTCTTTGTTTTTTTTACAGTTTCTTTTTCAAAGGTTTGGTGGTTCAGTGTTTCAATGGACAAAAGTCACCGAAGTCCCAGCAATATATCCCGTTGTTATTATATCCTTGGTCACCCCTTTCTTTCAAATCACCCCCATCTCCCACCCAACCCCCACCCAACCCGTCTTCCAACCCCACCCAACTTCCTTTGAATCTCTGACACGTACCTAGAATCCATCGAATTGATCTCTTCATGTATTTACATACACGCTTGTGAATTCCGTACGTTTTTGTTG
>JAWQUT010000222.1:0-22931 GCA_033807755.1 Ellobium chinense
GTGTCAGGCAACGGAACTGAGAAACGCCTTCATAGGCGATCGATGCTACTATGCTTCAGGAAATATTACTACATCCCCAAGTCCTCTCTCGACAGTATCAAGAAAAGAATGTGTGGGTGCCTCAACAGCATCTCCAGTTGGAACATCAGCAACAACCACACCACCTAGTATGACCACAGCAGGCACAACGTCAACTGCAACACCCTCTGGAACATTGACAACACCAGCTACAGCAACGATAACTCCAGGAACAAGTATGGTTTCCATTTTGTTGGCATTTCTATTAGTATTATCAGTCACATTAAGTTTTTTTCTTGTTGTTGTTGTTCAAATATGAACCAATTTCAGTCAAAAGTCATGTCTTAGCGTGACATTGGACCGCATGATGGATTGTCTTTTGTGCAAATCATTCAAGGAAAGGATGGAAGGGTTTCCGTATGACATATAGATCTACCGATTGAATTGACCCAGTGATTGTCATAACAATCTTTAGCATTCTTAAACACTAAAGCTTGTCTAGATAAGTTGTTTAAATAGCATTATTTGTAAAGTAACTAAGTCTGTCACACCTTTGTTTGAGGCTGCATAAATAGGTTAGAGTAGCCACGACTAGACTTGAATAATGTAGACTCTAATTAACGAATAGCTAAAGCAGATCTAGATCTAGAATCTAACTAGACTTGGGACTGGGAAGGGAGTTTTCTGGGTAGTTTTTAGAGTAAGAGCCGTGACTGATGTGTCATCTGCTTTGAGAAATTAACAGCTAGTTCGAGTTGAGCTAAGATCCCCAGAATCTGGTAAATGTGATTTGAAAGTAGAGAGGTTCCAGAATAAGATGACATTGTAGAAAAAACTCTACCATAGAGGGAGGCATGATAACCTCGCGGAAGACATGATCATCAGTCACAGACACGTTCTAGTGTATCCAAGCTTCCTGAATCTGTCTTCGTTTCTATATCAACACACCTTTTGACAAAGTCATGTGTATATAATTACATACGTTACAATGTTTACAGATAAGCTACACAGATGTTGTTCTTGAAATGTCTGCTTCAATTATTGCATAATTTGCATGTGACTAAATTTCCCATTTCAGCACACTATCCAACTTCATATAACATGGTAGAAGATTGAGATGTTACAGCCAATTCATTTAAGACAGGAGGGCAGAGCCTCTATATGAGAAACAATTTACGTTGTGAATTGATCTGTGATCATCAAAATATCGGAAGCATATGTAAACACTCCATCTAGTCTTGGTTCTGTGTTAAATTAGTATTATTTTAAGGCAAGCAAATTCTAGGCTATTACACCTTTATTGCTCGTCCAATGAATAGGGTATACTAGACTTGGCTAGTCTAGACACTCCTTCAAGAATAGCTGACTAGATCTGCTATATCAACACATCCACTGGCAGTCAGTTGTATATAGTTACATACCTTTACCATATCTACAAGCCAGTCACACAAATGCTGTTATTTAAATGACTGGTTCAACTGCATAATTTACAAGGGACAAAATTTCTCATTTCAGCACCCTGTCCAACTTCATATATCATGGTAGAAGATCGAGATGTTACGGCCAATATAAACGACTATGATATATGTCAGACGGTCTATCTCAGCAATAGTGTGAGTATCTGAAAATGGAACTGCAGTTAGACGCCACAGGAAGTTATTCCAAGGCTTGAATGATGAGTGGAGAAAATGTTTTCCGAGGAGGAGAAACATAGAAATTGTAATGAACGTTCGGTGTAGATAGAGTCATTACTAGATGAATTTGTGCTAGAAGGATGAAATGAATAGAAATGGACAGAAACATGTATGAGGGAAACCGATTAGGACCAGATATCTTCAGAGTTTACGTTTTTGAAATAAATAAAACTACCAGTCAATTGTCTCGTAATTCCCAGTGAAATTGTCCCGTCTGCCCGTCTCCAGTGTATCCGCCCTCCCCCCCCCCCCCCCCNGCTAGAAGGATGAAATAAATAGAAATGGACAGAAACATGTATGAGGGAAACCGATTAGGACCAGATAACTTCAGAGTTTACGTTTTTGAAATAAATAAAACTACCAGCCAATTGTCTCGTAATTCCCAGTGAAATTGTCCCGTCTGCCCGATTCTCCAGTGTATCCACCCTCCGCCCCCCCCACTCCCATAAAAACAAAAAAACACGCATTTGAGCAGACTAGTGCAGGCATCTCTCAATTTGAGGGAATGAGTTCCTTCCGTATCATAAACCTTTTGGGTACTGGGTGTTAATATTTCTGTCAAGTAAATTATTAGTTGCTGTTCTTGTTTCCTAAACTCTCTCTTCATACTCACAGATGTCAAGTGTTTATTACGTTCTAGACTAAGATATAAGAGATTAAAGTAAAGACACATGTATATGTTTTTTTCCAGGCTTGTAGAGATGCTTGTCTGGCGGAACCTTCATGCTTTGTAGCAGAGTACCGTCTGGACCTTGTTCAGTGCTGTTTTGCATTATCACCTGTGTCTACGTCACCCAATTTTGGAAGCTCAGTGTTCAGAAAAGTTTGTCCTACAGCCACAACCACCCCGCGTGAGTGGGTATTTTTTTTCGGCTATACTTCTAAGGCATATATGAGTTTACTAGGTAGGGAAAAGGTTTTTTTTTTCTTATTTAATTAATGCATTTTTTATTTTAATGTTACTGTAAAACTTTCTTAGCATGTACATAAAGAGGAACGGTGATGTGATTGGAGCAATAAGCAGTTTGAATTTCTCTCTTAAGATATATGGGACAATTGCATAAAGAGACATGCAGGAATCATTACGTAGGAAGAATATAACCAAGTCAAGGGCAAAAACGTAACTTAGGGAAATCAATTCTCAATTCCTTGAATCAAAAATATGGCCCGCTAAGTAACCATATAAAATTATTGTAAAGTTCAGGGTCAGGAAATAATGTTTAATGAAAGAGATTAAAACAGTTTCATTCTTCTGTCCCATTTCCATTACTTGTGTTTGCCTTCTTGAAACTCGAGCTATGGATGTTTTTTAATACTCACTATTTCTGAGAGACAACAATGTACACAGACATTGCAACAGTTTGAAAAAAGGGCATGAATAAAACCGACTTTTAATTTTAGGGTCTAATCATTTTACATCTGACATAAACAAACATTATACAGAATATGTTGATAATAGTCCGACTGTAAAAAGTAGCAGAATCACAGTAGCTATGTGGAGACAAGAAGGACAGGTAGAAACTGGTCGGAACGATGTCGTCATGTAGCCTTCTTCTCTCAAACGAAATCCTGGCGAAACTTCTCTGCGACTTTAATGCATCGATTTGACCTATTGTACAGGTTTGGGCTGTGTTAGTGGAAGATATGCCATACTTTGGAGCAAAACCCATGCAAATCTCATTTGCACCTGTGGGTCGATGGCAGACAAACGGTCGCGCTTATGCAGTACGTTACCTAGAAAATCATTATGGCTTGAAGGTAATTATAATAAAATTTCTCTTTTCAGCCTGCACAGGCCAGATGGTTCGGTATTCAGGTTTCACAGGGAATATTAATGATTATGACTCCAATGGACCAGGTTTTGCTCAATCGGTGAGTGAGTTATTGTGCTTTCAAGGGTATAAAAAGCCTTGACTGTATAGAGTAAATAGTACATTTCTGCATGAGATTCTATTATTGACAAGGTAAAAAAACAACCATCTAGCAATACCTCTTGCTGCGACTGCCAACAGAAAAGTAATTTTTTAGATGTAAGTTTTCCATCTTTGGCTTGTGACTCGCAGTGTCTGAAATCACGTGCGCTGTGGCAAAACTGGAGACAAAAACATATCATAATAGATAATAATGCGATAAATGTATAGCGAACCATGAAACCGAAAGTAAGCCTAGTTTATATGATTAAAATATATGTTTACTTTCTTATTTAAAAATGTTAAAACATGTGTTTCAAGGTTGAGGGGCATGTAAAATATGAACTAAAGAGATCCGCTGTCTTTCTATAGTGCATTCTGAAAGGACCCGTTGTTTTTCTGTAGTGCATGCCCGTAGTTCGTACTATCGTTTCCAAACTGTTCTGTAGGTATATGCGTACATATATATGTATGTGACATTTACTGGTGACGTAACACCTGTATTTTGAGATAAAGCTTGAGAAGATCAACACCCCCAAGAGAGAGAGAGAGAAAGGAGAGAGAGCGCATTTTTCATCACTCTCGCACGCGAAATGCACTGAATTGGAAATGGACAATTATATTCTATAATGAAAAGGTAAACTAGCCAACCCCCTTCAGTAATACTCTACCCAGTGGGCGGAGAGAAGACAGTTTGCGCTGCAAGCCGTGAAGTATGATCTGGATCTAACTTCAAACATAATAGAAAGGCAGTACTTACATTCCGAGTGACGAGGTGAAATAAATATGAATAGTTTTGACCTAAAAGTGTTTATCATCATCTGAGATTCTAATAGGAACTTAAAGTATAAAGAGCAATGCATTGTTTTGTTTTTCTTTTAGGAATGTGAGGCGAACTGTTTCGCCAGCCCGACGTGTCAGGCAACAGAATTGAGAAACGCCTTTCTAGGCGATCGATGCTACTATGCTTCAGGAAACGTTACTACATCCCCCAGTCCTCTCTCTGTAGTATCTAGAAGAGAATGTGTATGGTACGTATCTGCTACCTGCAACCAGTAATCTTTAGTTGAATGTATGTTATATTTAAAACTACACCTCATTGACTGTTTTGATGAAGCATCTTCGTTGACATACACGTTCGTAGTTCAAAAATAAGTAAGATGCACATTTTGGGAACTACCTGTTAGAATTTTATGTCTGGTCTGGTGACAGTAACATTGTTTATGCACAACTCAAAATTTTAAGGTGCGACAGACTGATGAGGAATTTAATCCTTCCGTTTGCTTTGAACCCCATTTTTATGAGCAAGAATGTTTATACATCAACAAATTAATCTGTTATTATTTTACGCAAGACATTTGTTGTAGGTCTGACTAATATTTTCCAAATTCCCAGCATGCGCAGTGCTGGCTGGCCTAGCCTAAATTCCCACCAAGCGTATGCACTGCCATGTTTCATCTAGGATGAGCGTTTTCAACAAAATGCAGGGTGAAATGGATTTAAGCCTTGTGGTAGTAGATACTGTTTCTGAGTCAAAAACGGAGTCTGCTTAGGAGAGAGCGAGGAGGGAGAGTATAGGAGGAGAGGAATTGCTCGCGTCGTTTAATAAAGTAAATGGTGTAACTAGGTAAGGACTGACGAAAAAAAACAACAACAAAAAACGGTTTTGCTTTTCATGAACATTTCATTTTCAAGTTATCACTAACTTATTATCACTAACCCCTGAAATCAGTATTTAAGTTCCTGTGCAGCTAACTTTACAGCTGTTAAACAAAACTATGGACAACATAATCTTCCTTTTGTGAACGCACTATAGTGTGGTATCAAGGGTGTCTGTAGTAAGTGTATTTGAGTGCATCCTTTTTCAGGATTTTCATAAATACACCCACTCATGCATTTCGATACAGTCTGCTCCCTTTAGGTAAATAGCCCTAGAAATGGACAGAATTAAATGAAAATGAAGAACACAGAGTGAAGAGTTTAGGAAATAAGCAGTAAGGACCTTCCACAAACCCTTCTCCCCCGGCCACCAGACTCTTCTGGTTTTACGATTATCTTGTTTCCATCTTCTTCCTAATGGGACAATATTGTCGCCTTGATATTCCATACTTAATACAGTACATCATCACTGTTTCCTCCCCAGATTCGCAGTGATGCACTGCAGAGTTTACCTCATCGCATCTATTTAACTTGGACAGAAACAGGAATAGCACATGTTCACTGAGCTGAGTCATGCCATTCTGTCTTCACAATCGCGACGTCAAATCGACGAGTTGAAGCCAAGAGGCAATCTGTTCCACGCACAAAGGAATGCAATGACTGTATTTATCTAATGTCTCATTACACTTTATTTTAGTGTACTGCGCAGCATCGACGTCGACAGATGTACGAGTGCGGGAAAAAATTCTAAAGCAGAAGTGATTTCAGTCTTTCGATTGGGTTACAGCGAAACTCAAACGCAGACACTCTTTGTGTTATTTTTCTATAATAGGGTTTAACTCTAATCTGACGAGAAGGTTGCATCACTTCTACTCTAGTTTCTTCCGCTGCAAATAGGCGCTGCACTGTTAACTGCAAAGCACCATTATTTATTGACAGTAAAAATGAACTTCATGTCTTTCCTCTTTTAGCAGTCGACTGCATTAGTATTCTCTAAATGATCATTATTTTCAGTTGTTATTACATACAGGCCCGGTCAAAATGATATGAGTTCACAGTATTAGTAAGCCTTCAGATAGGTCTATCATGCAGACGGTACGATCAGGGAATTTGGAACTCATTTTGTTACAGCATCGCATGAAGACATGCATAGAGATACCTAGAATGAAAGTGGCCTATTCAGGTCTCAAACTTAGAGCTTGCAAATTTTCATTAGAAATTCGTCTCATAATAGTAATAACAATATTTAATACTCATACGACATTTGAAAGCCAATGTGAAAGTTTATCTAACTGACCAATTATTAAATGTAAACCAAATGCATGAAAATTACGATTCCGAATCACATACATGTAGTTAATGTTCAAGTTTTGAAGTAAAATCTTTGAAAATATGGACTTTAAAGAATACTACCATGCTGAACATGCAGAACCAATTTTTGTAGTTAATAATCGTACATCTTTGTAATGTGCAATTTTTCGTTCCATGGATAATAAGAGTAAACGCAGTCTTGGTCACGGCATTAACTGTTGAGCATAACTTAAGCAAACAGTTCCAGACAAACTTTACATAATTATTATATTATTCTTCTCATTACAATGACTTCTATTGTATGATGTTCCCTTTCGCCAAATTGTATCCTGCATACTATATCTTTCGCTGCTGGCCCGATGAAACATTACTTACAATGGCTCCCTTACAAATTCTTGGGCGAAGTAAATATCTTTTGCGGAATATCGCTGTATCATCGGGACAGATATCACCGACAACTCCAGAATACATCTTTCAACAGGCCTACCCATAGATGATATTCTAAGGGTTATGTGTTGTGTTGAAGCTTTAGGACCGCATGTATAATGTCCAGATTTGCGCGCAGGAGGTATCTATGGGAAACATCCAAAACATCAATTATGTTTCTCGTCAGCAAGGAGAGTTCAACAGCAATGTGCACACAGCTCATATTCCCGACAACGCTGCCCTCTTTATCAAGCAGGTCCTAAACATAACATAATAGCGCTGAGTAAGCGAACTTTTCACACCATGTTGTTGCCATTGTACTCTTTCCCGGTCTCTTAACGAGATATTCCATTTGCTAATGCTTGTAATTCCCAATTTAACTTCTATGCTTTGAAAACTTTACCATCCTCCAGTTTGTCAAAGAAAGCATAAATGTGTGTAGTGGCAGTGTAACAATGGTTGAGTAATGAAGAGAAGGGAAAGACAAAGCATCTCTTAGATATTGACCAAGATGCCGGTGGCGTTGTATAACATGAAATGAGAACTCGAAACACAATTCAGCTATATTCACCTCTTTAGACCCTCTAGAAAAAAAGAACTTTATCAGAAAAGTCTTCAAAAGCACGTAGTTTTCTACACATACAAGAATTCAATGATACTAGCGGGCAGCGTTGTTCGGGATGTGCCCCAATCGTGAGCCTCTGTTTCTTTCTAATCTAGCCAAAAAAAAACAAAAAACAAAAAAAAAACGGGTGTGCACGCAAGGGGGGGGGGGTATNGGGGAGGGATGAGGGGGAAAGAAAATGACTACACTTTTCCTTCGTACTTAAGTTTTTAGAGAGGTGCCTACTGCTTCGATGGATCTGCATTCGTTATTGTGATTCTTCAGAGACCCTCAAATTTACTGTACAAATGAATGCTTTTGATATTTAAATAGGGCTATTGGACCTCAGTCCATATACGAGTACTATTTATAACTGGTTTACCGTAGGGTTGTTTATGTAAATAAAATAGTTTGTAAACTTACAGCCAGTGTTAAGCTGCTTTTCATGCTGTTTATCGTCGTTCTGTTGTATAACAAAGATGGGACGATTTCACAGTTTGTGCTGGTTACTGCTGTCGATGACGTAGTAATGCTAGCGTCAGTAATAGCAGCACCAGCCGCAGACCTAGTGGGTAGGGGGGGNGGGGGGGGGGGAGGTGAAGTGGTGGTTATGATTGTGGTAGTAATACACCTGTAATGTAATGTAAAGTGAATTTGTGCTTGTTTGTTTAAATTTTAAGTATTTTTTTTATTTTGTAATGCACCCAAACATGGGATATATGACAAACTAAAAAAAAAAAAAAAAAAAAGGANTGACGACAATTGTATTAGACAACGATGTAATGAATAACATAGATTGAAACCAAAAACATGGACTCCTTACTCCTCCAGCATACACAGCTTTCGCCCCAAATACCAAAATCATAATGAGCGGTAAAAACATTACACCATCTCTGATAATTACTCTGTTCAAAACGTCATTAAAGCTCTGACATTTTCACTTTCACAGCCACATAAGCAACATATATAAATACTGCTGATGTCAAGTGGACAATGGATTGAATTTGTGCTAAATCCCAGAATTTTCTTCTACATTACATTACCCATTTAACAAATTAGAAATCAAATAAAAAAGCTTAGATCAGAAAAGACATTTTTCGCTGACAATAACCGAACATGCTGCCAGGAAATGCTCCGTTATTTCACTCTGAGCACACAGGACTGAATAGAAAGTTCAACGCATGAACATGACCATTGGCATAAAAATCTATACAAATCAAACAGCCATCATGTTTCGTCAGATCTGAAGTTGTATTGCTGATCAGTATAGTGTTGGCCTTCTGTCACCACGATCCCTGTCAAATCCACTGCCACCACCACATCCGCGGTCACCTCCACGCCTACCATGGATAACTCTACGATCACTGTCATCCCGATCTCTATCTCCGAGGCCACCGCCATTACCATCAAAGCGATCACCCCCATCACGTCTAAAGCCACCCCGAATCCTCCTCTCCCTCCTCTTCCACTTTAACCACCACCTCGACCTCCCCCCACGACTGAAAGCACTCATCTGTCTTTGAGCAAGCTCCACTTTGATGAGGCGCCCATTAAAGTCTTTGCCATCAAACCGATCTATAGCTGCTTTGGCAGTGTCTGGGTCGTCAAAGGTCCCAATGGCTTTACCCTTGGGCATTTTGGTCATTTTGTCCTTGAGGATCCAAACTTTGGATTACACCAATGCCTGCACCAAAAGGTCTTCAGGCACGTCCTGACCCATGTTAGGCATAAATGTTGTGTCTTGCTGGATCTTCTTGTCACGACTCGCACCATATCCACCACGATCACCCCCACCACCTCGACCACCCCTACCGCCAACTTATTGAATCCACTGCCACCGTAGATACCGTCGTTTACTGTAAAAATGAATGATTTTGATATTTAAATACGGCTACTGGACCTCAGCCTATTGTCGTATGTTAGTTATAACTGGTTTACTGTAGAATAATTTACGTAAATAGTTTGTAAACCTATAACCAGTGTTAGGCTGCCTTTAATGCTGTTTATAGTCGTTCTTTGAATAACAAGAGATGGGGCAGTGTGAGAGTCTGTAATGGTTACTGCTGTCGATGACGTAGTACTGCTAGCACCACTAATATGCACGTGTAAGAATCCAGTATTAAATCACTTTTACATTCGTTTTCCCTTATACATAATGGGGAGGGGNGGGAGATTGGGAACGGGGTTCGAAAATTATCTTCTTTAGCATAACATGTGAATTAGTCATTAGCGTCTTTTAAAAATATCCCTGAGAAAATTCATTAAGAAAAGAAAATCAAAAGAGAGAAGATCATTATTTTATTAACTGATTTTACCTCAATTCATTTCATTTTTTCATTCCCGCTAGAGACATAGTGATGTAAATGCAGTCATGTACCACAGCACACTTAAAAAAAAAAATCGACGTTGAAAAGGTTAAACCACGGCCTCACTAATATCAATAATATCAATCAATTTATGTAGCAATTCAATGAATCAGCTCCAAAACCTGAAAGTCTTTACATTCTTCACCCAAAGATCGCGCAACTCCTTAGAAGCATGTTGATGCCCCCTCTCTTCCATTCCCATTCCATTCCCCTCTCTCTCCTTCCCTTGCTTCCTATCTTTTTCTCTCTTACACACACACACACACACACACACACACACGCACACACACACGCACGCACACTTTCTCTCTCACACGTAACCCCCTCACACACACATACACACACAGAGACAAACATCTCTTTTACTGATGTATATTGCTGTCAGCTCACCGATCATTTCCTCCTGATCCAAGATCAGTTTGTGCCCTATACAAAATAACAATTAAAAGGAAAACCGTGAAAACACAATTTATTCATGTTTAAAAATCTAGACACTTTAATACACCTCACACTTTCATATAAGTATTCTAAGTGCCAAAAGCGTCAGTGATAAGCTGAAGCTTTAGTCTACTCCTCATCTAAATTTGCTTGTTCTTTCTTTTCCTCCTCTCCTCGTCATCCACACCAAAAGTTTACAATGTTATCCACCATCAAAGACAAATTGTCGTGTAACTTTCATGAGGAGATTTAAAGAATAAATCTACTGTGATGTAAGAAACAGCATCGCTATGTAGACTACACTAGCTCTCCTTCTGCGACAAAATGCCAAAGATAATCAATGTTCTTGGAAACAGATATTAAAAATGGTATGACAGAGATGTACGCATACCTTTTATATGCTCGGACTAACCATGTGCTACTGGTCCTAGAGAGCTGAAACTTTTACAATTTCTCAAAGTACTCTCCATAAGCATCCTCCTAAACCAAGAGACAAAGAAATGGCTGCACTCCTCAGAAGGTATCTCCTCGATTATTTTGTTGAACATAAAAAGCGCTCCTTCGTTTTCACTGAATTTCTTCCCTCCCATTTGATCTTTGACTGACGGGAATGAGAAAAAGTCACAAGGAGCTAAGTCCGGTGAGTAAGGCGGGTGTGGGAGAGAATTTACGTTTTTCTCCTTCCAAAAACTCCAAAGTCACGTGTGCTTTGTGAGCATTTGCGTTATCGTAGTGAAGCTTAAGCCATCGAGTGCCCGTCCTCGGATGCTTTTGTGCCTACTCGTGGAAGGCCATAATGGCAGTAACAGTCCTTTGTTCCTCTACAGGAATTGTTATATGACCTCATTTTCCGACAAAAAAAACAACAACAAAAAAAAACACCGCGACCACCATGTTACCAGCGCTCTGAGATCGCTTAAATTTCACAGGTGGAGCATCTCCAGCACCCACTTAACACATGCTTTGCCGCTTGCTTTCAGAATTGTAATTGTACACCCATGTTTTGTCTCCAGTCGTGACTTTATACACTGACTTTGACCGGCCTTCATCATATTCTCTAAGCATGGTTTGACAAAACTCAACCCTAGCCCTTTTTTTTATCCTCAGTCAACGTATGGGGTACCCACAGGGCACAGACCTTCCTTAGCTTTGAATGTTCATGAAATATTTTATAGACAATAGTGGATGAAAAGCCAAGTGCCTCCCGTATTTCCTCATATGTTATTGATGTCATTTTTGTTGAAAAATAATGAAAAGATTTTCCCGATCTTATAAAGCATTTATGCACACTTCTGCCAAATTTGAAGCTAATGGGAACAGTAGGTTAAGCCGAGCATATAAAAGGTATATCTCGTATTGATGAAGGCATACAGAATCGTGCGTGAACACTAGTCTGTGAAATGATTGCCTTGGTTCCCATGCTCAGTGCTTTGAGGTCTGAGGAACGTTGGGCGGTGGTCTGCAAGCTTGGTCTGTATATCAAGAACACTCTACACATTAATTCTCTTTTGAGAGAGAAGACAATAATAAATTGTATTTTATCGTTAGACGTTTGGCAATTAAAATTTGATGTCGTTTATAATTATTTAAGTACCACTAATCAATACCGTTGTTTTTAAACTCGTGACGCTGCAAATAAGGTGGTCTCGTAAGCTTGTGTGTTTTAGGAGTGGCGATACAGATGGTTTATATTCATTTTTGTTTGCTTGTTTGTGTTGTTTTCCTTTAAAGGTTATTAAGGTATGAGGCAGACAAAATAATGATCAGTTTCAGACGATTTTAATGTTCAAACTACTATTAATATTTAGGAAACAGGACAAGGCTCTTCGATAATAGCGATGAGAGAGTTCGAAAAACAGGTAGCCCCATCTTGAGGGGGATTATGTCTTACAGCGAACTGCTCATTTCACGCGATAGGCCAACACGCCAGATTTGGGTCATCGCAAGGGTAGTGATCTTTACAGCCTATCGCGGTAGACCGCTCTGCCATTCATCCAGCTGATACAGAAAAGTAGTGATAGGCCGGTTGGTCAAACCTGTGTTTTACAAAAAAAATATTTCAAATTTTCTTAAATCCTTTACAGGTTAGTATGTTCTTGATGCAGGCATTTGAAACCCTTAGAAAACGCTTGTTACTATTTATAGCGATGGGCCAGTTTGCCGACAGCAGACGAGTTGGGAGTCAACACTTTTCTACCATCCAGATCTGGACGGTGATGAAAAGAGGGTGAAAGGGAAGGTGTCAATTTAGAAATGTTCAGTCTAAGAACAAAGACAAATATTGCTCAACGGCACATTGGCCTCTAAACGAACTCTTATCTAGTTTCAATCTAGGCCTGAATGAAATATCCTTGGTACTCTCCAGCCTAATGTTTGGTTTAGGGTTATGGCAGTGGTAAGAGTAGAGCTATGGCACTTTGATAGGCCGTAAACAATATCATTGTTCAGGAATTACAAAGCAAAACAATGCTGTGAAGCAGAGAGCATCAATAAAAACTGACATGAACGGAGTTTTGTTGTTGTTGGTGCTGTTGTTGTTGTTGCTTTTGTTGTTATTGTTTTGCTGTCGCTGCTGTTGTTGTTGTTATTGCTATGTTTGTTTTGCCAGACGTTCAAGCAAGTAGGTGTCACACAACGTAATACCACTACATAGCACGATCCCAGCGCATAAATGCTTTATGCATAAATGCATAAATGCACCAATTAAATTTTAATCCCTGAATTTCATCCGTGCAGGATGGAACTTCCGTAGAGATCTTTGCTGATGGTTCCGCAATGGACTTTTAGATCTATGAACTTTTTTTGAAATATGACAAAACTGAATAGTGTAAGCTTACGGTTTTTATAATTACTGGGATATTTCATTGTCTTCGAATAAACTTAGTACCGTGTTTTACCTTGTGCAGATGGTTCCCTTAGTTTTAAGGACTTTGGTTTATAACAAACTGGAATAGCTCATGGTTAGGTCTACATTCCGCGTGGACCTTGTTCTGTGGACTTTATCTAGCTTATTACACGTTTGAGTAATATGCAATTACAGTTTGTCAGAAATAAGTCTTAGCCAGTTTCAGATAGAGAGATTTCGTTGACTCCAAAAATTGATGATTCCACACGGATCTTTAACTCTGTGGACTTTGATCGGTTTATGGCATTCGAAATATTTTATCAGAAATGGATTTATGTAAACTTTAAATGGAGAGATTTCGTCAACTGTTAAAGCATGTTCAGCTTCAGTAAGACCGCCTTGTTGTGGGAAATCATCCTTGACAACTTCAACGCAGTGCATTTTGGTGACATAATCTTCGAGACTCGAACGAAGTGACGTAGTTCAGTATACAAATCCTCTGGCAACGTGGGGGTGTGGAATTCCCCTGCAAATAGAGTAAATAATCTCGGCCTAGGTTAAAAGAGGACATCTCGCATCCGTGTGAGTGAGAATTGAGGAAAGATGGCTGGACAGGGATTTTTAAAATCAAAGAAACTAAAAGGTAGTTTGTGAAGTCTAACACGCCTTAAAAAGACCCAACAGAACGCATTTTCCTTATCACAACCAAATAAGATACCTGATTCACAATATGCTTTACATAGCGTCTATTTGTTCATGAAATAGAACAAGAGGTCATAGTAACAAAACGGCAGCGACCGTCAATTTTTAGAAAAGCTCGTTGTTGCTTCATGATTTGAACACAATTCCTCAGAGACAACGGAGCCATGTAAGGTCGAACCAGTCGTTCAGGCTTTACAAGGTATGTCAAGGAATAACTGGGCCTCTCCAGTACAACGTGAAGGCCGGCGACGGAATTTTGAATGGGAGATATTAGACAACAACTGGGACTGACATATTATAACGGAAGGCTCATAGTGAAATAGGACTATGTAGAAAAACAGTGGAGGGAACCAGTGGTTGTTTAGCTTCAGTTATATAGTCCAAAGATTTAGAAAAACCAGGTCTCATTTTTTTCTTTTTCATAAATGATTTATTCATTTAAGTATACATGCTGTTTTATTACCAAAAATCTAAACGGACTGAAACAGTAGATCTAGATCTGGTGCGACTGGCTAGTCTTGATCACAAAAACTCTTGAATTGCGAATTACAGATACTGGCGAATCTAGATCTGCACTGTTCAGGAGGGGTTGATGGGGACAGTTATCGATCTATTTTATATTACAACAAAAGACCATTTAATCTAGATCTAGATCTAGGTCTAGGCCTGAGCAGTCATAACAGTGACCTACTTCTGCGTTGCTGTAAGGTTCAGAGGAAAGGCATGGGGAAGAATGATAGAAAAGAGTTGGTTCACAGGCAGGCCGCAGCACATTTGTTCGGCATGGTTAAGGTGACAAGCATATGAACTGGCTAACCTGACACAGTGTAATCAGTTTTATCGAAGGCCTAGCGTCCCTAATTACAGGTATTTGCAACTAGGAAATTACTGTGTATGGCGCCACCCTGACGTCACTGTCATTATTCAAGGAGAGTGCTTTTATCAAAATTTTGCAGAGTCGAGCATGTTCATTATGCATATTTAGTGAACTTTGGGATATTTTCAAATTACTATAGGATAATCCTATCACAAATCTGGCCTACCTAGATGTCATTTATCAGAGACAGCTTTTACAAAAAGTAATCCAATAGTCTCTTTTAATGAGCATACGCGATGGTATATTACCATTGTAGGCAAAGAGCCGGAAAATACACAGATGCAAGAGGAGGACGGACTGGTAGTGGGTAGAGGTGGAAGATGGAGTACTAGGAGATGGAAAAGCATAAGGTAAAGACTAGAGTAAAAGCATGGAGGAGTGTTGTCCAGGTCGTCCGAAAGCTGGGAAAGGAGATACAGAGCAGATCAAGAAATCATGTGATGTAAATTGGGAGGCAGTGTGGTCGTGCGGTTTGTGAGTCGTACTCAGAAACTGAAGACTTCCAAGTCCAAAGTTTATGTGTTTGACTCACGAGCTGGGCGATTTACGTTGTAGTGTCCTTGTGTCATATCATTTTCATTTCCTCAATCGACTCAGGTGTAAATGAGTACTTGGCTTTAGAGCTGGGCGGATCAAGGCGCTTGACTTTGTTATGTATTTCATTTGTAATATTATGTATTTACATATATGGTGTGTATTGTTATATATGTGTTTGTATTATGAATGAAATGTATACTATTGTATGACATTGTAAAACAATTTCCCTACGGGGTAAATAAAATAGTATTTTCATCCTTTTCAAATGGAAATGGACTGCAAAGTGTAGGTGAGTTAACTGGCCATGACCTGTGATGACCTGTGTTGTGGGATCACTTCCATAAACAAGTTTGATACAGGAAGCTAATCAGCTCACAAATGATGAAAATATGACCCTCTAAGGAACCATATAAATATACTGTAAAGTTTAGGGCAGGAAAATAATGTTTACTGAAAAAGAGATAATAACTAATAACAGTTTCATTCCTCTGTCCCATTTCGATTAAACTAGAAGCTATGGACATTTTGGACACTATTTCTGAGACAAAACAATGTACACAGACATCGAAACGGTCTTTAAAAGGGCATGAATAAAACCGATTCTTAATTTTAGGGTCTAATCATTTTACATCTGACATAAACGAACAATATACAGAATATGTTAATAATAGTCAGACTGTAAAAAGTATCAGAATCACAGTGGCTATCTGGAGACAAGAAGGTCACGTAGAAACGAGTCAGAACGATGTCGTCATGTAGCCTCTTCTCTCAAACGAAATGCTGGCGAAAAGTCTCTGCGGCTTTAATGACTCGATTTGACCTATTGTACAGATTGGGCTGTGTTAGTGGAAGTTATGCCTTACTTTGGAACAAACCCCATACAAATTTCATCTTTGCATCAATGCACCTACTGTGGGTCGATGACAGACAAATAGTCACGCTTATGCAGTATGTTACCTAGACAATGATTATGGATGGCAAGGAAGTAATCATAATAAAATCTCTCTTTTCAACCCGCACAGACCAGATGGTTCAGTATTCAGGTGTCACAGGGAATATTAATGATTATGACTCCAATGGACCAGGTTTTGCTCTTTCGGTGAGTGAGTTATTGTGCTTTCATGAACATAGAAAGCCTCGATTGGATATAATAAATAGTACATTTCAGCATGAGATTCTACTTTTAAAACGATAAAAATCATTTAGAATACCTCTTACTGCGACTGCCAACAGAAAAGAATTTTCTAAGATGTTACGTTTTCCACCTTTGGTCTGTGACTCGCAGTGGCTGTAATCACGCGCTGTGGCAAAACTGTAGAAATCTGTCATAATAGATAAATCCCATGATAATGATGCGATAAATGTGAACTATGAAACCGAAAGTAAGCCTAGTTTATATGATAAAAATGCTGTTTATGTACACTTTCTTATTTAAACATGTTTGAAGATGTGTTCCAACTCCATGGTTGTGGGGCTTGTAAAATATGAACTAAAGAGATCCGCTGTCTTTCTACTGTGCATTCCCTTAGTTCGCAATACCATTTCTAAACCGCACTATTTGTCACACTCGCGATCGAAATGCACTGACTTGAAAATGGGCAGTGCGCACCACAATAATCCATTATATTCTACAATTAGCCAACCCCCTTCAGTAATAATCTACCCAGTGGGCGGAGAGAAGACAGTTTGCGATGCAAGCCGTGATGTATGATCTGGATCTAACTTTAAAGGCAATAGGAAGATGGTACTCAAATTCCCAGTCGCCAGGTAAAATACATATAAATAATGTTGGCCTAACAGTGTTTATCATGACTCCAGATTCTGATAGCACAGAAAAATATAACGAGCACTGCATTGTTTTGTTTTTCTTTTAGGAATGTGAGGCGAACTGTTTAGCCAGCCCGACGTATCAGGCAACAGAATTGAGAACCGCCTTCCTAGAGTGTCGATGCTACTGTGCTTCAGGAAACGTTTCTACATCCCCCAGTGCTCTCTCGACTGAATCGAGGAAAGAATGTGTATGATACGTATCTGCTGGCAAGATCTTGTGTTCTTCAGATGAATATGTGATATGTGCGTCATCTCAAATCACAACCCATTGACTGTTTTGATGCAGCATCTGTGTTGATATACAAAATCGTATTTCATAATCAAGACGGATGGAGATTTTGGTGATAATAAGATTAGAATTTTTATATTGGGTTTGATGACAGTAATAGATTTTATACAACTAAAAAACCATAAGACGCGATAGTTTGATTTTTAAAAAATGAGATTGGATATTTTCTATTTACTCTGAACGTTATTTCAAATGAGAAAGGACTTATACACCAACATATAAGATATATTATGTTATTGTATTATGCACGCTATTCGTAACAGGCCTAAGCTTTTGCAAAATCCTCAAGATGCCTAATGTTGGTCTTTCCTCAGTTCCCATTCTGACGAAGAAGGTATTATAGTATTTATGCAGTGCCATGTTTTATCTATGATGAGTATAGATAGGGCAAAGTCATGGTGACGTTAATTGTAAAATTGGAATAGTATGTTCATGTACCCTTGAATGCTATACAAATAAAAAACGAATCACCAGAATGAATTTAGCACATTGTTAATACGATATTAAATAGGACCCTAAACATGGTGTGGTCTGGCCTTTGCGTTAAAGATATAAAAGATCAATTTCTCCCTAATAGCATATTGTATCAAATAAGTGATAGGCCAATTCCCTATGCCCCCTTTCCCCGGCCACCAGACGTTCCTGTTCTTTGTGATAACCTTGTTCCTATCTTCCTCCTAATAGGACAACGTTGTTGCCTCTGACATTTCATACTTAGCACAGTATATTTCTGCTATATGCTCCCCAGATTTACGGTGACGCTCTGCAGGGTTTCCCTCAACCCTTTTATTTACCCTGGAAGAGAAATAGAAACAGCACATGTTCACTGAGTTCCAGTCGTGACGTCAAATCTGCGAGTTAGAGCAGAATCTGTTCCATTCACAAGAGAATGGTGTGTTCTTTTAATCTGGCACTGTGCATAGACATCTGACAGACGTAGATTTATAAACAGAGGATTGTATATACGTCCTAATATGTATAAGGCGAAAGAATTATTTCATTGCAAAAGAACAAATGTCTCAGTTAAGTTAGCAAAATTCATAGAAATTGTTCCACAAAAATTTCAGTAGNCCTTCTCTTCAGTTTTCAAGTCATTATAGCTAGGTTGATCGTTTGCAGTTTGTAATATTATGTATTTACATGTATGATGTCTATTGTTCTTGTCTTTATATCACGTATGATGAATGAGATGTAGAATATTGTATAACATTCTAAATCAATTCCCTACGGGGTAAATAAGATTCGTACTGTCATTTTTCATTTAATCGTAGGCTCGGGACTACTTTATAGGAGGCTACAAAGACAGAATGTATAATCAAACTTACAGAAAGCTATTTTAACCATATTGTCGGCCGTAAAATAGTAGGTAGCCCTTAAGGGAGNACAAAGACAGAATGTATAGTCAAACTCACACAAAGCTATTTTAACCATATTGTCGGCCGTAAAACAGTAGGTAGCCCTTAAGGGGGGAGGGGGAGGGGCGGGTCCTGAAAATGAGGTTTTGGGGTGAAATTATCGAAATAGGGTTTTGCTATTTTTAGGTACTTTGACATGTCTAGAATCCAGACAAAGTGTTGCTGACTGCAGAAAAATCCATTTTTTGTCTAAAAAATGCAGCTGAAGATGGTGACTGAAGATTTGTTTCGTTGCACTCCAAACTTTTGATGGCCGATTTCCCAACACTATATTTTTTTATAACAAATTTCTTATCTCCATCGTTATTTCTGGACCAGTCTGAATAATTCTGTGTATATAACAACTCCAAATGTGTAAATAAAAAGTAACAGAGAGATATTTGGGTTTTTTTTTCAAATTTTCTGAAATTCCTGGTGTTTTTGTCAAAAAATTGTGAAAATTAGTTATTAGTAGAACCCCAGTTTAGAAGCTGTGTAAAATAAAATTTTATCAGGATATTCAAAAAAGCTCTCTATTAGTGTTGAGAGAGTATCTGTGGACATGTTTGTGTAAAATTTCAAATGGATAGCTTTTCATTTGACGGAGGAGATAGTTATTGAAAATGACATATTTTCATGTAAAAATTCAAGATGGCGGCTGTTTCCATTGCAACCAAGGAATAAACATGATGTTTTTTCACAACTTTATACTAATTCGAACATGCTGAATTAAAAAACAGATAGTTTTAAAAAAAATGTGGCAATTGGAAAATCACCCTCAGGACCCGCCCCACCTCGTTAAGAGATTTAAGATTAGCGCAAAACCAATGAATTTACAGACGCCGTGAAAGGTTGATTTTTCTTATTTTCTTTTGTACTATCAGGACTACGATATAGGCTGATTAAGATCACGTTATACATGTGGTCATTATATGGAGGTCAATTATAAAGGATATATTAACCAGCCGCCAAGGCATGTGGTCGGAATATACAGGTGGCCTTTAGATAAAGGTCGAAGGTGTTTTGGACTGAAATTTAAAATATAGACAATGTTTTTATTATTCAACAACAAATGTTGTTGCTTTACTTGTCTTAATAAGTATATTTTGGTGCGATTGTACTATGCTCTTGTATCGTGATTAATATCGGCCTCGAAATTAAGTGGTTATTGTTATGGTGGTGGTGGTTTTGATCGATTTGCGGGCGTGGTGATCATGGTAATAGTAGTGATGATCAAAGTAAAAGTAATGGAAATAATAACGATCATAGTTCTACTGAGAGCCATAAGGCTAGGGTGGCAGTTGTTATGGTGATGATAGTGGTAGTGATTGGAGTGGTTATGGTGCTACATGCAGTGTTGATGTGGTATAGCATGAAACAGTGGTTGAAGCAGTTATTGTGAGTTCACACGATTCCATTGATTCCGATTTTCCGTTGGTATTTCGACTGGAACGATAACTAATGCACCGATTTGTACTTTGGTGTGTAATCTTCCACATGAAATCCAAAGCGAGATGCACCAGAAGTGCACAGCAGAGCGTTCCGACGTTTAGCAGTGGTAACACGGACAAAAATGGGAAGAGTGGGACCCGACGACCCCCCCCCCCCCNNNNCCCCAATAAATTTCCTCTATATTTACATCAACAATAGTGGATGGCCATCGTAAGGGTTGTGAATCTAGTGATGAAGCATCGCAGTGGTAGAGGTTTTGGTCCTACTGCTGTTGCTAATAATGGTGGTTATAATTATTAGAAGTAGTCATCACATTAAATAGACGGTTTAATGTTGTAGAAACGGTTGTGGAAGCGTTAATGATAGTTGTGAAATTTGAGAAGGTAGAGTTGCTAGCAGGGATTGTTGCTGCCGTTTCCCTGCATTCCACAAAAGCCAAGGGTAGGAAAACCGTCCATTCGAGAATTCTGTCTGTCTTTCTAGCATTAAAATTTCGTATTCTTTATCATTATTATGAAGTATGATAAACCTTTCATATAATATAGGCCTACTGTGGGATGCCATAGCATTAGAAAAATATCGGTTGAACAAAACAACAACCAAAAATTCTCTTTAATGAGGACCAAGTGCAATTGTTGAATCTACCACAAAAGAAGGGAGACTATGTTAGTTCGGGGGCGAATCGTTGACATCTATATAATGAGTTAAACCCCAAAGAGAAAAGCAAGGCAGACGTTGAAGATCGGTGTCTTCATGAATCCAAAATGGTCGTGTAAATACTTAGTAACATTAATACAGCAAAACCAGTTCTGCAAATAATTTGCGATTGTTCTAATTACTTTGGATGTTAGACATTTCATTTCATAATGTGTGGAAGTGTTGCATATTAAAAACATCACACAGCCTACCCGCTTTCGGATACGATAAAGCCTGTACGCTTAACATTTGCGAAATATTCGTTTTATGAAAAATACAAGATCGCACGCACCTTTCATGGAATTCTGTATTTAAATTAAAATTGGACCAGACGTCTTGAGCAGTAGGTTACTGAAATAAGGTTATAGAGCAATAACGTTCTATAACGTGAAAAAGATGTTAACAACATAGACGAGAGAATTCTAGGTTCACTCCCTATTACATTTCAGTAAATAATCCATTGCGTACTAATGCTGTAATTTGTACTGCTAATGGGTATATCGAGATCTACATGTAGATGAGAAAATATTGCATACACCTCCTCTTTGAAGAGATCGTACTGAAGGTATTTTGCAAGAAAGTTTAATCTTAAAACCAGTTGTAATTCTACTGCCCATTTACTGAATGTCGAGACCATGGTTACCCAAACAATTTCAGTGTCGGTGTCATAACGTGCGCTCTGATACCTTTGATACAAAGATAGACTCTAATTTAGATTACCAAATCACATTAACAAATTTTAATATCGAAATGTATGAAAAGTATCGGAAGTCATCAAAATGGCTCGACCTACTTTCTGCTGAGCATCAGAATGAATAATTTCAATAATTTCAACAGGAAGGTTAAGTATTGTGATTATCCTTAAAAATTCAGGTATCGGCTATCACCGGGCGTACGACCATACGGACAGCGTATCTGTTCAGTAATACATACTCCAGTAAAGTTCTTCCTTCTACCAGAAACTCAGTCAGACGTTGGAACCACCTTTACATTATATGGTGATTTTGCTATCTGAGAGTACCTTCACATCTAAGTATTAATGTCTATGACAGCTATTCTTGTACATCGTGACATAGGGAATACTGGAGAACCAGTTATGCTGCCAGTACAATGCTTTCCAGAAGACGGCCCTTTCTCTTTGACATCAGTGACGACTCTTGATATAAAAAGCAATCTGTGAAATCCAAATCAAGAGTACGGGATTCTATTTAAAATGTGGCGACAGTGATATCAGCTGGCTGTGATAATACAGTGAGTTTGATAATGAACTAGCTGAGGTAAAAAGGGCGGACGAGAACCACTACGCAGGACTAGGGTCAACTGAATGTCACTGCAGACAAAAACATTTTTTTTTTCAGTTTTATTTGTCATGCAAAAAAAAAAAAAAAACTTGACTGAGAGTGCTTTCCGGAAAAAATAACACAACATATGTCGTCCCTTGGTAGATTTGAGGGAGAAAGTCACCAGCGTGCTTTGCTGATACCAGTAGCCAGATTTCCTATTACAGTTATAGGTGGCCAGACACCTCCCGTCTCCATCCTGCAAGGGCCCTATTTCCATGTTATAATGGAAACATACGTTGCACTAAGTTATCAAGTGGTTGTATATTTTAATCCGGCGGTTGAGTAAATTTATAAGGATTATTTTAAACAGTGTTAAAGAATAATAGTGAGATAGATTTTTCCTTTTGGTATAACATGCCAGCATGTCTTGTTATGCTGCTGTATTCTCGTTAGCGGTGCCCTCGTGCCGTCAGCATACTGCAACACTGTATATATGTTAATCTAATGTGTAAAAACTGTAAATCTCAAAGTTCATTAATGTGAGTGTGAAGTTGAGAGAGAGAGAGAGAGAGGGAGAGAGAGAGAGAGAGAGAGAGAGAG
>JAWQUT010000222.1:32693-51309 GCA_033807755.1 Ellobium chinense
AAGGGACAAACAATGAGACAGATGGACAGGTATCGCGACATCCGAATAAGATAAATATTTTGGGCTGCTGAAAAATAAATCGCAGACATCGTTACAGAAACTTGATGTTGATAATGTTGGCTTGAAGCGCTAAAATTGAAATAGAATGTTAATAAAACTGTATTGGACAGAAAGTGATGCAGGAACACAGTATTGTTTTAGAAAAGTTTACGATGGTTTGTATAGTTTCTAGGTTTTTGTAATTTAAAAAAAAATTACACCCTTTTGGAATAGACCTATTCGGGTTTATTTTCATATTCTTATCAGTCCATCTCGTCCTTCGATTTATTTTTTGTTAATATTTTACTTGATTCACACTTCCTCTCAGTCACATCTTATCCCTGCCACCTATGAACCCATTTAGGAGTGTGCTTTCTAATTATAGCTGGGCGCTAGTCTCTTCCCCATGTCTCATTGAAATACACATGACCTTTTACGTACTGGTATGGTAAATTCTGTGATTGAAAAAAAAATGATACTTTTTTCAGGTTGCACATTCCTCGACCTTCCAGGCATTACTGGCATTGTGAGCAGCTATGACAAACAGTTCCCTGGCAATAATCCGGAGGTGGGTTATCTGACCCTGCTTAACATTTTTTATTTAAATATAATATCTGCAGACAGACATTTAAATGCGCTAATAAGTAAAAATCTCCAGTCACTTTAATATATTTGAAAATCGTTGACTGCGGAATGCAATGTTGTGTTTTCGGCCATGTCTTCAAGAATATGGAAATAAAAATAATAACAATAATAATAAAACCAAAACTAACAATAATACCTGAAATTTTATTCTATGAAACTCAAAAAAAAGTAGGCTATTAAAAAAAAAGTGTATACATGAATTCATCAAATCGGCCTCATCCTCAGGGCTCATTTAACGACGTGAATGTTTTAACTCTCAGCAGTTCATGTACTTAAAGGATTATATCATGTACGATGAATGGTGAGATTAGTTTCATATTTATTTTTACTCTATTTTTCAGCCTTTGACATTGCACCATAAATATTTTATTGAAGGAAACGTAAATATATTCATTTGAAGAAAAAATAATGACGATTTATTGATGTTATTTTATGCCAACAAGCTCACGAGAAGATGTCTTGCTTTTTGTCAGCTCCTCCGCCATCTTTCATTTTCGTTAATGATCAGTCGTGTATCACAATGATGTTGAAAAATTGCTTCCATTGTCTCAAAATGGTGTCAAGGATCCAGACATTGATGAAACGTCTGACATTTAGGATCTGAACAGCTCAGGAGTCCCTTGCAATTTTTGCTAAGGAGCTGCTGTGTTTATAAAGTTATTAGTAGTAGAATAGCATTCCCTGTATATGGATCGGGGAAAGCATCTTTATTTATTACAAGTGGGTTGTAAATTCAATGTTCCTGGATTTATAGCTTTTTATGAATAAAATAACAGTACGGTGTACCATTTCATTTGACAACATTTTATAAATTTTGCATTTTACCATCTTTAAGGGGACAACCCAGATATTTGGTTGCTGTAGCATACGTGGTTTGGCCCCTAAATGTCTGTTTGTTTGTCGAATTATGTAACAATGTTCGGTCTTTTTGAGGATTAAAAAAACCCCACAAAAACGTACACATAAATGCTTATTTTCTTCGTTGTGACTGTCAGCAGTTGTCAGTCTGTCACACTTTTATGTTTAGTAACATTAATATGGGTAATGTGACTCACATGTCATCAAAATACCTCATACACTAATAAAATTACTTTATGATAATTGCTCGCATTCAGTTCTGTTTACACGCATGTATAACACAACATATTTACACAAAATTTGCCGTACTTATGACAACAAAATCACATCACACGATTCCCCAAATGCCAAAAACCTGAAAAAGGTATAAACTGCTGGAAGTTAAACGTAGTAAAATTTACTGTTAAATATGCAAGATGTGAAGCTGGAATATCAATAAAGCTTTGGGAAAATTTCCTTTCTCCCTTTCCTTCTCTTGTCACAATCTATAGCCAATTTATAAAATGTGGCCTATTCGTATCCACCAGGACTGTAAAAGCCAGTGTCTATCCGATGCAACATGTACTGCAACGGAATACAAACTCGACCATCCTGACTCTCCGTGCTTTCTTGCAACTAGGCCAGTGAGTGTTGTATCCAGTCCTCCTCCAAAAATATCATGGAAACAAACATGTCTCCGTAAGTATGGAGTAAGATATATTGACATCACAGATGACATCCATAACAACGACTCCATTTTGTCAGCTTGCTGTAAACGAATATCCAGATCTAATCTGACACTCTGACAATCTATGACAACAACGGAAGGAATCCTGTAACCGGTCGATATTTAGTTGCTCAAACGTAGACAGGCAGGACTGGAGATGTCAGGACTGTAAAATCAGTATTTCTTTTCAATAGCGAAGCACTTACATACAGGAGAAGAGAAGACGAGACGAGTAACAGAATCCGTAACCCTCAAGTTGAGAGAGACTGTGAATATTCCCGTAAGTGCTGAAATCACTTTATTTCAGCTACCCCTGTCTTCCTTAGTTTCTTTGTTTCTCCACTCTTTTAAAGCCATCTTGTTCTGATGTGTTCCCGGATGTGGAGCACCGGCTGACCTAAAAGGAGCAAAATATGTATGAGATTCTCATGCAAATCCGGAATGATTCCCAATTTTCAGAAAAGAAAATGCAACTACATATTATTCCATGTCTCATAACATGACCTTGTCACTGTATATATAACTTCATGAGCAATCATGGAGGACTATGCTGTTAAATCGCACACTCAGTATGCTGATAAATTTCAAAAGCATTATCCTGATTGATGCATTTTGTATCTTGTAAATTACTTATGAGCTCTCCCCAACAAATTCATTCAAGTGAGTAACTCATTTTCGCTTTAGAACACACAAAGATGGTGGGAGGCCAGATTCCCCTGAATTTGGGATCTAATGGATACAGCAAAAAAAAAATCCTCACTCGCCTGATCTCCAAATACACGTTTATCACAATGCATTAAGTGATACTTGTCAGATGCTGAAAGCTGTATTCGAAACCGAACTTCAAGAATAAGAAAACATTTGGCGTGAAGCAAGAGAAATATCTGGCTAAGCTTTCGCAGATTAAAGACAAAAAAAAAAGATGCGACGTCATGAGACAAGCTCTACTAAATAACAGCTATGCTGACTGATGTCATTTCATCATGTTTAGAATGTATACTTTTATTAGCAGTCCATAGAAACATGGCATGTTCCGTATCTGAAACAAATTAACCCATTTACATAAAAAAAAAAAAAATTAGCACCAGGGGTTCTCGGTCAAGATTCTCGGCTTTTCACCTCTCATGTACAATTAGCAATTTGGATAAAAATATGAGGTACCTATTAAGGAGCCAAATCACTTATTTTGTACAACCCAATTAATCCTTTTTGGGGTTGTGGNGGGAGGGGGAAGGTGAGGAGAAAGGGTTCCTATTACTTCGGCCAAGCTGCAGCTATACTCTTCTATCCGTGACACTGCAATGGAAGCATGCATGTTTTTCTTATCTCTTGAATTTCCTTATGTAGCCTAAAGAAGTATGGAGATTCATATCACCTTGTATTGTGTTTAAATACTTTATCACAACGCTCAATTTAAAAAAAAAATGAAAATCTGGTTTAACTATTTTCTCGGGTTAATATTTTTTATTTATCTTATTCACATCTAGACAATCTTGCGTCTCTGGTTCCAAAATTTGGGACGGGAGCCTAAATTTTAACAGATCCCCAATAGTATTATATTATATCAAAGCTTGCCCTCAGGCTGCAAAAATCACTAATGTGAGCGACGGCTACATAGGCTATGTCTCCGAGGGTTCCAAAGTGCACAAGATACTTGATGTGTTTTTACTTACTGAGTCAAAGAGCATTTACATTTAAACAGAAGTGCGTGCACTTCTCTCGGTTTACACTAGCAGTCCTCGATAGAACTCCATTTCGTATAGGACGAATGAAACAGAGAGAGTGAGAGGAA
This sequence comes from Ellobium chinense, assembly GCA_033807755.1. NCBI lineage: Eukaryota > Metazoa > Mollusca > Gastropoda > Ellobiida > Ellobiidae > Ellobium > Ellobium chinense. Next base: position 36,734 of record JAWQUT010000222.1, read on the forward strand.
AAATGAGAGAGGGGAGAGAGAGAGGGGCAGGCGAAAGAACAGAGAGAGAGAGAGAGAGACCAGTGGTAGTCGACGCAACATACCAGTCTTGCAACTGTTCTCTCTCTCTCTCTCTCTCTCTCTCTCTCTCTCTCTCCTCTCTTCCTCTCTTCAGCACTCCTCCCTCCTTCTTTCTCTTTCTCGCTTGCCCCATTGTCAGTGCCCATCCATCCACCCATTCGTCCATCAGTCTGTCCATCCGCCCGTCCCTCTTTCTGTCTGTCTGTCTGTCTGTCTGTCTGTCTGTCTGTCTGTCTGTCTGTCTGTCTGCTATAGCGACAACAAGTGCAGAAATCTTGACACTCACAACACTTACATTGAGCTCCTCACTCCCGATGTCAACAATGGCAACAACATCCGAATCATCCACAACGCTTTCCTTAACCACATCACCCCTACTATTCCCAAAACAAAGTCTACAACGGTCTTACGTCTAACCATAATTTCGATCACAGCGATAAATATAGCAACTACCAAAGCAACTACAGCGAGAACCACATCACCCCCAACGGCACCCACAGTGACAACTGTCCCAACAGCTTCGCTGACAACAACAAGTGAGTAATTCATTTTCTCCACAAGTATTACTTTTTTTTCACTTCTCTGTTATTGCACACAGGCGGCACAGTATATTGAAAGCAATTTTATCTTTAGCATTGTGAAATTTTAAAAAAATCGGCACAGACTCGTCCGTGATAATAATGAATCAAACACTGGATTGTGAGGGTGAGAGAGGGTTGTGTCAATGTAATTTTCATTCTCTACGGCTACAACCACACCAAGTAGGAATATTCCTTTTTCATTCTCTATGGTTACAGCCACACCACGTAGGAATATTCCTTTTTTTTTGTATTGTGTGTTTCCTTTTTTTTCTAATCTTTTTTTTTTTTTAAGTAATTAACTTTCATTTTTCAGTCAATATACAACATAGGTTGGAACAATATTGAAACAATAACAATAATCAAAAGGATTATGGTGGTTCTTCTCAGTAGTCATCATGATGACGATAGATGGTTATAGTGATTGAAATGAAAATAACAATGCTCATAGTAATTATATTTAGTTCAATGAGGAGCAAGAATTAAAACCTAAGGGTAGAGACCTATAAAGAGTTATTTCATGGCATTGATTCGTGTTAGGGACTTCTTTTGATTTTCACTCTCAAATATCTGAATTGCCTCCTACATAGGCAAGGGGTGTTTATACACCATTAGAACGAACATGTCATATCATCCCAAGGATGTCCAGTACGTATGGTGTTCTATGATAATATTTTTCTTGATTACAGTGCGTCTGCTCATAATCACCACTCTGATGACATAAATGATATCGTATTTGATGATGAGCAACTTTTACTTGCTCTAAATATTCTTTGCAGTTTTATTTTCCATCATACGTCCGTGATATATATAAATAAATGAAAACCTTCAAGTATACAATAATATGATATACAACAGCGCAACAGCTCTTCTCCAACTGCCCGTGCCCAAAACATTTTTTCCCTCCTCCATTTTGACTCAAACGACATAATGTGTACCTAAAATTCATACCTGCCGTCTTTAATATGGCGCAGAAACTACTAATTATCATGCATGAATCTATTTGGTCACTGTAAATAGAAACCATATGCAGTATTTATAGTCATAAGCCCGAGGTTATATTTGAGCAGCTACATGTAAATTCCTGACCTGCACGTGACAGCTAATGTCACTCACAATACAATACTCTTCATGAGGTCAGTATAAACAAAGGAGAACACTACACTGTACATTCTAGAGCATGATGAATGGAATGGGTGGAATTATTACGTTCTGCAACGCGTACATTATCCAAAATCCCAATGTCTATCTCTTCTCCCAATATTCCTACTTCAACTTCCAGACCCCTTACAACTACTGCCACACCTTCGATCACAACATCTGTCATCTTCTCTTCATTCACAGCATCTACCACTGCATCTTCACCCACCTCCACTACTGCCATCTCTTCAACGCCAACAGCTACTTCCACCTCTTCACAGACAATATCTATCACTACCTCTTCGCCTACAACAGATACTGTCACATCATCTGAAACACCGACTGCTACATCTACACTATGCACAAGATTACATCTACCTCTTCTTCCACCACGCGTATTTCAACATCCGTACCCTCTGCAACTACTGCCCCTTTTTCATCCACACCATTTACCGTCACTTTTTCACCGCCAATATCCACCACCACCTCTTTACCCACAAATCTACTGTCATCTCTTCACCGACAACAGCAACAGCACCTCTTCACCTTCAATATCAACTGCCACCTCCTCACCCACAGCATCTACAGTCACCTCATCACTAACAACATCTACTACCACTATTTCACCCACAACATTTACTGCCACTTCTTCATCTGTAACATCTAACGCTACATCTTTGCCTACAACAACTACCTTTTCACCCACCACATCTACTGTTTCCTCTTCACCGACAACAGTTACTTCCATCTCTTCACTGACAACATCTGCCGCCACCTTTTCACCCGCTACAGCTACTGCCACCTCTTCGCCGACAACAGTTACTTCCACCTCTTTACCGACAATATCTACTGTCACCACTTCCGGATCAATAACTTCTTCAACTGCAATGTCAACTGCAGCCTCTTCACCCACAACATCTACAGTTACCTCGTCACCAACAACAGCTACCACCACTATTTCAAGTACAAAATCTATTCCCACTTCTTCATCTACAACATTTACCGCTACATCTTTGCCTACAACAGTTACCACTAGTTCTTCATCGGCAACAGTTAGTATCACCTCTTCACCCACTAAATCTAATGCCATCTCTTCACCGACAACAGTTATTGCCATCACTTCACATAACAGCTAGTTCAAGTTGAACTAAAATCCCCAGGTTCTGGTATATGTGATTTGAAAGTAGAGAGGTTCCAGAATAAGATGACATTGTAGAAGAAACTCCACCATAGAGGGAGGCATGATAACCTCACGGGGGACATGACCATCAGTCACAAACAATTTCTAGTGTACCCAAGCTTCCTGAATCTGTCTTTTTTTACTATATCAACACATCTTTTGGCGAAGTCATGAAGTATGTAGTTACATACCTTACCATGTTTACAGGTGAGCTACACAAATGTTATTCTTGACATGTCTAGTTCAATTGCATAATTTACAAGAGACAAAATTTTTCATTTCAGCACCCTGTCCAACTTCATATATCATGGTAGAAGATCGAGATGTTACGGCCAGTATAAACGACTATGATATATGTCAGACAGTCTATCTCAGCAATAGTGTAAGTATCTGAAAATGAAACTCCAGTTAGACGCCACAGGGAGTTATTCCAAGGCTTGAATGATGAGTGGAGAAGAATGTTTTGCAAGGTGGGGAAAAATAGAAATTGTTGTGACCGTTTGGTGTTGATGGAGTCATTACTAAATGGATTTCTGCTGGAAGGATGACAGGAATAGAAATGGGCAGAACCAAGTATGAGGATAGGTCTATGTGTTTCTGTCAAGTAAATTGCTAACTACTGTTCTTGTTTCTTAAACTCTCTCTTCATATTGTCAGATTATGTCAGTTTTTTTATTACGTTCTAGACCAAGATATAACAGATTAAAATAAAAGCACATGTATATGTTTTTTTCCAGGCTTGTAGAGATGCTTGTCTGGCGGAATCTTCATGCTTTGTAGCAGAGTTCCGTCTGGACCTTCTTCAGTGCTGTTTTGCATCATCACCTGTGTCTACGTCACCCAATTTTGGAATCTCGGTGTTTAGAAAAGTTTGTCCTACAGCCACAACCACCCCGCGTGAGTGGTTGTTTTGTTTTGTTTTTTTTTCGCTATATTTCCAAGGCATATATGATTTTTAAAAGGTAGACAAACGTTTTTTTCTTATTTAATTTATGTGTGGTTTTTTTTAATGTCAATGCTATTGTCAAACTTCCTTAGCATGTACATAAAAAGGAAAGGTGGTGTGAATGGAATAATAAGAAGTTTGAAATTCTCTGTTAAGACATTTGGGATCGTGGATCAAATAATGGCCCTCTAAGTAACCATATAAATCTTCTGTAAAGTTTAGGGCAGGAAAATAATGTTTACTGAAAGAGATAATAACAGTTTTATTCTTCTGTCCCATTTCGATTACCTGTGTTTGCCTTCATTAAACTAGAGCTATGGACGTTTTTTAAATTATTTCTGAGACAAAACAATGTACACAGACATCGCAACGGTTTTAAAAGGACATGAATAGGTTAGAATAAAACCGACTCTTAATTTTATGGTCTAATCACAGAATATACAGAATGTGTGAAAAGTAGCACAATCACAGTCTATCTGGAGACAAGAAGGTCAGGTAGAAATTGGTCGGGACGATTTCGTCATGAAGCCTCTTCTCTCAAAAGAATTTCTGGCGAAACCTCTCTGTGTGATTTGCTCTATTGCACAGGTCTCAGCTGTGTTAGTGAACTCGCGAAAGATAGCCTTACTTTGGAGCAAAATCCATGCAAATCGCATCTTTGCATCAATGCACCTACAGTGAGTCGATCACAGACGAACAGTCGTGCTTATGCAGTATCTTACCTAGACAATGATTATGGCTGGGAAGTAATTATAATAAAATTTATCCTTTCAGCCTGCACAGACCTTAAAGGGATTTGAACAGTTACATTCCTTTGTGCCTTCACTCTACTGATGCTATGGACATTTTTGAAATAGTTTCTTTCAGGAAAACAATGTACACACTTCGCAACAGTTTTAAAAGGACCATAAATGGGATTTACTAAACCAACTAGTTATTTTAGGGCTTACTTATTGTACACCTGTCGTATACAAGCAACGTATAAAATGCGTTGATGATAATCACATTGTGGAAAGTAGCAGAATACAGTACGACAGAAAGGAAGATTTGGTGAGGAAAAAGCCATGGTCAAGATGCATCGTATCGATTCTTTCAGTTGTACGGTATAGGGTTTGGCTGTGAGCAGTAGTCTCATGGGAGATACGCTCTATTTTGGAGCAAAACACATGCTAATGGCTCAGCCACAGACAAACAGTCACGCTCATGCGGTTTGAGACAGTAGTTACCCTGGTAATAACTACTACTAGAAAGTAATTATGAATATTTCTCTTTCCAGCCTGCACAGACCAGATGGCTCGGTATCCAGGCGTCACTGGAAATATCAATGATTATGACTCCAATGAGCCAGGATTTGCTCTTGCGGTGAGTGAGTTTTAAGGGCATAAGAATTCTCGACTGGATATTGTTAATACTGCATTTATTTCAGCAGGTGATTTTACTTTGGTAACAATAAAAAAACATTTAGCAATACTTCTTGGTGCAGCTGCCAAAAAAAAAAAAGTATTTTCTTGGACGTTACATTTCTCACCTTTGACCTGTGAATCACAAAGCCTGTAATCATGCGCTGTGGCAATACTCTAAAAGATCTAAGTAGATATCCGATTTATGGTATTACACTTTGGTCTAGTGAAGACGATATATGTATAGTGATCTTTTTCTTACGAAAATGATCATATATTATTTATTTAAATATGACTGGAACATGTGTTTAAAGGTTGTGGGGTTTTGGGATGTGTAAAGTAAGAGCCATTGTAGATAATAGTGCATTACATTAGCGAGCACTGCCCTTTTTAAATTCAGTACATTTTCCATGCAATATTCGAAATCACATTGCTACATAGTGCAGTATTTTTTTCTACTGCTAGCTGTGATACCAGAATACGCTATCTTAAAATACAGGGCTATGTTTGTTTGGTTCCTGCAATTTGACAAAATAGGAAGCCATACCCCTTCCATAGCAAAGGAATATCAGTCTTTAACCAAGCCAAGGTGGCTATGACTAATGCGGAAGCGACAGGAATCAATGCACTGACATGAAAGTGATGTTTGCTTGATTTCTATTATTGTCTCACTCAGTAGCCTACAGATCACGGTTAATTCTTGCCACATCCTCCACCGACACAAAGCCGTTGATAAAAATGTCGCCTAACAAATTTGAAATCGTAGCGGTTGCTGAAATATTGCAGAGCATTTTCTTCCGGTGTCGCACAAAATGCGACCCATTTCTAACAAATCTCATGTAGGTTTGCACCATTCTCACCGTGACTGGCTCGCACCAACCAAAAGCATATCTTTTGCTAAGGACTGCCCACAGAATAGAAGAAAGGGGTGTAGCTTCCCATGTTGTGAAATTGCAGGGATCAAACAAACGCAGCCCAGTTTTTTACTTTACTATAGATTTCAACCATGAACCTCGTACAATATTAAACATTATTTACAGAAACATTTTATTTTTATAAGTTTATTTCTTGCTGTACCTCTTTGAGAGACGTCCTTTACCTTATTACAATAAGCTGTTCTTGAAAAGAAATATTGAAAACTCCTTGGTTAGTAAATGCATTATTGTACCTTAGAAATATGTGTGAAATCTGGTGTTGAAATAACAACAGTATTTTGAGATTTATAGGAAAAAGCTCTCGGTAAGGACTAGTGTACACAAAATGTAGGACTGTATTAGAAACGGACAGTGTGCGTCACTGCAATGCACTATAATCTGCAGTTGAAAGGTAATAAATCCCCTTAGGCAATTTTTAAAAAAACTCAATGGGCAGAGCGACTGCGTTACAAGCGGTAAAGTATGATCTGGATCTAACTCCAAAGGCAAATGAAAAAAAGAAAGTACCTAAGCTTCCTGTGACTGATTTGAAAGAGCCGTATTCAGGTAAAACAAATAGCTGACCTAAAAGTGCATCCTATCATCCCAGATTCTAATAGCATACAAAACTAAAGTGAGCATTGTGTTGTTTTGTTTTTCCTTTAGGAATGTGAGGCGAACTGTTTAGCCAGCCCGACGTGTCAGGCAACAGAATTGAGAAACGCCTTCCTAAGCGATCGATGCTACTATGCTTCAAGAAACCTTACTACATCCCCCGGTCCTTTCTCGACAGTATCAAGAAAAGAATGTGTATGGTACGTATCTGCTAACAACAACTTGTGGTCTTCAGCTGAATAAGTGCGGTATCTCAACTACAACCCATTGACTGTTTTGATGCAGCATCTGGGTTGACATACAAGGTTGTATTCCATAATAATCAAGTCAGATGCAGATTTTGGTGATAATCTGATTAGAATTTTATGTCGGGTTTGATGATAGTAACATACTTTATGTACAACTCAAAAAATATAAGACGCGATAGTTTGATTTTTTTAAAAAATGAGATTGGATATTTTCTATTTACTCTGAACGTCATTTCAAATCAGAAATGACTTATACATCAACATATGGGATATATGTTATTGTATTATGCACGATGTTCGTAACAGGCCTATGATTTTGCAAAATCCTCAACATGCCCAGTGTCGGCCTTGCCTCAGTTCCCACACTGCCTAAATCACGGATAAAGTATAATATTATTTAAGTATGCAGTGCCATGTTTTGTTTGTGATGCGCACAGATAGGGCTCTTGCCTGCGAGTTTTCAGCAAATTCATGATGAAATTAATTTTAAAATTGGTGTAGTATGTTTATGAGGGTTTTGGAAGCTATACAAAACAAACACAAATCACCAGAATGAATTTAGCACATTGTTAATATGACATTAAATAAGACCCTAAACATGGTGTGGTCTGGCCTTTGCGTTAAAGATATAAAAGATCAACTTCTCACTTATAGCATATTATTATATCAAATAAGTGATAGGGAAATTCCATATATGCCTCCTTTCCCCAGCCACCAGACTCTCCTGGTCTTTGTGGTAACCTTGTTCCTATCTTTCTCCTAATAGAACAATATTGTTGCCTCTGACTTTCCATACTTAGCACAGAATATTATTGATTTCTCCCCAGATTCATGGTGATGCTCTGCAGGATTTGTCTCATTGCCCCTACCTGCCCTGTGACAGAAACAGGAACAGCACAAGTTCACCGAGTCTTAGCGGCGATGTGAAATCGACAAGTTGGAGAAGAATCTGTTCCATTCATAAAAAAATAATGTGTTCTTTTGATGTGGCACTGTACATTGGCATCTGAGAGACGTAGATATATTCTTCCATTGCTTTCTTTCTTCTCTCCCTTTTCTCAATTCCTTGATTTCGTCTTCACTTTCTTTGATTTGATATAGATTATGTATTGTAGTTGTGTTACTGGTTATTGGCCCAGAGCCTAATAAAGACGTTGAATCTTGAATCTTGATTCTTAAATCTATAAACAGAAGATTGCATATAATATGAATAAGGCTGAAGAATTATTTGGTTGCAAAAAAAAACAAATTTTAATGACTTAGTTAAGTTAGCAAAAGTTAAAGAAATTGTTCCACAGAAATTTCAGTAGGGAGTAAAATCATACTATTTTGAATGGAAGTAAGAATAACTGCTGGGGATGAATGGTGACTTGTGTAAGTGAATGTTTTATATAAACTGTACTGTTTAAATTGTAAAGTGTCATGATGGCTTATTAATAATATATTCACGTCCCGCTAATGTATCGTCCGCCTAGGTACCACTGCTGTGGTCTGGGCTTATGTTAAATAAACTTGCTAAACTTGTACCATTTGGTGTAATATCGCATCGTCCATGTCGACTGGTGTTTGAGCGTAGAAAATAATAATAATAAATCAGATGATCGCCCAACACAGATTTNGGAGGGGGGAGGGGGGGGAGGGGGAGTCAAGAATATTAAAAAAAACACTTTCCCTTCAGTTTCCAAATCTTTATAGCTTGATTTTGGGCTTCGGACTACCTACAGTAGACTAAAAAGGAAGAATGTGTATTCAAACTTTAAAAAAGACAATTCCAATCTTATTGTCAGCTGCAAAACCAGTAAAAACTCCTTTAGAGATTTGAGATTATCCAATACATTTACCATAAAAGGTGCATTTTTCTTCTTTCTTGTGTACTATCTGGAACACGATATGTGGTCACTTTATAAGGGAAGTCGTAGATGGAGGTCAATTATAAAGAAAATAGTAACGAGCGGAAGTGAAAACCTGCCGCTAGGTACGATGGTCGGAATAATAAATAGATATGTGTTTTTATTATACAACAATAAAGGATGTCTCTTTACTTGTTTTGTAAGTTTACTTTGATACGATTGTACTAGGTTATGTATTGGCCAAGAAATTAAATGGTAATTGTGATGGTGGTGATGACGCTGTTAATGGTAAATGATTAATGGTTAATGGTTATGATGATCATGATAATGGTGGTGGTGATGATCAAAGTAAAAGTATTGGAAATAGTAACGATGATGATTGTGCAGGCAGCCGTAAGGATAGGGTTGTTGTGGTGATAGTAGTTGTTTTTTTTTTTTGGCTCAGACTATGCGTGAACATTATGCAATCCAGTAATTGTGCCAAATATCAATAAACAAATTTAAAATATAAGGTAAATAACTAGATAAAGAAAGAAATGAAATAAATACAGAGATAACTAAGTAACTAAGTGAGCAAATATGTCACTGAATAAACAAATGGGCATATATGTGAATAAGTTAAATTAACTAAGTAAATAAATATTCTAAGTAATTAAAATAACTTAGTAAATAAGTATCCGAAGTACATAAATAAATAAATAAATAAACTAACAAAGAAATAAACATGAATAAATAAATAAATAAATAAATAAATAAATAAATAAATAAATAAATATGTGCCATCTTCAGTATACTTATTCAGCTACCTCAGAGTTCACTGTGTGAAGGACCTAATGAGGTCTTAGTTACCAGAGAAACTCCAACTGATCTCTGCGTTGTCAGCTGTGGACGGACCTATATAGGTCTATAATACATAACAGCAGACAGTACGTGCGTGATATTTCATAGACAGCCTTCTTTGGCTGTTTCTACGCTGTACTGTGTATTTGGTGCCTCAGGTCAGTCTCAGTAGCTGATGATGGCGAATGCAAGTTCATACTGTTTTATGGCGGTAAACATATTGCAAATTGATACTGATAAATAAATATAAATGTAAATACATAAAATAAGTGCCATCTTCAGTATACTTATTCAGCTACCTCAGAGTTCACTGTGTATTGGACCTGCTACCAGGTCGTATTTACCAAAGAGACTTTAACCGATCTCTGCGTTGTCAGCTGTGGGCGGACCTTGGTGATAGTAGTTTTTGTAGACGGAAAGTTGCCACTGTTGCCTCTAGCTGTAACAGAAGTAAAGGAGGAGGAGTAACGGTGGGTTTCATTCATATCTATCTATCTATCTATCTATCTATCTATCTATCTATCTATCTATCTATCTATCTATCTATCTATCTATCTATCTTGCAATGATGATAGTAGTAGACAGACGGATGTAGTATTAGTGGTTATGGTGCTGCTTGCAGTGTTGATGTGGTACTGGAAGAAACAGTGGTTGAGGCAATTATTGTGATTTCACACGATTCTAATTTTCCCTGGGTATATTCGGCTGGAACGATAACTAATGCACTGTTATACATTTTAGTGTGCATGCAGTCTTCCACATGATGTCCAAAGAGAGCTGCACCAGGGTTCCACATTGGTATTCAAATTACGTGCAGCTAGCTATGATGGCCATCGTAAAGGTTGTGACTGGAATGGTGGCGGTTTTGATGCTATCGCTGTTAGCGGTGGTAGTGATTAAATTAGAGAAGGTCGTCATCATGAAATACACGTAGAGGAAGCGGTTGTGGAAGTGGTAATGATAGCTGTAAAAAGTGAGTGGGTAGAATTACTGGCAGGGAATGTTGCTGCTGTTTCCCTGCTTTCTATAGGAACCAAGGGTAGAACAATCTCATGTCTAGGTCCATTTGAATTTTTTTGTCAGTCTTTCAGATAGTAAAATTCCGTATTTTTTCGACGAAATTATCATAAACCAGAAATTGCACTAGTTGCAAGATGGACGTATCGGTAATTTTGTCTTCAAATCTATTATATATTGACGTGAAACCCAAAGCAAGGCAGACACTGAAAATCGATGTGTTTATGACTCCAATATGTTCAGGTAAATACCTCGTATCATTAATACAGCAAAAACAATTACTGCTTGTAATACTATCTACGTATACGCATTTGATTGAAGAAGTTCTGATATCTATGGTTATTACTGTAAATTGTAATATTAGGGGCACTTTGCGTTTTAAAAACATCAAACATCTTAAAATCCTTTGCGCAAAGGCCTTATCTCTCTTATATAATTCATATAATGATACGGCCTTTGCGCAGGCAACCCTCGAATTACACCAAAAGGTACAAGTTTAGCAAGTTTATTTAACTTTTGAATATCTTCTAAGCGATTTTAGTGTCGGTATAATAACGTGCGCTCTGATATCCTTGATGCAAGCAGCGACAGATTACCAAAGCTATTAAAAATATCGAAATGTATGAAAATTATATAAAGCCATCTAAATGGTTCAACAAGCTCTCTATTGATCAGCAGAATGGTTCCCTTCAATAATTAGAACAGGAAAGCTAAAAAAAGTGGGATATTCCTTAAAAAATCAGGTACCGGTTTATCAATGGGCGTGCGACCATAATGACAACATATCTGCTTCAGTATAATGCACTTCAGGTAAGTACTTCCTCCTACTAGAGCCTGCGTCAGGCGTCGGGGCCACCTATATAATTATTATTATGGTGATTGTGCTATCTGAGAGTAACACCCTGATAAAGCTATAAGTATTCATGTCGATGTCGATGTCGATAAAATAAGATAAGATAAGATAAGATAAGATAAGATAAGATAAGATAAGATAAGATAAGATACAACTTCACTGATCATTAAAAAGGCACATCTGTTTCGTTTTCAGCAGAAAAGAGTACACTTTCTATGACAGCCTTCATTGCGCGTCAAGAACAATGGAGAACCTGATAGGCTGCCAGAATGATACTTCCCATAAGACCATCCATTAATTTTAGCATCATTATGACTCTTGATGTGGAAAGTAACTTCTGAATCCAAATTACGAGGGTGGGATTCTATGAACACTGTGGCGATAGTGATATCAGCTGGCTATAATAATACAGTGAGTTTGATAATGAACTAGTTGAAATATACTGCCACTACCCAGGGCTAAGTTCAGCTGGATGTCACAGTGGACAAACAAATAGGGCGAGAAAAGAAAATATAAAACAACATATTTCGTCTTTTGGGAAAACCGCGGAATAAATTCACCAGCTAGCTTTGCTGATACCAGTAGCGCAAGATTTCTTAGTATAATTTATTGAGTGGCTAGACACTGGCTTGTGGTCTAGCGTAGAGATTGAGACGGTGGATGTAAGAAGATGCAGCATTTCAGCAGTGATGGTAGCAGTGGTTGATGACCACTGCAGTTGTTGCTGTATTTGCTGTTAGTAATGTATTGTGATGGTATATTCGGTGGTGGTGAAAGTAGTTAGAGTAAATGTAACGATTGTGGTGTTGCTAATGGGGACCGATGTTGTTGATCGTCACTGCTGCTTCCAGGCACTTCTAGAACCACCACAGACAGGAATGTGCCATAACGTAGTTGGGTGGTGCATGCACACAGCACGATAACCTTTCCGCCACTTAGCGTGCATTAATTTGGGGGTATGACAACCTCCCAAGTTTAAATAAGAAATTTGCCGGACTTCCATAGTGCAACCTCTGACCCTATCTAGCAGCACAGGCCATTGGGAGAATCCCATGATTTTGTCTTTAAATCAGGCACAAGAAATAATTTTTCATTTAAAGCACGCTCAGGTTGCATGACATTGGCGCCGCGTCGCCTACATTCTGATTGTTTCAGCTTTTTTCAAGCGGAACATTATAAGACACTCCCTTCTACAGCTTGGCTTAAGGTCAGGGACAGGATGAGAAAAGAGAAAGCATACATGAGAAAGTTCCTGGACACTTTTAGATGATAGAGACTGATGCAAGTTTGATAATTTCCTTAACCCTAGCTTTGTCATTGTCCCTAACCCTAACCCAAGCTCTAGGCAGAATGTCCTGAGAATGCCCACGAGATCTGTTGGGATTCCGGGCTTATCAGAGTTCAGTGTAGTGTCGTATACAAAACCCAACCTTTTGTTAGAGGTAAGTCCTCCTAAAATGCTAGTCTATACCCTCCCACCCTTCTGATTGAACTGGTTTTAAATCAAGGTTAGCTGAGATCTTCTCTCTCTCTCTCTCTCTCTCTCTCTCTCTCTCTCTCTCTCTCTCTCTCTCTTCCCCCCCCTCCCCCAACACATACAGACAAATCCCCTTTCCCAACGAAGCCCAAAGATAAGTCCGGGAGTCGCAGGTATCTCAGGAGAGGAGAAATCCCGACCCACCAGTTGCTGAAAAGTGAATGAGGCAGTCGCTCCAGGCGACCTTGAACACAGCTAATTAACGAGTGGCAAATAATTGAGCAAAGGAACAATTAATGAGAGACTGAAACAGCCGTTCATTATAATCCTCGTCTTCCATACCCTTTCCTTTTCCCACTCCGAAGCCCAGTTGCCATCACAAGAGGCTGAATCGGCAGATGGAAGACAGGATATGAGCGAGTGCAAGAGATATGTTGATGAGTAATATAAACAAAAGAGCAGGAAAACATTATTATCATCGAGTCCATTCCACATTTGTCTAAGTAATGGTTTGGTGATGTGGGTTGTTAATTTTACCATGATCTTCCATTTATCTTCTTTTTTTTTATCCCTATTAAAAGAAACGTAGAGTTTTGACTCAATTTTCACATCACACCGACCTCATTCTTTTACGCTGATCAACAGGTTCAAAGCACTTAATTTATGAAAACCTCATAAAAATTACTTAGGCGAATGTGGAACGAGTGTGGCGTTATCCTCTAAATATGGAGTGCCACCTCACTATTTCCGAGCTGTCAAGTAAGAATAAAACCCCTGTTACGCTAGGCTGATGTGATAAAATAACCTTAGCATCCTGACTGCATTATTTTCAACATTTTAAAAGGAAAAAAAGAGACCCATCATTAATAAAACTCTCTAATGCTGCCATAATGTAGAGGCCTGTCATAGATATATGTTTGAGGGGCAGTAACGCAGTCACCAGGAAGTGCAAGATTCTGTATACACCAGTTTCAACATGCAACAAGCTAGAAAAAAAGCTATCGAGTTAAGGACAACTGACGCTTTTATTAAATTTGAATGCCGATTCCAGAATTTGCCATCACACATTTCTTTCAACCAGGACGCGTTATAACTACCTCTAGAGCCAGAATACTCTGCTCCCATAAGCTGCGCGTTTCTCACAACTTTATTTTGTAGAATGACATTAACATAATGCCTAAGCTGGATATAACTACTTGTTTTAGAAATACGTGCCTTTTTATTCAAATTTATCCGTGGGTGAAAATACATAGTGTACTTTTGAATTGGGTTTGATGTTCAAGTGAGTCTAAAATATTTTATGGACGTCATCGCTCTGTCAGTTCCTGCGTCTTCTTCCCATTCATCTCAAACATTTATGGCTTCTTGAGATTCACGTGATATACTGTCTGCGTGAAATTGTGAGAGCCTAGAAGAAATATAAAACATCATGCATGAAAAGTGAAGAGCCCCCCCCCC
>JAWQUT010000222.1:66135-76504 GCA_033807755.1 Ellobium chinense
GGGGGGGGAGAAAAATGCTGGTGATGGAATGAATTATAGTGCAAAACCAAATTAATGAGCGCCATGCCAGGCAGGGGCGGGGAGGAANGGGGGGGGTTGCCACATGCTGATATGCCAGCTGATACCTACTAGGAATTCTAAACTGAAATAAACGCCCTACAAAATCACTCCGTCCTCTTTCAAAAAATATATATATATATAAAAACGCTCCTGCTGTTTGAACAGCTGTTACCACCGTTTCAGACCCATCCACCATTACCATCATTTTGACTGCAACCAAAAGCACTATGGTACATAATTGGAAGTAATTTCATATAATTATGGTACGAAAATTGTGTAAAAAGTACAACAATAAACACCCCACCCGGTCATACAGTAATTATTCTGGATCTACCACCGCTTATGTTAATCAGGCAATGACTGAATAATGCGATAGTGTCAATTTGGAGCGTGGACAAAGGCCGAAATGATGACGAAGATTAGACTCTACACTGTGTTTTGACAGACTGATATTGTAACTGTGTTGAACAAACTTTGTTCTTGGTCGACCTTTGATAATTCAACCTTTGACTTGATGTCGCAGGAATTAACGGTTAATTTACAGTTAATTCTTGTCACCCTATGTTATTTATCTGATCCATCAGTTAGATCAAACTATAAATGCATGGCATATTTTGCCATCTTATTCACTGGCGTTACATCCAAGACCTCGGAGGTTTGTCTTTTTTTTTCATATTTTGTGGGCAGAAGAAACAAGACTTGTATTATATTTCACTATCTCTTTGTGTGATAGGTATATTGAGTCACCACTGAATATGATGACAGTCGTATGTCAAAATGTGATAATGTGATATATATAAATGAACCTATGACAGTCTTGCAGAAAGCTTTGGCGTTACTGAAGTATTGTCACCAGATTTATTTTTTTTTAGATAAATATACTATCACAAAAATCGAAATAGCAACTGGTCCACACTGGTCTTAGCTGAGAACATTAAAGAAAAATTTCCGTGCCGGCCCCACATCTTGCTTGTACAGCGCTGACGGTGAGAGAAAGCAAAAATCTACGCCTGCTTAATAATTTTGCAAAAGCCTGAATTGACGATTCGCAGCACTTACTGTCTCAGCCATTGTGACGAAATAATTTGTCAACGCTGACATCATAACAGTTAGTAGACTAGTGGCGTGATTGCAAAATGCTTATTTTGAAGCTCGCTTTGTCTTGACTACGTTCCTTTGGTTCTCGCGGTGTCGCCAAGGGGGCTGTCCTTGTATACCGTGGGCAGTCTTCAGCAAAGGGTACGCTTTTGGTTGGTGCGAGCCTAATCAAGTGAGGAATGGTGTATATCTAACTGGAGGTTTGTTAGAATTTATCACCTTTTGTCAAAACCGAAAGAAAAAGCTCAGCAACATAAAGGTAATCATCTACGGTTTCAGATTTGTTAGTTGAACGTTTTATTATTGGCATTGGGTAGGAGAAGGCTGTGGCAAGAATCTGTCGTGGTATGTATGCTAATGAATGAGACAAAGATAATAATATAAGTATGGCAAACACCACTTGCAAGTCAAAATCCATGTTTTCGATCTCTTCCGCATTAATCGCAGCCTTCTTGGCTTACCTTATGACTGCTACTATTTTACTTAGGAAAGGCTGTGGCTTCCCATACTGTCGACTTGCAGGAACCAAACAAACGCAGTCCTGTATTCCTGTATTTTCAAGAATTTCGCCGCATGATGTAAACATGTGCAATTTCGTGTGCATTCATTGTCCTGATTTTATGCACTTTTTTGTTGTGTTTGTTTTTGGTTCCTTGCTTTACGCCACGCACGCCCACTACACATAGCGTGATGCATAATTATTCTGTTTTGTCACCTCCGCCTTTATCACTTGACCCAAACCCAAAACTTGTGCATAAACCCCATTAGTTATCTATGAAAGAAAAACAAGGTGATATTCGTTTCGGGGTTCCTCTTCGGGCAAATTGGTTTGAAATTATATGATGTTAAGATAAATTTATTGAAAATAACATCCGAATCTAGGACTGACGTAATGATGTCGAAGATCATTTGCCTGGCTGGACTGCTGTTGGTCGCTGTTGCTGTGAATAGTGAGGGGGAACCTGGCAGAGGTACACATTCAGAAACTCTCTCTTTCTCTCTCTCTCTTTCTTTAGTCGTGTGTATGTATGTATGTATGTATGTGTGTATGTATGTATGTATGTATGTATGTATGTATGTATGTATGACAAACGGGACATATGCATTAGAGACAATCGAACAAGGAAAGCGATCGTGGTAGACGTATCAACACCATTTGATACCTTCCTTGACATCAGTTACCATGAAAAATTCCTTACGTACACCCAGCTCAGTGACGCCCTTAACGACCAGGGGTATACCACAAAGACCATCGTTATTATCATAGGGTCTTTTGGAACTGTGCACAGGAGAATCTGGATTGAAGATGCTCGGTCTGTCCAACTCTGAGCATCAGGCTGTTGCAAATACATCAGCATCAGTGCAGTTATAGGCTCGTACAGAATTTGGAAAAGATGATTGACAGTTAAGCCAGCTGGCAATATCGAGTAGTATTTACATACAATTCCGGATTTATTCGGTTTGTAAATCGAACAAATACTCAATAAAGTTCTTGAAATATATGTATATGTGTGTGTATGGGTGTGTGTGTGTGAATGTATGTATGTGTGTGTGTGTGTGTGTGTGTGTGTGTGTGTGTGAGTGTGTATGTGTGTGTGTGTGTGCTTTTCCCCTAGTGAAGTTTTTTTTGTCTGTTCCCTGCCTAATGAAATAATGTCTTAGGATTTCTCCAAACGTCTGTATGATTGTCGTCTCATTAACTACCAGCCAGGCATTTTGTCTGTCTGTTTACGTTCACGTCCGACAGCCATTCTGTCTCAGCTGTGTCTGCCTATCGTTTCCGTCTGTCTGTCTGTCTATTTGTCTATCTCTCTGTTTATCTGTCTGTCTTTGTCACTTCATTGCTCTCCGTCTACTTGTCCTCATGTCTGTCTGTCTGTCTGTCTGTCTGTCTGTCTGTCTGTCTGTCTGTCTGTCTGTCACGTCATGACTCTCCGCATATTTGTCCTCCTATCTGTCTGGCAATCTCACTGCCTGCCTGTGCCTGTCATTGTCTTAAACATCTCTTACTTATCCACAATTACCAAGGTCGCCCAGGAAGTGAAGAATGTAAGGATATTGCCTGTGGAATACCATTCTGTGGTCCAAATACTCAGCCAGCAATGGATGATGACCATTGCTGTCCCTATTGCCCTGTGGGTAAGTGATATTTTCAAAGACTTTGTAGATGTTGATCCTGTTTCCTCCCATTTGCAATTTTATGTAAGAACTTATGCATTAACGATAGGATCTCTTACCATTGATTGTGCAATGCACCAAGGAGGGAGATTCTTTCCTGGTGGTCAATGTATATGCTCCACCAAATAATGAAACAGTTAAAAGTAAATATTTAAAATTATTGTCAAATATTACTGAACAATATGCATTGGAACAGCACTACTTAGTAGTAGCTGGAGATTTTAATACAGTAATAAGTAATACTGAAGATATTATAGCAGGACAGCCTCACTGCAATGACACAGTAGCCACCTTTAATGACTTTATAAGCTCTTGCGATCTAATTGATACATGGAGAGCATTCCATCCTACTGAAACAGAATATACATGGAAAAGAAATGTACCTTTCACAGCAAGAAGACTGGATTATATCTTAGTCAATAGTGACCTTATGACACACGGAACAAATTCACAGATCACATCGGTACCTATGACAGATCACCGCGCAGTAATATCCACTTTTCATACAAACAAATTTACTAGAGGTCCATCTTATTATAAATTTAATANCTTTTGGAACTGTGCACAGGAGAATCTGGATTGAAGATGCTCGGTCTGTCCAACACTGAGCATCAGGCTGTTGCAAATACATCAGCATCAGTGCAGATATAGGCTCGTATAGAGTTTGGAAGAGATGATTGACAGTTAAGCCAGTTAATTATATATATATATATATAGTTTAGTTTTGCAATTTTTAAACTTCCAACCTAACGAACAAGCAAACAAAGAAACAAACAAAAGAACGAACGAACAAACAAAACAAAGCCTTATTTATTTAAAGGAGTAGTATTTCTTCATTTCTCGCCCATACTTATTTCTGTGTACCTATTTCTTTCTCTCTGTCTGATCACAAAACATTTTGTTTTCTTAGCACTACCTTTTAAACGGTACCTATTACAATACTTTGCAATCTTGACCTACACTAAATTGAACTGGCCTCTGTTTATATATGCGGCCTCTGTCAATATATGCTAAAATTTCAAACCATGTGATTTGACCGTCAGTTGAGCTTATTTGTCTCACTTTGAACAAAACTACTTACCGACTGATTGGCCCAGTAGTCTTGTGACCAGGTATTGTTTATCATACGAAGATCCCATTTTGTAAAAACTAATCTTTTTGTAGAAAAAGAAACTCTGAACTTACGTTCGACTATTATGCCATGTCATCCGCACAAACGTAAAATCACCATTAACCATTTATGCCATACTACAATATAATATGACAGATCTCTGGATGTCTGTCTAAAAATAAATCCGCCTGTTGTACTGGCAACCTGTCTATGTACATACTATGGCTCTGTCCGCTTATTTGTATGTCTTTCTGTCTGCTTATTTGTGAGTCTTTCTGTCAGAATCTATAACAAAGCTTTCTAATCTACTATTTTCAAGATCGCCGTAGACGTGCGGAATGTGACGACATTGAGTGTGATATCCCCGATTGTGGTCCAAACACTTTGCCTATAACAGACGACGACCACTGCTGTCCCTATTGTCCTGAAGGTAGGTACTAGGCTTGAACAGGATTCGGATCTGGAATCGGTGCTGCGAGTCCTAAATTAGCTAGTCATCTGAATCGGTTCCTCGTTTGAACCGTTCCTTGCACAGCGTGGGTTTCCTATTCAGATTCGTTTCTATTCAGCTTTCATACACTTGACGAGTCTAATCATGAGGCGAGTGAGAACCGGACTCGGAATCGTGTCATTTGAGGTATGAAGATGCCAGTGTCTTTTTCACTGTTGGCTATATTAGATTTTACACCTCTCATTAACTAATCCTGGGGTTTTCGAACATGGTGTTTAGCTCTTCCTCCAAATTCTGACACAAAAGAAAAATGCACCTGAACCAGTTAGCTTTTGAGAACTTAGGCCTTTTCACTCAGTAAACAGGGTAACCTTACCCACCTAGCAACAACCACAACTTTAATACTTGAGTGACTAAACCTCACCTATTCTGAGTCTATACATGTATTTGCACCTATCTAAGCCTTTGAAATTAAAATCCAACCCCTTCCCCCCTCCCCATGGCCAGTTTTCTGATTTTATAGGGACTATTTAAAATTGCATATTTTTAGGCCAGGTGCTGTTGGCATCTCTTTATACCTTGACGCTGCCAGTCCGAGTCCCGAGTATCAGCTGGGCTGGCGAATAGGTCTACAGAGCCAGTAGGAAAAACCAACGTGTTGCCACGTAATTTTCACAGCTGGGACCAAGTTCACTGTAAAATGGGCGAATTCCCCTCAGTTAAATAAATGAGGGGAGAGGGGCAAGGTAACTAGGAATATAACTACTTTAAAGCACAAAAATATAATCGGGCCGGGAAGGGGGGAGGGGGTGGAGGAGATGCACAACTCTCTCAAACGTCCCCTTCCCCCCCTCCCCNAAAAGCCACAGCACTCCTCTCCATCTGAACCCTCCCATTCCCCCGCTTTTTTGCTTATGACAATGAACAGGAACAGAATTTGGAAGGCGCATGTACCGCGTGCCTATGTACTTGGATTCACAAGTGGCTGAAAAAGTCTTGCCCAGATCTAGTTGGTATTATTTTCGAAGGTGCTGTGACGAAAGTTTCAAGTTTTTAAAATTTTATTTTCTTGTTTCATAAATCAAAACCGTCATTGCTATCTGCCTTTAAACAGAACGTAGATTATCATTCTGTTGACTCTGAATCATCACAGTACTTAAACTCCAGGTCTGTAGTCCATATAAATATCCGACGCCTTATATCTCTTTGAATGCCTTGCCTCTCCTTTAAGGTATTAGTCATTGTTGATAATATAGTTTACTAGCATATTCTCCTGCCTGTATAATTTTCAAAGTTTTGCTAATCTGCCTGATCATTAGTTCTGACATCTATCACCATTTCTGTCCATCTTCCTTGCCTATTATTGATAATCTCATTCATCCTTATGTCCATCCAGTATTTATAATCTGTCTTTTATTGTTTTTTTCATCATAGGTCTTTTATACTGTTTATTACACTTTTATTTGTCTTTCTGTGCTTGTCAGCCTGCCCTAATGTTTCCATTGCTGCCTGTCTCTCTATGTTCCTGTCTTCTGATGACGATAGTCCTATATTCCCACAGCCCTGATTTCCCATAATCGCAAAAGAAGATATTATGAGTGTTTCCTTTCCTTTGAAGGTCTCAACCCAGTGGTATATAGTGTGTGTGGAGGGAATAGGGAACAGTACTAAATGCAAACATAAAAAAAAGAGCATTCCTTCATCACCGTGATTGCATGACTCCTAGCCACCAAAACATACAAGACCTATGAAACAACTTAGCAATAAAAACAAATCACTTTGCTAATAAACATTACTTGACGTACTTCGAGGCTCATTTGGAGCAGTACAATAACCAGAGAACATAGGCACAGATTAGTAGTAATTGGTTATTCTGGAAATATAGAGAGCTGTGGGAATATCGACATACTCCCCTGTCTATTGTTCTATTCCTGCGACGTTAACAAATGGTGTGGCACACGTGCAATGATGATACATCGACTTTTTTAATGTGAGGAATGTCACGAGGAGATGACTGGCTATCAAAGCTGTCCTTACCTGAGCAGTTCCTTTTGCATGTTTACGTCTCTCAGTTCAAGTACAATCAAATCCCATGTTAATTTAATCCTCCCTTTTCAATCTAATGCCTGAAAACTAGCACCCAACTGCGATCGGATTCACTGTGCCATGCCTCTGTGTGAAAAAGGCCAACCGATCTACGACAATGAACATTGCTGTCCATACTGTCCTGATGGTAAGTTGTTATTGAGTATTTCTTTTATTTATGAAAGAGATAGATTGCTGAGGCACAACAATTGATTTTCTTATTATCTCATTCCTTCTTGTTTCTTGCAGCTGCTCGGATTTCATTGAAGTCCAGGTCCATCTATACTCTAATGCTACATTCCCCCCTCCTCTTTTGCCGTATCTATTTCTGCTTCCTACCACAGTAGAAGACTTCCAGTCTGCCAGGCAGACAGTAGAGATTAATTATCTTTGTGTAAAATCTGCCACTTATTAACTTCATCATTAAAATATTTTCTTTCATAAATCTACACTTTTCTATTTCAGCTTTTCCACCGCCATCATAAAATGCCAAATAGGCATTTTTTGGGAGTAGCAGTACTGAACTACAGCAAATGATAATTGTTACAGACATCTAATTTCAGACCAAGTTTTACAGATTAGGCAAACTAAACCGACTATAACAAAATGGAATTTGCATTGCAGCTATGTCAAGTGGTGAGGTTTGAAATGAATGATCAAAATTTATTTCAATGTGAATAAAAGAATTGACTTCCGACGTATTGTTGCTGTTTCTTCTTGAAAGTAGGACAAAAAGTGATGATAGTGGTTGTGAATACCCCGCAAACGTATAAAAACGATGAAAAGAAATCATGATGGCCAACACTGCGGTATTGCATATCACTAGGACGACACATGAGCACGCTTCTTTCGTTCACTCAAAAATAAGTAAACGTTTGTATTTTATTAGGAACTTGAAATCTTTCAATGTAGATAACATAACACCCTGATATGCATGTTCTATAGAGCCATAGTGGAAAGTGTAATAGTTTTTTGTATTGCAGCCTGGGCTGGAAATGCACAACAAATGTAAAATAAACAGATGTATTAAGAAAGTAAATAAACTTACGGGAGGTGAAAATGATCTAATCGAAACCCTGTACCAACAGTCTTGTAGAGCCAAATTAAGTGCAGTTCTAAAAGACTCTACCCACCCACTCTTCAATCAAATAAAATTTTCGCAAAGAAGTGGGCGATTACTGTTCTTAAGAACAAATCGTGAGAGATAGAGAAATTCGTTATTTTCCATCAGCCATACGGTTTTCCAGTTGAAGCAGTCTCTCTTGAGTTGTTCAGTTTCCAATACAGTCCATATATATCGTTATATATTTCACTCTGGTGTGTGTCAACGGTTGTGTGGGTATGTGTGAAGGTATGGTTGAGTGTGTGGTCAGGTAATGTGTATGACCTGAAATGAAATTTAATGTTGAATGTGAAATGTAATTGATTGTTTAATGTGTATCACCTGTGAACGGAATTTCCCTCGTGGATATTAAAGTTTATCTTATCTTATCTTATCTTATCTTATCTTATCTTATCTTATGCACTTAAAATTAAAATAAGAAAATATATCCAAAAGTATTTGACACATCCCACAAAGCTGGAATGAATTATTTTTTAGGTTCTAATCATGCTACGATTCGTGAGCACAACACAGAAAACAATCAGTTTTACTGTTTATCATAATGTTGTAATGGTGATAGTGGTGGTGATGGTGGATGCCATTTCTCTGGAAACGAAGGCAAATGCCAGAAAATCATGACAATATATTCTTAGTTCATTTATTTTCTACACTTGAAGAAGGACACCAGTCCGAAAATTTGTGCATTAAATTTGTTAAATTGTTAAAGTTTTCTTGCTTTACTTATTTAGATCCAGTGCGGATAAATGTTTTGCAAATAATGACAATATAGACGATGGTGACAACGATGATCACACCTGGAGTTGTAAGTCACAATTACCCAAGCTCCACTGCATCATCCCCTACAAACCGGTCTTTGCAGCGGTACTGTAATACAGAATACAGATCTAGAGCTAGATATATTAGTAAATAAAAATAAAAAGCCTGTCATTGTTTTCTTGTTTTTTTGGTTTTTATTGTTGTAGTTCTTGTTGTTGCTTTGGGACGCTCATATTTTTTTTAATAGACTTTTGCTCCTTTACTTGATATTTAGAATACAGCAAAGAGTAACTAGACTAGTAATTTAAGGGTTAATATCAAACTGCTTTCCTATTCCCCCCCTCCTTCCCGCTCCCACACCCAAACCAGCCTTTCTGAAAAGGTTCGCCACTGTCTGTGCTCAGTGAGTCACACTGCAGCTGGTGCTGGGTACAAATTATGGTTTAGCTTCGGTGCAATGCACTGTGTTTTATTTGGTGCAATTATTTGTGATGGGTTTGTATCGGCTGTGTTTTGTTTCAAAGGGATTTCAATTAAGTAGCGAAAGTATCGAATATCAGTGGTATCGAAGAGTGTCAACGATGATTTCGATCCTTTCCCGATCCCCAGTACAACACCTGCTTCGGGCCTCCTAACTGCAACGACTATTAGTTTCAAAAGGCATCGAAGGGATCGACTAATTTTGATCCTCCTCAGATCCGGGGTCCGAAACTAGTTACCTGTCTCCAGTGCAAAGCCTTGTGGGGTATAAGAATGGCATTGGAGATATCAGGAGTATCGAACACATAAAAATATCGAAATGTCTATCGTTGGATATTTAGAACTTGAGGGTTGATCATTGCGATACTTCGAAATTCAGGTGTCTGCTCGTCACTAGCAGTTAATTGGAATTTTCGTAGATAAACGTGATTACTGACTTATAATTCGTCGCTTGTAAAATATGGTAGGAAACATCGGGACAAACACAAGTGCAACAAAAGCTGGACAAAAGAAAAACGTGTTTAATGTCTAAATGTATATTTGGAGGATTTAAAGATGGTACAGATAGTTAACAGTAAAAGAGTTTTTTGTGTGTGTGTATGTGTGTGTGTGTATATGTGTGTGGGTGTGTGTGTGCGTGTGCATGCGTGTGTGTGTGTGTGTGTGTGTGTGAGCAAGCAAACTCGGCAGGCGATAGTGACGATCGTCTAACAAAGAAAAGGAAGGGGACATGAAGGGCGAGTGAGAAACGATGTTGCCGGTGCTGGGGATAATCCCAGGATGTGGTAACATTCTCCCCCGATCCCCGATATGTACTGAAATTTGTTGAAAACTGCATAATATAAGCTTCCGATTCCAAGGCGGAAATCATTTTTTAAAAATACTTTGACTTTTAACATTTTCGCTGACGGCAGATCAATTCAACCTGTATCTTTCGAGCATAATATTCTTGTTTAATCATTTTTAAACGTAACCCTAGAACCCTAGAAGAGGTATGGGCTCGACTAAAAGCACCTCAAGCTAGTAT
>JAWQUT010000222.1:76531-84031 GCA_033807755.1 Ellobium chinense
TATATATATATATATATATATATATATATATATATTGAGCGATTGTTGTATGATATACTCTCTGAGGAAGGCCACGCGCTGAAATATTGGTACGAAGGGATACGTTGTTTCTCTTATCATTCAAGTATTTTTGTCCCATCCTTATTTTTCCTTCATATAATTAAGTTATAACAATTTTCTTTGCCATGTAGGTTGAACCCACCTCTATTTCTTTATCAATGTATGTATTGTGTTGTTTCAGAATCAACTTCTTGTGACTACGACGGCGAAACCTATCAGGTGAATACAATACAATACAATACAATACAATACAATACAATACAATACAATGCAATACAATACAATACAATACAATTCAATAGATTGAGTGCACCATAGTGCACAACACAACACAACACAACACAACACAACACAACACAGCACAACACAACACGACACGACACGACACGACACGACACGACATAACACAACACGACACGAAACGACACGACACGACACGACACAATACCACACCACACAACACGACACGACACGACACAACACGTCACAGCACAACACAACACACTGCAACACAAAACGCACAGCCAACGCTATACAACACAACACGTGTTAGCTGGTCTGTGGGTCGGTGATTGGGGGGATGCCACCTTATACATACCTAATACATATGTATTATCTAAGGAAAGCTGGTACAAACGCCCGACTGATTATGCGGTGAACATATAAATCATGTTATATAGATGAAAAACATTGTGCCCGCTGCCCTAGATGTGGGGAATCCTCATCAGTCTTTCTGTTTGATGAACTGATCCTGGCCAAGCTTTTGACCGAAGCACACCTTGCGAATCTACGCTGAGCATTGAGTGCTTCGGACTTTACCGAACATAACCCACGGCAACATAATTATATAAATAAAACACTGTTGTTATTGTTTTTTTTTCGTTTTTTTTAAATTATGGATTCAACATTGTGAGATTCTCACATGTTCTGACATTCAGGGTCATTTACGCTGCCTGCAAACACTACGGTGTCCACTGTAAACAGCATTATATATATATATATATATATATATACAACTTACTTACAAACTATTGCCTACTGGTGCTTATTCCAAAAAAAAAAAAAAAGAAATCTCCGTTGACAACTTGAATGAAGGCGTTTTGGTGACGTAACTTTCTAGACATGAATAGAATGACGTAGTGTAAATAGATAAAATTAAATAGTAGACATTGTTGCTTATGTATTTGCCATACATATCGGTATTTGATTACCCAGGTATAATATACCCATGTAACCTAGGCTACGTTTGTTAGGTCCTCTTCAATTATGAACTGACGTCATTTTGAGGATGATATGGGCGCGTGCAATGAGCGGAGTCCGTTGTCCGAAGGATGGCCGTTTCATTCTCAAAATGACGTTAATTCATACTCAAAATGACGTCAAAAGAAACATAATAAACGTAACACTGTGTTCAAATAAATAAATTGAAATTGAATTAGATGAGGAAATCTCATGCACGTAGCGTAAGTAATCTCGTCCGGAGTTAAGAGAAACAAAAATCACGCACTCTTTGGAATGACAAAAATAATGTTTGGTTTTTTTTTTATTACATTCGACATGATTTCAGCCAGGGGACTCTTTCAATCCTGATGCCTGTACATTTTGCCACTGTGATCCAGATGGTTCTGGTCAGCACTACTGCGCAATAGCAGACTGTTTTGGACCTCTCTGTGTTGATGCCGTCTACGACCCTTCACAGTGTTGCCCACTGTGCCCTAACGGTCCGTATGTATGTGTGTCTGCGTGTAAGTGTGTGTGTATGTGTATGTGTGTGTGTGTGAGTATGTGTGAGTGTCTGTGTGTCTGTGTCTGTGTGTAAGTGTGCTCAGGTGCATGGGTGCAAATGTCTGTCTGTCTGTCTGTCTGTCTGTCTGTCTGTCTGTCTGTCATGCGTATGTGCATCCGTGTAGGCTTTGTTTAGGGTAAAGAAAGCCTGGCAAATCTATTAATCACAATACTGACTGATTATCTCTGAGTCCTCACGTATATAATGCTAACAACTGACTAAGAATGCCAGAGGGGAAATGCACATCATACCCACTAGTGGTCTAAATACTGACCAATTTAATCTGCATCGCAATATAATTAGCATAGGATAGCCATCTTGCCGGATGTTTCTTCACTAGAAGATACTTACCATGTATGGTATTTTAGAGGCTCTCCCTACTTTGCCAAATTAACCATATTTAAAGAGCTTTATACGAGTGTTGATCATGAAAATTCGTGGCCTCAGAAAGTGAATACATCAGATCTTCTACAATCGTATCGTACCATTACGCTAAATTTTTACCATGATACAAGTTTATTACCTTGCGGATGATAATATGTGGAGTGGGCCCTTTCAGAACATTCAGAATTATCTTTGTCTTCAGCAAAACAATTTTTCACGCCGAGATCATTCAGTTTTTGTGAAAGCAGTGAATAATTATGATTTAATTTCCATGACCCCATCCAGACTTTTATGGCTTCAAAAAAAAAAACCAACAAAAAAACAAAAAAAACCAAAACCCTCAACAGCAACAAAGGAGTGAAAGAGTTTCGTTGAAAAGAGTTTCGTTGAAGACAAGGAAGAAAGTCAACAATTATATGATGTGCAAAAAAGCAAAATGCATGACACTGAAATTTGGTGGGATATTTTTATGACACTCTGCTGTATTCACTTTCTTAAACTTCACACATTTTCTGGATGAGGCTACAAACTTTTCGATCCAACAGTGCTGACCGCAAATCACATTCATGAGTAAGTGACAATGTTGCCAACAGGCTGGTAAAAGTTATGTAACTTATTTTCGAGCCGAGCACGGGCTGTTTCGTCCCCATCCCCTCACCCACATACTCTTTCTCTCTCTCTCTCTCTCTCTCTCTTTCGCACACACACACACACACACACACACACACACACACACACACACACACACACACACACATCCACAATTCACTAACATTCTAATATCGATTTTTCTAGTTATTTCGAAAACACTCCTGTTCTATTCACATCCATACTCTAGTACATTCAGATAATTATTATAATCCTTGCTCATTTTAAATTATATTCGACTTTGGCTATTCTATTCAGGTCACAACTGCCAACATGGCGACACTGTGATTCGTTATGGAGAAATGGTGACTTTTGAAACTGGGGAAACTTGCATGTGTGACGCTATGAACCCCTTCAACCTTGAAGCCGTGTGCATGATGACCCCGTCAACGCCAGAAGGTGTCATGTAGTCCACTACTATTCTCTCCCCGTTTCCGCCACCGTCTCCATCTCCGTCTCCAACTCCCCTCGAAACACTTCCTCCTTCGCAGCCACCAACCACCACCACTCTACTGTCACCCAGAGAGGCCAGACGCCTAGAAAAAGAAGCTCAGCGTCAGGCGAGGCAGGAAGCGCGTCAGGCTAGAATAGAAGAACGAGAAGCCATAAAAGCCGCGCGGAAAGCCCAAAGAGCGGAGCGTAGAGCCAAAAGAAGTTCTGAGAGTTAGGAGAGAAGCTAAACAAGACAAGAAAGGAATGCACTCCCATCCAGCTGTGAAACTCAAATAAAAAAAAAACCAAACATTCGGAAATCCCTTGCATAAATATGTTGAAACTCAGCAAAGCATTTTTGTTGATGTATTCTTTTCCTGGTTAATACAGAGCATTTTGATGACGAAATAACCCCACTTTGTCTATGACAAGTTTAGGTTTGAATGAGTGGAGAGAATGTTTATCTCCTTTGCCACGTGCTTCTTTAATTGATTGATCTCTTGTTTGAGATCATGTATACGGTGATTGTGTGCATCTATCAGTGTTTGTGTGTGTATGTGTGTGTGTGTGTGGGGGGGGGGGGGGNGGGGGGGGGGGGGAGTCTGCCTGTCTGTTTGTCTCTCCTTGTTTGTCCGTCCGTTTCTCTGTTTGTCACATAGTTGTGTACCAAGACATTGGTCAATCCCTCGATCTTGTTGTATGCCTGTCTTTCCCTCCGTTGACCAGTAAATATGTGTCGATTTAGATCTACATCTAGGTTACACCATCGCATTCGAAATCCTTTTACATGCTCCAAGTCAAACTGTGTTCTAAAAAAAAAAAAAGGTGATTCAGATCGATAATTTCACGTTTGAAGCAATCAAAAGTTTTCCACTTGCTTCTGACTTGTTAACAAAAACATCATAACTGAATTTCAGGCATGTCCAAAGGTGCTCCGGCTCCCACGAGAAAAGCTGTTTTAAAAACGTGTTGTGCTTGTTGCCATCTCAAGAAGAGTTGCTCTCTTTCTTCCAAGAAACCTGCCGTATCTTTCACTTCTGTTAACCGCAACCATTTCCTTGAAGCGCCTCCTCTCTGCATGATGACTGTCCCAAACCTCTTCCTAATTCCTTAATCCTCCCCCCTCCCCCTACCCGCTGCCTCCAGTTCCTTGAAATCTACTTTATCCTGATAAAGGATCAATAAGTCGATAGATCTTTCTGCAGAGAAATGAAACTTCCCAGATATGTGATCAAAATCGATCCATAGATTTAGGAGTTACGGGGAATAGGGGCAGTGGTCCAATAAGGGGAATCCATTTGTAATATTATGTCTGAATCGTGAGGGGAGAAGGCAGGGGGGAGGGGGAAGGGGGAGGGAGATCAAATATATACTCTTCTATCAGAAGGACTGGGACAATTATTATACTCGTGTAACTGGATGTGCACTGGATGATTTGCATCCAATCTGCAACCATTTCGAATAACTCACAAACTCGATAAAATGGTTGACGCTCATGCAGTTATACGAATTTTGCCTCTTGTATTCTTCCTTCCCTCTCTCCCGCATTCTGTGAGCATCAGCATTATGTATTATCTCATTACCGTAATAGAGGGGATGTTTATGCAGACGATACGCTCTCTCTTGCACCAGTTAAAGTCCGTAAATTCTGCGGAGGAAGTGTCAGCTTCTTCACTTTGTTTACAAAATTTGCAGGATTTCTGAGGTTTCACCCATGCCCCTAACCATCATAAATATAGGCCTTTTGCAGAGTTTCATGATATTGCCCTAATTCATGCATAAATCCAAATCTTAACCTAAAGGGGCAGGGGTACTGGTTTACCTCACGGCCTAATAAGTCTACTTTATTTTGCATGAAATTTAGACACCTTACATGTTTCCCTTCTCCTGACAGTTTTTGAGAAAACATCGCAGAAATGTCGGGAATTTCAACCTGCGCGAGCCGCCATTACACGCCTGCTATCGTTTCTCGCTTATGACGTCATTCAGCACGTGTAATGGCAGCGTACCCAGGGTGAAAATCTCGACATTCCAGCCCTGTTTTCTCAGAAATAGTCAGGGGGAAGGAAAATCTAAAGATAAAGGTTTAAAAGATAGGAAAAATAGTATGGATTTTTTTCAGACTTTAATGTCTACCCTTGTTCCTTTAGAGCATATTCAGACTGCCTGATATTGACATTGGCACCGTAAACATCTGACCGTCTGACTTTCTTAGACACTCCCGGCTACAGCTTGGCTTAAGATTACAGGCAGGATTAGAAAAGAGGAAGCACACACAAGAGAATTCCTAAACATTGATACTCTTTAGGGATTATCCTAAGATGGCGTTTTCTTCCTTAACCTACTTCTAACCCTGCTTCTAATCCAAAACCAAGCTGTGAACGGAATTGCTCTGACGTACTGTTTACGAGATTTGCCGGAGTTCCGAGATCAGCAGGAATGCAAGACCGTGATTTTAGGAAAAACACAACCCTGTCTTACAGTAAATACTCTTTCTTTTTGCATCAGTGTACAAGAATAGAATATGTGAAATCCTAGATTCAAGTTACATTTCTTGACTGATGTTACATGTTAACATCATCAACAGAACAAACCTTTTGAGTATGGATTATAGCTCAGATAAACTTTGAAGACCAACCAACACCCATACAGGAACATAAGACCAAGGCTTTACCCGCGTTCATTAGAAGTCACCCAGTGTCATCCATGGTGCTTCGGCTTCTACACAAATAACTGGTAGACGATATCTATGTTGACATTTCGTCAGTGCTGAAGTAAAGGATCGCATACAAAATGGCTTAATGAGAAAAAGTATATATATTTTATCGTCAATACGAGCAATAGTATGTGCAATAATTATATGGAACACTAAATCTTGATTCTGAAAGGGTATAGTAGACGTACTTTTATAACGTTTTCTTGGTATCTTAAAACAATGCTCGTTAGCCTTAGGAACCATTTTGTAGCTTTGATGTGCCCAAGAGACTTTTTTAAAAATTTTGGCTTTAGTCACAGTTCGACTTTATTTGATTTTACCCGTCTTTAGGCCCACCGACTGTTTCCCCCAAACCGAACACACTTGAAAAAATTTCACTTGAAAAAAAAATCCATAATGTTATTACTCCAGCTTACACAATATCATGTGACCCAGTTCTTGGCATTCTGAATATTAATATATTATAAGTATGTACATCTTATGGAACATGGCATGGATTTATAACGTAAATATTACTGCATGTGACGATGGAACATGGTGTTATATTACTGATGCACAGTTCAATCATTCTCAGACATAGTCTAAGAATTATACTACATACGAGTGTGAAGCTTGGACACTCACTAAACAAATACAAGGCGGCTGGAAACGACACAAATTTCTGGAGTTTTAAAGTTAAAAGACGGTAAATTCACATCAAAATAGTGAAGCTTTGCAGTATAAAGCTCCTGAATTATGATTTTTACATAGAAAGCTAAATATGTCATTGACAGAAAAAAAATGCACAAATTTTTATAGGGAACAAATCATGCTCACACCATTATATGCATATATATATATATATATTAGGTCTACTGAATAAAAACACAAAAATCAATATCTTGCAGTAAATTTAAGCATTCTTGAATAAAATCTACCTTTTAGCATGTTCAACTGGGTCAGTTGAGATAAATTTCATCACTATTGACTTTAAACTTGCATTGCTGACTGCGAATTCAAACATTCTTGAAGGTGGGTGTGGCATATGAGTGGTTCATCTTTGAGTCAGCCGGTTTACGTTGCTGTATTCTCTAAAAGGACAGTTTAAATGAGATCCTCATTCCATTCAGGTGTAAATGAGCACTCAAATAGGAACTGAGTGCTGAATCGTGGAAACTACAATGACTGAACTGTATTCGATTTGTAATATTGTGTATGTACATGTGTGATATATATTGTTCTGTGCGTATGTATTCCAGATGTTGTACTTAATATTGTATCTCATTGTAAAAAAAAAAATGAATTCATATGGGGTAAATAACCAAGGTGTAATTTTTATTCTGTTTTCCATGTATTTTTTTAATCATCATAGTTGGTCTAGATCTGTTTTAAACTTGGAGACAGAGGCAACATACTGCAGGAGCTACAGGGCTGCGTTTGTGGGTCGCCGCCGATGCACAAAAGGGGTGATCCCTTTTATTCTGTGGGCATTCCT
>JAWQUT010000222.1:89031-96118 GCA_033807755.1 Ellobium chinense
TGTCTGTCTGTATGTCTGTCTGTCTATCTGCCTGCCTGTCTGTTTGTCATTCTGCCTGTCCTTCTGACAGCCTGTCTTTCCGTCCGTCAATCAATCTTTTTATCTACTTGTCCGTCCATCTGTCCACCATCTGTCCATCTCCCACTCTGCCCGTCTCTTCGTCCGTCCGTGTAAAATGTGATCTTGTTTACACTACTCAAAGTTGAGCCTGAAGACTGTGAAGGAATTCAGTGTGACTGGCCTCAGTGCCCAAACAACCAATGGCCCATTACGGATGACGAGCACTGCTGTCCGTACTGCCCTGAAGGTATCTATCACTGATAAGATAATAGTAATGATAATAATAATGACAATAATAATAATAATAATTATTATTATTATAATGACAATTTTATTTTAGAAACTACTACTCATTTACAAGGGGGCAAGCATAATGGAAGCTTTCAGTCTGGCCGATATATTGGCTAATGGGACTAAGCTTACGACATATTATACGGAATTAATGGTAGTTTACAAGTCTAAAAGAAATTTCTGGAAATTTTATGAGACCTTTTTAGATTGTTTTCGCTTAAAGCTGAAGTTTGTTTTGCTAATGCCTGAAAATAGACTGAGTTTTCCAGCAAAATCTGATCAAGAAGCTCAGGGACTCAGATAATAATATACTTACAGTATGTGGGATTTTCAACTATATAATATGGCGCCAGATCGTTAGGTACTACTGTGTTATAGTCCTGATAATTCAAGATTTAGAAAAGAGTCGTGTAAGATTGTGCACACACAGTCGAAGAAGCTGATATTTCCAGCTTAATTTAAATCTCACCACTCATGAAAAAAGATAATGAACAGGAAACATTTAAATACATTACAAGATGCGATTCAAAAGTTCTCCGACTGTGCTTTGAAAAGCAAGTTACAATGTTACAATCTTCCATCATCTTCGAAATATAAATGATTATTACATAAACATGGCATGTATACCAAGAAGTGAGCACTAAACACTTACCGTCTTACTCACACACTCATTTACTCCATACATGTTCACAGTCCCAATCTGTATTGGTCTTTCAAGAACATGGTAGTGATTTCTCACGGCTATTTTGGATTTAAGACAGGGATAAAACCCGGGATAGGCCATAGGCAGTTCTCACTTAGATAGGAACGTCTCTACAGTAATTCGGAGAATGAGGAGACAGAAGATCGACTAGCAAGTGTTTCTTGATATTATACAGCTGTGAGCTTTGTCTGTCTGTCTGTCTGTCTGTCTGTCTGTCTGTCTGTCTGTCTGTCTGTCTGTCTGTCTGTCTGTCTGTCTGTCTGTCTGTCTGTCTGTCTGTCTGTCTGAACTCCATCTACTAACCTACTCCTGTAATGGTCGATTCAGGTAACCGGAATGTTATGGCATTTGATGTGACTGCTACCCTGCCACCGCGCCCAATTATTGTCCATCTGTCCTTCTGCCTGTCTGTTTGTCCTTCCATCTGTCTGTGTGCCTCCCAGCCTGTCTTCTTATATGAAACGCCATCTCATAACTCATTCTCGATATGCCCGCTTTACAGTAGATGAGTGCTTTGGCATTGAGTGTGACTGGCCGGACTGCGGTGATGAGGAGCCAGTGACAGACGATGAGCACTGTTGTCCCTACTGCGCAACAAGTAAGTAATAAGTGAGTGAGTGAGTGAGTGAGTGAGTGAGTGAGTGAGTGAGTGAGTGAGTGAGTGAGTGAGTGAGTGAGTGAGTGAGTGAGTGAGTGAGTGGTGAGTGAGTGAGTGAGTGAGTGACTGCGTAAGTGAGTGAGTGAGTGAGTGAGTGAGTGAGTGAGTGAGTGAGTGAGTGAGTGAGTGAGTGAGTGAGTGAGTGAGAAAGTGAGTGAGTGAGTGTGAGCGAGCGAGCGAGCGAGTGAGTGAGTGAGTGAGTGAGTGAGTGAGTGAGTGAGTGAGTGAGTGAGTGACTAACTAACTATGAAGTTTTCCCACCAATTTCAAAGAAAGCTGCATTTGTCTGTATTAGGTGCGCTATATAGACTACAAATATTTTAAAACCATCTTTGTCTGATTACTTTAGGTCACTTTCTGTCAAAATCTGAGAAAAATCTCCAGTATTACAGTACTCTCAGTCAATCTAAAACACTCCCTCCCCAATCGGCAAAATAACTTCCATTCTTCTTTCCTCCTTTCTTTCTCTCTCTCTCTCTCTCTCTCTCTCTCTCTCTCTGTCTTTCTCCTAAGCTCCTTCTCTACCCCCCCGTTTTTATTATTCCAGTCGTGTTCAGTATTTAAACGTAGTGATTTGCATGGCATTCCTTTAAAGAATTATTCACTCATCTGTTTCTTCTCTCCGTCTTTCTCTCTCTCTCTCTCTCTGTCTCTCTCTCTTCTCTCTCTTATTCTTTCTCTCTTCCTCTCTCTCCCTTTCCTTAAATCTGGTCTAAAACACCCCATTTCCTTGTGTGCTACCCCATTAAGGAAAGACCTCCGCTATCTTATGTGTACAACTTGCCATGCCAACGTTTTCATTTGACATAGTACACAGACGATCTGAGTATGAGAGCAGAGAATAGATGTACATAATATACTGAAATGTATATGATCCTATGTACAGAAAGGCTCATTTGATTCAGCTGATATTTTAAAGAGAGTTTTGGTTTAGTTCTTTTTTAAAAATTCTGTTCTGTCCTGCTTTATTCTGTACACTGTGTCATGTCATGTCATGTCATGTCATGTCATGTCATGTCATGTCATGTCATGTCATGTCACGTCACGTCACGTCACGTCGTGTCGTGTCGTGTCGTGTCGTGTCGTGTCATGTCATGTCATGTCATGTCGTGTCATGTCATGTCATGTCATGTCATGTCATGTCATGTCGTGTCATGTTATGTCATGTCATCTTGTGTTGTGCTGTGCTATGCTGTGCTGTACAGTGCCATGCTGTGCTGGGCTGTGCTGTGTTGTGTTGTGTTGTGTTGTGTTGTGTTGTGTTGTGCTGTGCTGTGCTGTTCTGTGTTACGTTACGTTACGTTACGTTTCGTTGCGTTACGTTACGTTACGTTACGTTACGTTACGTTACGTTACGTTACGTTACGTTACCGTTACGTTACGTTACGTTACGTTACGTTACGATACAGTACGGTGCGATATGGTACGGCACGATTCGATACAGTACGATACGGTATGGGTACGGTACGGTACGGTACGGTAGGGTACGGTACGGTACGGTACGGTACGGTACGGTACGGTACGGTGCGGTGCGGTACGGTACGGTACGGTACGGTATGGTATGGTATGGTATGGTATGGTATGGTATGGTATGGTATGGTATGGTATGGTATGGTATTTCATAATGTTTTTTTTTCTTTTCCCAGAATGAACACAGACCGCCATTATGAAGTGACTACCTCCTGTTTCCAGGCACTGTATCAACAGAACGGACTGATATTCTCGCTATTTATATTATAATCAAAGCATTCTGTCACTGAATGGAACATACAATTGTACAAATAACTTAAAAAGCATGACTAAATAATATATACATGGAAAATAAATACTTTACTAGGTCAGCAATGCAATCTCTTAGTTGTGCATTATCGTACATGTACGAAAGGAGTCAGGCAATACTGCAAGGTATGCTCGATTATGTCTGTTGGTACTGATACTGTTAGTGGTTACTGCTCGATGGTTGGTGTCGTTACTTTTGTAACTGTTAATTGGGTCGGTACTGTTGCATTTGCTTATAATGCAATGGAAAAAAGCAGTTGTCATTATATAAATAATAATTTTTAGTCATTCTCTCTATTAACTTACACACATGTTTTTGAAGCACTGACTTTTTAGCTGCTGCTGTTTTCTGCCAATGGGAGCAATAATTTCAGCAACTACCATAATATATTTAAATTTTTCGTAGCTTTATATAAGATTAACCCAGACCTATCCTATTAGCATCCTTCAAACAATCACGTACAAACAGATGTTGCCATTAGTGTGTGTGCAAGATTACTGCAGTCCTGCCATGTCACCAAATCACTGGTGTGGCGGGCTGATACCTGAATTTGTAGCTATCTCAATACCCAATCTCCATGCTCGATTTCTCGAAAATATCGATTATTTATCGATTCTGACACTCAGTACAGTGCACGCATTCCCACCCTTTTTGAAATCCTTCGACCCTTTCGACTGCCTTCGATATAGTCTAGCTGCAAGGATATTCAGTTGAGATCAGGCAAACTGTCACCACTTAAATCGAATGTGTTGATATGGTATCGAAACTTCATAACTTGAATTTTGACACAAAAGTCGAAATGTTTAAGGATCGAAAGTATCGATACTACAAA
The DNA here is from genome assembly GCA_033807755.1 of Ellobium chinense. Classification (NCBI taxonomy): domain Eukaryota; kingdom Metazoa; phylum Mollusca; class Gastropoda; order Ellobiida; family Ellobiidae; genus Ellobium; species Ellobium chinense. The sequence goes on from JAWQUT010000222.1 coordinate 93,356, forward strand.
ACATGTTAGATCAAGGTCTTAAACACCACTTTACTACGCAAGGGATATAACTCAAGTATTTGCAAAATCACTTTTTTTTTGCAATTTTTGGCCTATCATTGATTTTAATATTCATAGACAGAAATACAAATAATAGCAGTAGGAATGGTGAGGCGAGGGCTATAGTTCATCTAGTGATCATGTCTTGATCCGTCACACAGTCCTGATAATTAAAACGGAATGAAATGAAAATGAAAACACAAACAAACAAACGAATGCTTTTTCATGATACTTTTGGGAACTCGATTCGTAATGCCGTTATAATACAAACACAAACAGGAATGCATTTATACCATTACATTATTACAGTATCATTGCTAGTCGCCACGGTGCAGCACTTGGGCAACCCACCTCTAATGCCAGGTACTCATTAACCCCCGAGTCGAATTAGGAAAGAGAATTAAGTGTCTTTTCCATCGTAATCCACCAACTCCCCAAACCCAAACCCCATATTTGACAGTTTTTTTTTTTTAATGTAAGAGCTACTCAAAGCCGTCCAGCCACGCTGACCCAAGGTATATGTCAGTTATCATGAAGTGTCGTTGATGATGATAATGAAGATGCCGATAACGAACGTTAAAGATGATGTCCTTCTTGAATCAGTCTCCACAATACAGTATCTGAAACTTTAAATAGTGGATCAGGAGTATTTTGGCTCGACAAACAGATTATCACATGGATAACAGTTTGGCTAAATAGTCAGACAGTAATATTTGACATATTATTTCTTCTGAAGATACGCAAGTCACTGACTAAATTTAACTATATTTTAACATCGTCTCTTTCACTGTTCTAATTATGACTGATCTATTACACTCCTCTCCACACCCCCTTGCCACCCCCCTCACCCATTATCCTGCCATCCAGAGCCTCCCCTAAGAAAAAAAAACTTTATTTCAGTGCTAGATCCACTCGCAGCGAAGTTCCTGCTCACATTCAACCGCACGTGACGACTCACGCGACAATTAAGATTTATTATTCAACGCACGAACACTCACAATATTAAGATTTCCCACCCAGCAAGTTTAATTAAAAACTTGGATAAAATAAGAGAGGAAAACGACATATCAGCAATATAAACGCCCTCTTTATAATGCAGGTCTGAGCCTCTTAACACTGTATAGACTTGATGAGATACCCGTTTATAGCAAGAAAAAGTAGTAAAAGTCATGCTAATTACTTAGATAACAGGATATTCCTGTGATATCAGCACATAAATTAGCCTGGAGAATACTGTAGTACTAGTTAGATATGTGCTGTGTTTTAAGGTTTTAAGTCTTTTCCACTATTCAGAAAGAATTAGTATAGTTAATTTTCATCATGGCTCTTGTTATTAATTAGCTCAGAGACATATTGCAGAAGATGTATGTTTTGGGTTTAAGCCTTTCCGGCTTAAAACATTAATGTAATTATTTTTTTATAATTGATATTGACTTATAATCATTGTCTTTATCATCAGTATTTACAAACGTGTCATCACTTTTTGTATCAACATTATCTTTGTCATCACAGTCACCATCGCTAAAATAGTACTCATTAACCAGCTGTTCGAGAGAAAATGAGCGCGTGCGAGCAGGCACACACACACACACACACACACACACACACACACACACACACACACACACACATACATACACACACATTTTTATAAAATTAACTCCTCAACTGCGACATAACCTTAGCACATAAGTATTTTGAAATTTGCCGGATTCACAGCCAATATCCATATGCAAATATGGTGCTAAATTTCTCCTGCATAACAGTTGATTTACAGAACTTTTAAACTTTGAAATTTTTTTCTACAAATTTTATTCTAGGCCTATTTTAATGAACCATACGGCTGCGTACTGTATTTTCAAGGCCAGCTGACCTAGATCTCAGATTTTGATGGACTTTTTTTCCCGTTGCTTACCATATCCATCAGGACCGTAAACCGTTGAGAAATCTATTGTTAGAATTGTCTGGGGTGCGATCGTATATCTAGCGACTATGTTATAATGGAGAATTATTCATGGAAGCTATATCCACAAGATGAATAGCATATCAAGGAGAATTTTTTTCATTGACATGATGAAGTCGGATCTCTCCTCGTGACTCATATGCAACCCGAATGCCCTGATGCGCATTAGCTGAATTTCAAATTTAAGACCATCGTAGACACCTCCCCTTCCCTCCCCTCCCCTAACACACACACACACATACACACACACACACACACACACACACACACACACACACACACACACGCACACACACACGCAGGCACGCACACACACACACACACACACACTCACACACACACACACACACACACACACACAATATGAAAGGCGCAGCCAGACGAATCATATTTAGAAAAACGAGGAGTATGAAAACCACAAGCTCATTTTGTAATACATAATAAATAAGCAAATTACGATTATCCCAGATTACTGCCTGAAAATTCCATTGTTCATTGTCTAATCTTTCGCTTCCTTCAATGCCCTCACCTCGCTGCTCCATCTTTGGGGTTCAAGTTTTGTGGGGTTTTTTGCTGTTGTTGTTTTCAACCAACCGCGTACGGTGTTATCTTTTTGGTCACGTGCACCAACCGATTCACTTTGTCACGAACATCTGTCAAGTGTCAGTACCAGTTTCCCTAGCCCGGATTAAAGAGGGAAGGAAGTACTTTGGAGAAAGAGTTTAGCAAGTACGAGAATGTGTTTGCTTATAGGGGGGAAA
>JAWQUT010000222.1:96150-108889 GCA_033807755.1 Ellobium chinense
GGGGGGGGGAGAGGGGGAGGTCTTCCATCTTGCACTACTAACTGTTAAGTTTGTGCTTTCTGATTGACGGGCAATGGCCAAAACAAAAGCTAACAACCTAATTCTGCTTTAGGATTATAACAGCCTAGAGTGTTTAGGAACCAGCTAAAGAGGGAAGCTGGGGAGACGCTGTGGACAGTTTGACCGATCGGTTCATCAATACCCTCGGAGCTATCTCCAGCCCGCGGGTATACAGTTTCCCTCGCCATCAGGCTCGCGCTGTGGCAGTGGACAAACACGGGTGGCCAGAAACTCAAACACACGAGCGGTGCTTATCTCTCGCGTTCGGCGTGAACTCTACCGCCGGAACCACAGAGCAATCCACCGTAATTTGGCGGTAAACCGTAAATTTCACCCCCGAGAGGGATGGATTGATGAGGCAAACACTTCATTAGCTGGAACAATGGCAGTGAAAGCGCCCACATGGCACCGTAAATCGACTTAGTAATCCAGGGTGTCTTTGTGTTTTCTCTTGATGGATCCCCAGCCCCATATCTGTTTTGGTCTTAAATGGGGTCAGTGGCTTTCCTGGCCAATGATTGTCATTGTTCTTTTGCGCTTGAAAAAACACTCAATATCTTTGCTTTCTCCTTAAATGTTATCTTATCAGTAGAGAAAAAAAAATCGGACACTGCCAGGAAAAATTCGCAGTTAGCAGAGATCAACCCAATTAAACGAAAATGGATGATGTTGGCAAGAGTCTTGTTTGGATCATAATGTGGAGATTTTACATTTGTAGCAGTGATCCAACTCTGTTGAGACAAAAGAATGAAACAGTGATATAAAGACATCATCTGTGTACGTGTCCACTGTATATGGTTCTACTAAAGTAGTTATCTTACTATGTTGGCAGTAAAGAATGAAAATTGCATTGAAAACATGGTCATAATATGGGGTCTCTGATCATCGTAAAAATCCTTTAAACAGTTTCTGAGAAAACATCGTAGGAATGTCGGGATTTGTAGCCTGCGAGCGTCGCCATTGCTTGTGCTGCATGACGTCAAAAGGCGAGAATTTGTAACAGACTATTGGTAGAGGCAGTTTGCGCATGCGTATGCACCAACTGTCTGGTAGCCCTTCTCGCTTTGTGACGTGACGCAGCATGAGTAATGGCATGAAAATTCTGATATTCCAGCTTTGATTTCTCAAAAATTATCAGAAACATGGGAAATGTACGCGGTTTAAAGATTTAGGAAAAAAAATGATGTGTAGTTTATTGGCTGTGTAGCAAATAACGACACCTGTCTCTTTAAGTAAAAACAGCTCTACGGCAGCTGCTAGCTATAGACTTCCACTGCTTTATTTTTAATTTAAGCTTGTCTTTTATACACTTTGTTTCCTTTTCACGTTGCTATACTCCATTGGTTTCCATTTTTTAAACAACTGTTTATTTATGGGCCTCCAAGGAGAATAAACTTGTCCTAGGGTTTAAGTTAACCTGGAGATGTGTTTCACTGGATCCTGTGCATCCCAAGTCATTTTTTTTCTCCCACATAGGGACCTTGTGACCATAGAATATGTGGTCTGTCACATCTCTGGCCAGAAAGAGAAGGGGCCAGCCAATGCAGAGCTTTGCTCTCTGCAAATGGTCTGAGTCCCTAACGAGGTATTCATGAGGCTGGATCAAACGAAAATACTTTTACTTGTCATAGGCTGTTGAAAGTAATTTATTCTTACTGGCTCGGATCCTTGGCTCCTTTATTGATCAGTGGGAAGGACCAACAAAAATTAGGGCTTGAGTGACAGCTGTTGACAATATAATATAGTAATATGAAACAAAATGTAATATGAAGCGCGTTTACAACCTCTAGAGTCTACAGGCGATGTATAATACCTGTCACAGATAGAGAAAAGTCTTGATAACCCTTCACTTCATCAGCAAAGGAACTGATCTAACAATGGAGCCCTCATGTAAAAGTGACGAGGAGCCAAACGACGATGTAAATTCATATCGACGCGTGCTACCTCGAACAGACCCACCAAGAAGCAAACATTAACAGTTAATTGATGAAATACGAATAACACCTCTTTGTCAAGCTTCGCAGAGGCGTCGTGTTACGTCACGCGGTGACGGTGTAAATCTCACCTTTTGTGTTTTGATGGGAGAATCGTCCTTTATGTTCTTGTCAATGCTTCCGCCTTCATAAACAGGTTTGCTGAAAAGAAAGCACACCTCATTTTGTGTCGTGGTGCGAAATTTTCGTGGCATAAAACACGCTGCAAGGATTAAAGAGAAGATACGGTGGCACTTTTTTGGAGACTCTTTGACGCAGGGTGGTCCAAATTATGAGCGTAGGATTCTTTAATGACGCGACAGGATTTGCAAACTGGTGTCAGTTTTAGATAGGCGGCGCCTCTTTAGGGAGGTGCGTGTATGTGTAGACGAGATTCGTAAAAGAGCGTGCGTATTATGTCAATAAAATGCAATTTTTCGCTTGCGCGTAAACGTCAATGTCCCCTCCCTCTCCTTTGCCTCTTGCTTCCTATTCCTTTTGCTCTTAAACACACGATATTACGAAATTAAGACGCAGCAAGCCTAAATGAGAAGGAGGAGAAATTATAGTTTACAAACCTCACAGCTTGGTCCATGAAATGTTAATTAGATATTGTATATTATACAGTGGGAAAATGTTAATGTTACATGAATGGAATACATTCTCGACCAAGCCACTACCACTCAGACCATTTGAGAGCTTGCGCATTAACGATGGGATCTCTTACCATAGTAAGAATAACACAATATGTCCAAAATTCGGTGCTGAAAACACCCTTAGTAGCTTTTAACATGCAGAGTTAATGTAATTCTTAGATGGTAAGAGAACTCATCGTTAATACGCAAGTTCTCCATTGTTTAAGACAATGCAATAGTAAATCATGCTTACTTTGCTTTTATGTTGTTTTCACAATTTCTGCACTCATATACAGGCTAGCTGTTTCAAGTCATGCTTGAAATACCGTTTATCTGTCATTCTTCACCAAGACTATAACAAGCATCCCGCGCAGCCCCCAAAAGTTGGGCACCCCTAAAGCCAAGAAGCCCCCAAAGAGAGGAGAAGAGTGGGATAACGAGAAAAGAAAAGAAAAGAAAGGAAAAGACGAGGAGAGCAGAGATACACTTTGGGACTGTCGACCCACAAGTGATGGTTTCTCTGGGGGCAAGGGGGAAGGAGGTGGTCGAGATGATTATGGCCATATTCTAAAGATTTTTGTTTTTGTTTTTACCGATGACATCTCTAAAAAGTAGGCCTTTATCATTATGATATTGATTTTCGTAAGAGCGCTTAATCTATCACAGTTTATATGATGTCTCCGTGAGTTCTAGCATATTAAGTAGGTGTATAACAAAAAAGAGTTTTAACTGATGCTGACGATAATAATTACAGGACGACAATAATTTCACAGAAGACGCAAAAATTATAATACTCACTATATATTACTTTTATTTCACGGTTAAAAATGAGAGGTCTCAACGGCAGACAGCATTTTCTATGAAGGATTACGTATGTGTGTCCTAATATGCAAAAATGGCTTTTGGTAAAAACATTAATTCATTGGAGAATAGAATGCTTGCATCAAAGCTGCAGTAGGTCATGAGACTATAACTTGTCTGTATTTCTCTGGGAATGCCTTTGTCAAAGACAGGATTGTTTACCTTAACGGCCAAAGGGCAATAATTCTATTAATTCTGAACGCCAAAGCGATAGTATAGCGAATAGTTGATATACCCTGACAATAGCTGAACATGATAACTATACGTGTGTAAGTAGTGTGCTATAGACAGACAGACAGACAGACAGCTGGGCAGACGGGTCAGCAGGCAGGTAAGCGGGCAGATTGATAGATAGGCAGACAGACAGATAGAAGAGAGACAGCGAGACAGTTGAGCAGGCAGGTAAGCAGGCAGATAGACAGATAGACAGACAGACAGACAGACTTATAGATAGATAGATAGATAGATAGATAGATAGATAGATAGATAGATAGATAGATAGTAGATAGATAGATAGATAGATAGATAGATAGATAGATAGATAGGCAGACAGACAAATAGACACACAGATAGATAGATAGATAGATAGATAGATAGATAGATAGATAGATAGATAGATACATAGATAGATTACATTAGCACTAGTTTACATGGGACAATGTTTGCGATGTAGACTAAGGTTATAAGAAGGACGCTACGATATTACATTCTGTTGTTGATTGGAGGCCCGTGTAGGAAAGAAAAGTGGCTTTCCACTTAAAATGTCTCATTACTGGCAAATCACTCAGTATCTACCAAACTAGATATTTAGTTCAGAAGAGGTCACTCTATAATTTATGGACACTCGAGGCCACAGCAAAACGAATGTCTTGAAAGTGGAAATGGTAATTCCTGAAGACAGTAACAGTGGTGGTGCTTCATTGAGGACTAAGAGGAGAGGTTGAAGGGCTAAGTCCCACCATTCGAGGAGGGGACAGGAAGATCAAGATGACAGGTTTATCATAAGAAAAGACTGGGCATGATCATCAGCTTCTACCTCCCGGAGACTCCAAAGGAAGAAGCCATTTTAGAGCTACCAAAAAATGTGGACCGCGCACCTGCACTGGACGCTCGGTGGTGCCTGGTGGTCTGAGACATTGAGGGATCTGTAAAGATGTAATTTCGGAGCCTTTAATATTACAGAGAAAAGTGTATCGAGTTCCAAAAAGAAGTTAAATATTGAGCTCACTTATTCAACAATATCTATTTTATGTTTATCTAGCAAGTCTGCGGACTGAGGGTGAAGGTGTTTACTTTCACAACATATCGTGTTGCTAAAAGCGAGGCCTTTGACTGTTACTCAATACCTACATGTTAATGTCTACTGCAACATTTTTTTTTGTCTTCATACCAAGACGAGGCGTGGTTCCAAGCAAGGCGTCGGATTCGCATCCGTGTCATTTTCAAATCGAATTGTTAGTATAGGCAAAAGGGGGGCATAACCGCAAATGAGCAGCCATTATCATGGTGTTGTCACCAGCAGGTCTGGCGACACGGCGGCCTTTTGTTGCCGGGCACACCGCAACCTCACCATCATCACCAGCGAAAAGCATCAGGCGCCGACGGCAGCGGCTTGCCCACATTGGCAACAAAAGGTCTGGAGACTTGGTTGCAAGATAGAGAGACTGTCATCAATTCGTGATAATCCCTTCGTCTCCTGACTTTTTTTTTCATCCCGATCCTTTTCGATTTTTTTTTTCATTTCTTTTGCCCTGATGCCGAGATCAAAGATAGGAAGTGTTGAAACGTGTGCTGTTAAATACACTCAGGGGTTATTTAGAGACCTTGTGTCCTCGTGACGCCAAATACACCCCGTGTGATCGTCCAATAAGAGCTCGCGAAAGACCATAATGAAGGGTGTAAGACGCCTGTGAACAGACGTTTTCTCTCAAACGATGGGTGTTTAAGGGGGTTGAATGACCACAACAGCCTCGTTGCCTTTTCTTAGATAGTTCATTACGGGCTAACGTCGAACTGAAGGATGACAAAAAAATGAAATAAAAATACAAGAAAAAAAAAAGGCTTGAGGTTACCCGGGGAATAGCGCCATACGGTGTATACAACGCCAATGTTTATTTAACAACGTGTAAAAACGCAACACAGATCGCTTTGACATTGTGGAGACTGATGCCGCCAGAGGCTTGGCGAGATTGTGCAAATGGATTGAATAATTGCCGTTTAAATATTATCACAAGCGTACCTCGTATTAAAGTTGTGACAAACTCGTTTGCATGAAAGGCAAGGTTGCCGTAACACAAAAAAAGCAAAATGTGGGTTAGAGATCGAGAGTTATACTCTCTTGGTATTGGAGTAGAAGATCGCATTCCACAAATTAGGTCCACTGCAGATTTTGGTATCGCCTTGTTCAGAATTCTAGATCTGTTCTGATGTAGGTATTTGAATTCATGTACAAGCATAAAAAAAACCAAACTTTAAAGGGTAACAATTTTATGGTGAATCAGTTTTCTTCTTACCACTCAAACTATTATGTTGAATACGGCCTTAAACGTCAATACATATGACTTGCTTTGGCTGTAGTATTGAAGTAACTTTGTTTGATGTAAGACCACAGGCGTTTCTAGTAAAGAATGAGTGCTTCATTCTTTTTAATCAGGCGGGGAAAGGTAGGATCATAAAACGAAAATACGAGGGCAACAAATGGAATGAATGACATACTGCTTTCTAAGTGTGCAGTCACTTATTACCTACCCATTCACGCCCACTAATCACGCTTACAGTAAAGGCGAAAAGTCGTTGGGGAGCTTTCGACTTTTGTACTTTGTTAGTTAAATTTCTATACTCTGTTAGAGCAGTCGTAATCTTTGAATCAACCTGAGCTCAATTTGTAGAGGGCAACATCTCAGAGCTTCTGGAGTTAGAAAATAATTTAAAAAAAAAAAACAACAACATGTAGCATATCATATAAGGAATTGTATTTCTAGATTATTTGGAAGTCTCCGAAAATGGTAACCCGCCCTAGGTGATTTTGAATAACACCTAATGATCTTGGTTCATGCTATTTACTCTTAACAGAAAAAGCTAAGCCCATTGATGTACCTCATAATGTGAAAATGCCAATTACTTCCAGAAAAGAAAAGATTTGCAGCGGTGTTATTCCTTGATGAAACAATTCGTAATAGCAAGCTAGAATCAGCTGTGTTTGTTTTCTCCTCTCTGTGTTTCTCTTCTTTCTTGTTAGTGTCCTGGTCACTGCTAGCTGCCAGCTCTGCCCAATTTATAGGGATCATAGTATTTTAAAACAGGGGATGTTGTCTGACTCAGTAAATCTATTAATATTGTTAAAACTAGTTGACTTTGAACTCCGCTTTACTGCAGCTCTGTCGGGACTACAGGAAATAAATCGGTATAGAATTTTCGGTATTGTATCGTTCTGGAAATGTTGCATTTTCCAGGATTTGTCATTCAGCGGATAGCATTTAAGCGTGGTCGACTGTCGTGCATACGAATGCACAAGATCTGTCTTCCCTTTGGAGTGAGAGAACGCCACTGTGCTAGCCTGCTGTGCTAGGCCTCTGCTTACGACATATGCCACTAGATCTATATTCTCACATTCCTTTAGCCTGATGTTGTTTTTGAATGTGCAAACAAAAGATGGGTATTTATGAACATACATAATGGCCACTAGGCTAACGGAAAGGGAGACTAATGACCTCAGTGGCAAGCAGAGGCCTGTAGCATTGACCTGCCTTTACTCCACGTCTATCAGGAATGGGCCTCCCTACACCAGTGTAATTTATCTCTTTCCACAATTCTTTCATTGGAAGAACGATGGTGTGGATATCAAGCTAAACCACTCAAGACCAGACCGCTTCACCTCATTTGAATATATTGAAGTGTTTTGGAAAAGCTCGGGGTCGTGTGGAATCGTGTGGTCGGCGCCTGAAGTACTTCAAACCATCGCGTTCTTTCACTGGTTAATCCTCTATGAACATACAGAACGAAGCACTTTTCAAGTGGGGACAGCAGCTCTGTTGCCCGAAAACTCTTATGGGCTCGTTTCTGTCTCCTTTTTGAACGTGATCTCCTCCTTATTCTAAGTTGGCAATAATGGTTTACCATAATATCGCAGCTGTTGACACAGCACAGTGCCAGACTGCTCTATTAAGGCTAACAAAGAAAATGCCTCTTGTACAATATATTTCTCCACCTAGTTCTAGTCTATATTTTCACCTATTCTATGGGTGCAGATATTTTGGTCTACATATTTTCTTTCTAAGTGGGAACTGTCAAAGTATAATCAGCCTAAATGTATATGGTTCTTATTAATAACTTCACAATCGTCCAACACAGTTTATTTTCAACCCCCCCCCCAAAAAAAAAAGAAGGGGGGGGGANGGGGGGGGGGGAGGAGAGAAGGGAGGCGAAGGCGAGGGGTAAGCGCTGTGTTCCATAATAAAATTAATTATTCCCTGAAATGTTTCCAGGTGGTCGATATGCAGATTTTTCCTTTCGTAATGATCGTGCTATTTTCTTAAAAGCCAAAATTTCGAAATGGGCACTAGTGGAGAGTTATTTATGACGGAATATATTACGAAATAATTTTTATAATAGCCCAGGTATACTTGAAAGCCACGGAATAATAATCAGAAGTGCACCTATAATTCACTTTGGTTGATTAGTACACAGCTTTGCCTACTTCGAGCAACCTCGTCAGCTGAAGTAAAAGATAAACGGCAGGCCATTCTTGAGAACTGAATGGGGCACTTAGACCAAGTCCATGCCACAAGTTAGTGGTCAAGACGTTTCATTCACCACAGAAGTTTACTTCCAAGGTTTTGCCAACATCTGAGCCAGTTCGCCTGCTGAAGTGGCCACCTCTTTGTTGAAACTGTTGACCTTCTCTGGCTGGTGTCGAGACTTACAATGCCACAAAAGGTAATTAACATATAATACTATAATATATAATAATCATTGTGGACATAGCTGGTCGTGCGACTGGGCCGACGCCGTTTTGAGAGGACTCTTCAAAGATCAGTCATTGACCAGCTGGCGTTTAGCCAATAGGAGGTTTGGCAGTGAAGATTTAACCAAATTCTTGAAGACTGGAACTCTCATGGCAGTAATAGTTTGCTGTTGTTTTTTTTTTTCAGTATAACCGGTAATGCCATAATCTGAGGCCAATCACAGTTCTGCCAGTGAACTTGCTCAGCTTGCATAAAGTGCATCTGCTATATAATGCCAAAATCTCATTCAGAGCATAGCTGTCTGTAAGTGTAATACATGTATAACTGTCTGAGACAGTATACACATAAGCACTTGTGGGACTGGGCACCAGCATTTACCTTGATGCACCCATCAAACTGATACCAGGTACATTCAGTGTTTTGCACAAGCACGCGCACACACACGCACACACGCACGCAAACACACACACACACACACACACACACACACACACACACACACATACACACCCACACATACGCACACGCAAACACATACACACACACACACACACACACACACACACACACAAATATGATTATCATTGTACACGTTTTTTAATATCTTAATAAGCCCTTAGATTCAAAAAGCAGTAAATGGGCAATACAGAATTTGTTACAAAGGACGGGATCTACGATCAAGAAAAACAAATCATTAATAATCATCACAATATATATGTATGTGTTTAACTTCCAAACAAATTCATAAGCACACGGGCGCTCACGCACAAACGCACAAACTCTCATGCAGGATTATGAAAACCACATTCCTCGTTAGCTCAGCATAGAAATCATTTACTCGCCCGAGACTTTAATGGGGAGAAAGTTATCAAGTCGCCCGTTTGGTTCGGGCCAACGTCTTTTTTGTTACCACGGCTTTTGTTCTTCTCATATCGCCCTCATGACTTCAAAATTTGTCGCAAGTCCGACTTCACAGAGAGATAGCCTTGCCGCGACCATCTGCTTTTGTTGACTCAAATGCTGGTAAAAGTTGACTGCCAATGTTGTCGTTGTAAGGGTAGGAGTCGATTGTAGCGGCGCCCCTAGTGATGCAGGCGATAGGCGATAGTGGTGGTGGCGGTCTGCCGCCTTCTTTTGTACTCTTGCTGTCGCCAGCTTAACGTTTGGCGAGAACTCGAGGGCCAGTTAAAACCTCCGGAGATGTTTGTTCTTCTTTCAGACCCGGCTCATTTTACAGAACTGGTCGATTATGCCAAGTGCTCAGAGAGTTTGTTAGAACTACCCTTCCCGCTTGTGCCGGGGAATATGGAAATCACAAAGACAAGGAGAGGCTGAATATTGTGTTGACAGTATTAAAAGTGAAAGTCAAAGGCAATGGCCTTTAGTCGGCGAACGAGGAAGGAGGATGGTTTGGGCTTGATTTTTTATTTATTATTAGTTGAAGAATTTCGCCGTAGTTTATGACTTTGAAATCAAGTTGTAAGGAGTATCAAAGTTTGTTAGAACTACCTTCCCGCAGGAAATATGGAAATACATGGAATATGGAACACTGAAATCACAAAGACAAGGAGAGGGTGTTGACAGTCTTAAAAGTGAAAGCCCAAGGCAATGGCCTTGTAGTCGGTGGACGAGGAAGGAGAATGGTTTGGGCTTACTTTTTTTTAAAAGATTTTTTGCCGGAGTATATGACTTTTTGAAAAGATTGTAAGAAAACTTGGTGCCACGTAATGATTTTTTCTCAGTGGCAATTTTGAGTGAGGTCATTATATCTTGCCTGGTCTAATCCATCAAGACTCTCTTTCGCATATATGCTATCAACCCCTCACCCTTTTTTCTCTCCTCCTCTCCTCTCCCCCTCCTCCGAAAAAGAGGCCCTAATTAATTCCAGCTAAAGAAAAATAAACTATTAGAATATTATTTTTCCAAGTTGTTAGAATTTGCTCGCAGGATTTCCATTTGATGGCGGAGTGCATGTGGAAATATGGAGGTGAAGTACATATATACATGTTTTAAAACTAGTGGAGCATAAGGCACTATGTGAGGAAGCTTTTGTACAAAATACATATTATAACAGGTATGGACAGTAAAACTGTTAAAGAAAACAAAGTTTCTCTGAAGTACCCTAGCATTTCCTAATATAACAGTCTTGTGTACAGTATGACCAATGGCAGGTAGAGGATGTAGATGTGGAACTCCTCATTTTCTAACATAAAGGCACTGTATACTGTCACTGGAAGGCAGCGGATAGGGACGACTAGAATTGCAAAATTTGTCATTCGTTAGTTTACCATAGTCGTTATACTATCATAAAAGGAACGGCGTGACTGATGTGTTGTGATGTTTGATAGAGATCGATGATCGTAAAGAGGACTGGAAAGGAATGACCAAACGTTAGACATGCTGCTTTATGGTAGGCACGTGTCTCCAAGAAGGGCCCGCTGCGATTGGACAAGAATGAATGGTCATGGTACTGCCAGGAAGAGTTCCTGGATCTAGACAAGGCTTGAGAAAATAGAAACGTTGACAGTGAGTCGATGATGTGTTGCCGGTGTCACAGCTGTGGGGTGGTGGTGTTGTCATGGTTTGATGGTGGCTGTGGTGGCGGTTGTGCCATTTGTGGTGTTGATGATATGTGTGGATTGTACCGTATATGGTAGTGTTTGGTGATAATCAGGAGAACGGCAAATTATCCCCAGTTGGCGTTGAGACTTATAATTATTCTTCTCCTCTTTATTTGTGTTTGTAATTTTTCGGCAGGGAATAGGAAAATCATAAAAACAACAAAACTAACTGAACCTCTGTTTCAATCTTTTATGGTCTATCTACCATCACTGGCTCGACAGACAGACAGACAGACAGACAGACAGACAGACAGACAGACATACAGACAGACAGACAGTGCTTTTCATGGGCTAACACCTGTGCCGAAGAAAAACAAGCTAAGTAAAAATACTACAATTTTCTCTCTCTTAATTACTAACATCACACATAGTCTTGTAACATCTGGTGATTATTCTATTATACTTTAAAAGATGAAAGTCCCCACAAAATCAAACTACATAATATGAGGTTCCCCGTAAAACTGACCAAATCTTATCCACTACTTGGTTGCATAATGCTCTGAAATATTGCTGGATCTGCTTTTTCACAATATCTTTCCACTTCATTTCAGTTTGCCATGGCGATGCGAGGTTCATGACTTTTTATTAATTGTTTTTTCATTTATTCGCGGATATTGTGGTTAGTAGGAACATTAATATATTTCGTAAGTAAATCTCGAAGGTTCTCGCAAGGTTGGGCAAGTTCACCACAAAATCCAAATCAAGTTCAATAAGGGCAAAATGCCCTAAGATCAAGTTTAGCTCAGTTCCATGAAAATTGATTAGTTTCTATATCAGATCATTTCCTCTTGGTTTGTTTAAAATTGGCATTGAGTTCTGATTTTCGAGAGAGATGTGAACTGAACTAAAATTTAGATAGAAAATTGATGTTCAAATCAAACACCCAGAATAATTACGTTCAGACCCAGATCAGTTCATAAGCTCACATCAAGTTAATCTAAACTGAACTTCAGTTCACGAACTACGTTCATATGATCTCAGTTCCGCCCAACGCTGGTCCTCAGATGCTGAAAATTCTACTACCAGCACTACACATCTCTACAGAATCTTCAGTGTCCCGTTTACGTGCGATTATCCTTATTTCATGTATCGATCAGGCCCGGATGTTATTTGTTGCGTCACGTTCCGCGGTTTATCTGTCTTCACCGGCGTTTTAGCAGGGCCTGCTCCGCGAAATGTATCGTTTTCTCCAAAAGCGTGCGAGGTAATCGGATGTTCAACATGTATAACCCTTTCTTTTTTTTTTTTCCACACCCTGTTATCCCTGCTTGTTCCAGTCGTGAGTACAATCCCTTTACTCGTTTGCACATTAGGGAATCCTGTAATAAATCGCCCCGCACATCGCGGCTAGGATTTATTTTCGCGGGAGAAATCGGGTAAATCTACACCGGGGCGCAGGTGGAATATTGTCCGCCTCCGCCACGGACTGAAAATTCCCAACAAACTCCACAAGCCGCATTACCGACACTCGATACCGCCTTTGTTGATTCTCGTAATGCACGCCCCACGGCACCGGCATGCATGCACACACGCAAACACAACATTATACGCACACAAACACTTAGGGAGGCGACCACGCATAAGTGGTTGGTCCATTCTCTTCTTTGCCACCCCTTCGTCCCCCC
>JAWQUT010000222.1:137502-170300 GCA_033807755.1 Ellobium chinense
CGACTCCTCGATTATGACAAGATATAATTTTTGGTTTGTCCGATCCAGTATTTCGACAGTCAAGTGCCACCTTCATGTTCTTGTTTCTCCCATATCATTCTTTGAATCTATCATCATTTCATCTTCACTCCTTCACTCCCTCTCTCCCTCTGTCTGTCTGTATGTCTGTCTGTCTGTCTGTCTGTCTGTCTGTCTGTCTGTCTGTCTGACTGTCTGTCTGTCTGTCTGTCTGTCTGTCTGTCTCTCTCTCTTCTCTCTCGCTCTCTCTCTCTCTCACACACACACACACACACATACACACACACACACACTCACACACACACACACACACACACACACACTCACTCACTCACTCACTCACTCTCTCACCCTACCCAAGATCCGCCTTTGAATGAAATATAATCCAAATCCATCATCCATTTACATGTAATTGAAATTTCATCCTCAGCTGCAAAGTTTATGAAGGGTAAACACGGTACAGGAATATTAAGATGTTATCAAGTTATCTGGGCAAAGAGTAAATAAGAGCGTCTCGTTTCTTTGTGCAGATGAAAACAAGTTAATCGAAAAGTGAAACAGATTTCAACATGTTTGTCCAACGTGACAGGGCGTGGCTATCATTATCGCGGTTGGAAGATCGGTAGACAATACGGCGGCAGCAACTACAGCGATAATGTCGACGTCGACAGCATGTCGAAAATAAATGACGAAAAAGAGATAGAGGATGGGGAGTTCTAGTCTAGTAGCTGCAAACCATAGATAACCAACATGGTTAAAGCCAAAACGATGTTATTAAGGAACGTAAAATGTGTTCCAATCTACGACGTGTAATTCTAATTGGACAATAATAGGTGATTATCCGGATAGTTGAAACAAGAATAAGAACAGCAACGGTTTAAAAAGGCGTCTTTCCTATTGCAGAGTTCTCTATCTTGTTCATTAAAACCTTGACAGACTATCACTTTGTAACAGAAACGACCAGATATGGAATTAATTAAGAAGAATTATTCATTAATTAATTAATATCACAGTGAACCCATCCCCAGATTACTGTGCAAATTTTGTTATTGTTCTTTGTAACGAATCAAAGTTTGAGGTCAAAATTCAATGTGGCATGTGGTATAAAGCACAAACAACCAATAAACAAGGAAAGAAAGAAATGGTTGTGTTGTCCATTTGATTTCGTTCCTAAATAGTGTGTCGCCAAGACATGAACTAACCTTTGGTTTTGTTTTTTTTTCCTTTTCTGAGGGTGCAATGTTATGATGTTCAGATTTGATACGTGCGAATACTATTTTGAGAAACTCACAATATATATAAGCATATAACAACACAATTAATCATATTACAGGCCTATGACGGTCTGTGGCTCAGGCATTTCTGGTTCAACGCAAAAAGTAAAGAACATTAAGACAGTCAATCACGGGCATTGGTGTATACGTTAATATGGAAATACCCGCATGACTCATTCTTAGATATACCAGCATGATTTCCAGTTTGTAAGCATCTTTCCACTAAGTGGGGATCAGCTTCAAGTTTGAATCAAACACTCTTGAACAATCTATGTGGGATTTGGATGTAAGTATGCCTTATAAGCCTTTTCACGGTCATATGTTTTTCTTCGCCAGCTTAAGTCTTCTCTGAAAGCAGGCGTTACACAGTCTTGATAACAGATTTTCCATTACGCTTTGTTTGAAGTTTCCAGGCTGTTTAACTGAAACGAGTTGACATATTAAGAGCTACTTGAGAAGATTATATTCAATACTCACCCAATGTGTTATCGAACAATTACGTTTGATTACATTACAGCATGTTGCATGGAAGCTGGATTGAAAGATTTAAAACTCCATGATTTTTCTTGATCACACCTCTTGACGAAGGAAACGGGAACTGGCTATTAAAAAACAGAAGGGGGATTAGAAATAACGTGACATTTTTTATTATTAAGTATAAATATCTCCTTGTTGGCTGGTTTTGGCAATTTAGTGTAGGCTTGTAATCTCCGAGACATCTGTTGACACACAAACATCCATCAAGATGTCAAATTAACAAAAAGTACGTCTGAAATCTGTCAGTTAGATTATGTGGACTGGCATAAAGTTGTCGGATTACTTAAGAGTTTATCAGATATACATTTTATCTTAGCGAAATCCGAGACAGATGGTCAATATGTATTGGATCAGATAAAGTAAATTATCATTTTCATCTTAAATCTATGACGACTGGAGACAAACAGTTGAATTCATTAACTGGTAGATATTTCACGATTAAAGGACAGGGTTCAATGCATTAAAATGATTTTCAATACAATATCTATCTATCTATCTATCTATCTATCTATCTATCTATCTATCTATCTATCTATCTATCTATCTATCTATCTATCTATCTATCTATCTATCTATCTATCTATCTGTCTGTCTGGAAGGAATTTGAATATACTCTATATGAATACACTGTCTACCTATCTAAAAATGTTAATCTACATATATCTGTATATCTGAAAGGAATTTGTATGTATGTATGTATGTATGTATGTATGTATGTATGTATGTATGTATGTATGTATTTGTCTGTCTGTCTGTCTGTCTGTGAAACACCCTACCCATCCATCCATCCCATCCATCTATCCAGCCAGCCAGCCATCCGACTATCCATCCAGCCACCCATCCATCCATCTCTGTCTGCATGCCTCCCTGCCTGCCTGCCTGCCTCCCTGCCTGCCTGCCTGTCTGCTCTTTACTAACATGTTTTTTGTCCACAAGCATTTGCTCAGTCGCGTGCCTAAGATTTCAAAACCAAACTATTTCACTGGGTCTGTCTAATCTAAGCCATCATAATTCTAACCCAGCCAGAATCCTTTTTCTCTCTCCCGCATCCTCCCTCCCCACGCCCTCGCCCTCCCCTCGTCCCCTCCCACCTTACACACGCTCCTCGCTGGGGTCACTCAGATCTTGTTTTAATACCCCAGCATCCGTTGGATGAAGGGTTAAGCTCCATTTCATGTCGAAGATGCGGGCATGTCTTGCTCTAATCCTGACTTAAGAGACACTTATCCCGCCATAACAAGGCTCTAGCGCTTAAAAGATGCTGAAAATGATAGGTCGGTAACTGTCTACTGACGCATCTTAGTAAATTGCTCACATTTTCATAATATTGAAAATTTAGCTCTGCTTTGTTTAACAGTTTGTCTTTCGGACATCAAGTCTGTAGTTTCCCGCAACACGCATATAGGTTTCTTAAAACGAAAATGTAAATAGAAGCGTAACAAATTAGTGTATGTTAAGGAAATTAATTTCCTATTATTGGAATAGGATTTTTATGGGTGAGCGGTAATGAATAGCAGTCATAACAGTAGCCTGCTTAAAGTTAACAGTGATGGAGAGCAGTAATTCACTTATAGGCGAGAGCTGCAAATGAACACCCCTTGCGTCATTCAAAAGTTAATCTCAGCAGTAGATGAAAATCCAAATTGTTGACTGAAATAAAAACACCCTATAAGTTTGTTTTTTTCTTTTCACTTCGAGTAGATTTTACGCCTCTGCATTTACAAGAAATAATCATTACTAAGCAGTGTATAAAATCTTAAGGCCACACAGTCAATATTGATAGACGAATAGAGAAATGCGTCTGGCAAATTCATAAAATTTATCTTTAATAAGTGATAGAAAAGATACCAAGATACTGTGGCAAAATCGACCCTAGCTAAGCATGAATTCATAAAAGTAGAATTATGTGCTTATTATAAGCGGCAGGCAAAAGATGTGACAAGAGAAGATGTCAAACAACGACAAAGCATAATATGTTTAAAATGCAAACAAAAAAAATTATAAAAGAGATCTACATTTACCAAAAGTGAAGACAATGGAACTAAAGCAAAAAGACCAGACGGATAGCCAGGCAGCCAGCCAGCCAGCCAGACAGACAGACAAACAGACAGACACACACACACACACACACACACACACACACACACACACACACACACACATACACAATGACAGAAAGATGGAGAGAGAGAAGGACAGAAATAAAGAGAGAGAGACAGACAGACAGAGACAGAGAGAAATAAAGAGGATGAATTGTTAAAACACAAAATTCATTGATGTAATTCAGTTATTATGTGGTACTGAGATTGGCCCTGATATCAAATAAAATACCACGAAACCTAGAGGGCCACGTGCCTAATAATGAGGCTTGATCAGGAGAATGTTGTTGAGGACCTTATGAAAACAATAGCTTGAGGAGAAAAGCTAACAGAATAGCGAGGGAAAACTGGAACGTGCACCCGCCGACCCTACAGGTAGGTTCACATAAACAAGCCTTGCGTGAAAAACCCGCCAAGAAAAAAAAAAAAGAAAAGAAAAGAAAAGTGTAGAAGGTGAGGCAATAAGTCAAAAAAGCGCCAGACTGGGGAGAAAGAGTTTGGTCGCCGGGAGGGACGCTGTGGCGACGCCGTAGACTACCGACACCTTCGCGGCTCAAAAGTGTCGCCAGCTACACACATAAAGGTGTTATAAGCTTAGTTTATGGACACTTTCAGGCTTGTAATGGCTGACAACTGGCGACGACCATTGTATCTCTGTAAACGTTAGGTCTCCACCGAAAAAAAACCACGGAGACAAAGAGGATGACGACAAAAAAAATCTGTACGTTTTATGAATAATCATGAACGATCGGGGTCGTGCGGTGTATTTCTTTTCGTAGTAGATAGATAACTTTACAAGGCATATTCGTGTCTCGAAAGAGCGGCTGCTCTTTCTCCTAGATGCTTTTTTTTTTTTTGAGCATTTATAGTTTATTCCAAAACCGGGGCTTTATTAATTCCTTCTGACAGTTGAAAGAAGAAGGTCCAAAAACTGCAGTAGAAGACAGTCTGTCCTGTGTAATGTTATCTTTCTGAATAATGATCACCTGCGATGTAAACCTGCATACGAAGACATGATAAAGAACGTCATTGTTCGCTTGCTTTGTTGTCTTTGTTTAATGCAGTAGAATTACACGACGTCCGTCCATCCATAACCCGCTTTCCCCACCTCCTAGTCGCAAAAAAAAACAACCCACAAAAACGGTCCGTAATTGCTCTCTCGTTCTTTCTAAATTCATCCCACGAACTCTAATCCCTCGAGGAACAATTTCTGAACTTTCTACATCCCAGGAAATTGATGTTTGTGAGGATCTATACTGTGTAGTACATTCCACAAGCTTCAAAGACCTTAAATTTTATAATGATGTACTTGGTGTTTGTAGTTTAAAGACCTTTGGGTTGTGAATGTTGATCTTCATTCTCATTTATATAATAAAATAAGATAACAGAAAAAAAAAAGGATCTTAGAGCTAAACTGCACTTGAACCATTTCGAAAAATGTTTGGGCAAAACATTATCAACAACAGGGTATCGTCAGTCTGAATAAATGTAAGATAGAGTGATTCGACTGTCACCTGCCATATTGCTAAGTTTTATAACCGGTCGTAATGTTGAAAAGAATATTAATTTCTTGAGACATTGACTTCCTTTTCCATAAAATAATTTAGTAACTACAGAAGTTCAAGAAAACTCACTCAGTCATTGTCTGGTAGTTATACCACTACTACCTCTACTACTACTACTGTTGCTGCTAATACTACTACAACTACTACTACTACTACCACTACTATTACTACTACTACTACTATTACTACTAATACTACTATTACTGCTACTACTACTACTACTACTACAACTACTACTTCTACTACTACAACTACTACTACTACTACTACTACTACTATTACAATTACTATTACTACTACTACTACAATTACTGTTACTACTACTACTACTACTACTACAACTGCTACTACTACTACTATCACTATTACTACTACTACTACTATTACCATTAATAATATTAATAATGATAAAAATAACAATAAATATTAATGACAAGTTTACAATGTGTGCACCAAGTGAAATCCACTCAAGCGCGTCAACAATGTTTATTACCACAACAGAGACGCTTTTCCAACAACCTTCTCAATTCCCTGTGGAGGCCACGGTGACGATGCCATTTTTCAGGCGCTGGTCAATAGCCACTGGAGAATGCCTCCTACTAGGCAGATATCCATTAATGCATTTCACAGAGGGATTGACAATGGAACATCTAAATGAGAGGCCTTCAAGTGAGAGACCTTGTACAGTATTATGACAATGGCGGTAATCGAACTTGCAATCTCCTGCTCCCGAGCCCGAGCCATTACCTATGGACCACGTCGCTTCACATAAATCTAGATATTAATATACAAAATAAATTGAAAAACTTCCACAACAGTGATGTTCCATATTATTTACCTTGTACTGAAAGAGAACTTATTTGCTATGTTTCCAATTAATCCTCTGAATAAGAAAAAAAAAAAAGTCATTTCTATGGCTGACAACAATTTGTATTTTTAAATTTATGACCGTTGTCTCTTTAAGGAAACCAAAGAAGCCGACAAGATTTTGGAAGTTTTATGGGTCGCCGGCTGTCGAGGCGTCAGAGCAGCCTTTCTCGGCGAAGCATGAATTGCTAGATTTATGTCCTTTTTCACTTGCGTTGAGTTAAACAGACTTAATTGCTTCAAAACATAGATACTAGGATTCATAAATGTAATCACCCTCCCCGAAGCCCGTAAAACCCGCAGAGGTGTAGAGCGGAAAGGTAAGCCTGGGCCCGAGGAAGAGCTACTGAAAAGGACACACAAGATGGCGCTCATAATGGTTGCCGTCCATTATTCTGATCCACTGTCAAACCCAGTTTATCTATGAGATCAGTCTTGTTTCATTGTAATTTACATCTTTTAGAGCCCGAGCCCGTAGACAAAATCCACCTAGTTAGCACCCGAACTTCCCTCGAGTGACAAGCTCGTCAGGGAATGAGTACGCATTGTCAAGGAAATGAAGATGGGCATTGCACAGCCCCAAAATACTTGGAAGTCTTAAGATATGGCTAAGAATATGAATAGATGTGAGGACCAGTTTCACTTTTGGCAGTAAGACAGTTTGGGCTGACCGAAAAACAATTGCAAGGATTCCAACAGCAAAAGAAGCTCAGTTGTAAGCATTGCAATTTTTTTAAATGCCCGGTACAAGGGTTTCTCTTTTGAAGACAATCATAGCTATATCGATGATGATGCATGTAACAAATTGAGCAGACGATTGACTAGTAATCGACTAATCTCTAATCTTTGAAATGGCAAAGTGGTGCAGTCCGAATCTCTTACTGACGAGTTGAAGTGATCATAATATCAACCCTGATGTGTATGAGATTACTATGTCCAAGGGAAAGAAGAGCAGTGCCGAATTAGATGATACTGATGATGACAAGCGTAGCTATGATTTTAAATAATTATTGTTTTCTGAAGGACTGCTGAAATCCAAAAATATGGAATGTATTATGAACTTTTTAAATGTCCGGTTTGATGGTTTCTCTTTTGAAGACAGTCATAGTTATATCGATGATGATGCATCTAACTAACTGAGCAGACGATAACCAGTAATCGACTAATCTAAGGTCTCAGCCATCGGAAGACATACATATCGGGCTTCTGGGCGATGTGGGCTTTCATGTTAACTGTGGTTTACTCAGCTCATTTCCTGGTGCTTTAGGAAAATATCCTATCAACATCAAAAGCAAATTTCTTTCTGTAAAGATGGAGCAACGTGGTCGAATGGTTAAAACGGTCGTGCTGTAAATGCACTGGGGAAGCATTTCATCAATATTTTTTCCCAGTCTATCCATCTGTAAAATGGGTACCTGGCTATAGGCAGCGAAAGATATTCTCAGAATTCTAGCGCTTCCCAATGACAGCGGCACTGTGTACTCTCCGGGGAGTTGAGAACGTGCTAGAATGATTTGGCCTGCTGGTATAATAATAATATGAAGTCGCGTGAACGGGCATTAACCTGGATACGAG
The DNA here is from genome assembly GCA_033807755.1 of Ellobium chinense. Classification (NCBI taxonomy): domain Eukaryota; kingdom Metazoa; phylum Mollusca; class Gastropoda; order Ellobiida; family Ellobiidae; genus Ellobium; species Ellobium chinense. Next base: position 145,438 of record JAWQUT010000222.1, read on the forward strand.
ACTTAAAAAAAAACCGCATTGTTATTATTATTATTATCATTATTATTATGAAGGGGTAAAGACGATCTTTCCATTTGCTCTTGTTGTGACATTTTTTAACAAAGAATTTCTTGAGATCACGCAATCTTCCATCTTTTCCTAAGACGACAGAGAGATTCCTTTCCAACCCACACGGTACTTAGGACCGTTAGGACAGTGTTTTCTTCGTGAGCTCGTATTCTCAGTCATGTAAAATCCAAAATTATCAAAATAATCAATGACCAAAAAGGAAGACTTTGTTCTACTTTATCACAGGTTCAAATTCTGAAAAGCGAAAAGCACAGTCGTACTACGAATTTAATGTTATCCCTGAGACTAAAGGCCCCTTTGAGTCACTAAATGGGTCTACCCCGCTGCATCCAATGTGAGAACTGCGAGCATGGTAACGTTCTTTGCAGTGCAAGATTATAAATCTAGCCTGTCTTTGACGGTCATACGACAACCTAGTTTTGTGATGATCAACTATGCTTAGTGAATGTTGACTTGGTGGTGGGAGGGAGGGTTGAATAGCCAAATGACCACAGACGGATGAACCAGGGTCTATAAAACCCCCAAAACCTAAAGTATGAGAAACACGACTCTAACATTAATTAAACCCTTCCCATCTCCCACAATTCACCTCTCTTCCTCGCCCCTTCTTTTCCTTCTTCCTGCGATGACTAGTGCAAATCGTGTCGTGTATTCCTGGACACCTAGCAATGTTTACGAGCGAGCACGTAGGCAAGGAGACACCAAGATTAGGTACCTGACGCCAGTTAGATGAGTATGTTGCCTCTGATGTAGGGCTAGGGCCATTTATTTGGTTTCTTTGCTCTTCTCTGCCTTTCTGTCCTTTGTTTATCTCTCTTACATACTGTCTGTCTGTCTGTCTGTCTGTCTGTCTGTCTGTCTGTCTCTCTCTCTCTCTCTCTCTCTCTCTCTCTCTCTCTCTCTTTTCCTCTCTATATTCAGACCTCGATAATAAGACTTTTTTTTAGTGCATGGAAAGAAAGGTGTACTTACTGAGGTGTATGTGTTATATGCAGGTCCGCCAGCATAACAAACCAACGTAATAAAGAGGAGCCATGCCTGTGAAATTTACACTAAATTAGGGAGGTATAGTACAATCATTTTATATTAATATGTGCACTTACTGTCGAGGTTTCAATGCATTTCTTTTGGAGGGCCTTTCCTTTTCTTCACTGCATTTTCATTTTTGCACCCCTTGATACATTGTCTTTTCATAGTTAATACAACTCGCGGAGGCAGGAGAACAGGGGCCGGAGGGGAGGGGGTGGGGGTGGCGGTGGAAGGATGCAAGACTATCTTTGTCCGTGTTCCACTGCTGGTCGTTCAAAGATTGTAGCGCAGTGATTGTTTTGGAATCAAGTTTCAAGTTTCTATACTGACTGGCTTTAAGCCTATATATCCACATAAATATATGATACGTGAATAACAATCACTTCGTTCTGATAACCTAAGCTAGAAGAGAAACAATGTCGAAAAGTTCCTTACTAGCAACCATTAATTTTATACGAAGGAGACGAGGGTCTTATGTTCGTGGAGGTGGGGGTGAGTCTAGAATCAGGATTTATTGATATACAGATCCTGTGTTGTTATGAAAGACCACGAAAGGTGAAACATTTTGAAACACATTTTGGGAGGAGAGAAAGCCTATGAAGCCACCACCACCATTATCACCACCACCACCACCTTCATCAACAACAAAAACATCAACATCAACAGTTGCAAAAGACAACAACAGCAGCAGCAACAGATCTATAATATTTAGGGTTCAGTGGAAATTTACATCAGGGCTTAAGGAAGACGTGGTAGGTTACNAGGAAGGAGATTTGCGCTGCTCGAAACTTTCCCAGTGAATATAAACTTCAGTCCCCGTGACTTCAAACCGATGGTACCAAAACTCCCAAAATATGCAGCTAATGTTCCTAATCCCCCTTTATCCACCCAAATATTGGCACACTCCGGATTTCTGTGGTATGTTGCGGGGAACAGCTTAGCTCACCGACGCCTTCACCTGAACCCTTCTGTCTCGTTTAGGGGTGTGGGTAAGTCGTTAACGATAGAGAGTATTCTCGATGTTGGTTCCCACTTCCAAAAGCCGACCCACTCGATATTGCTGATACTTATTAATTGTTACTGGAAACATCAACACTACACGCTGGACATGTCATAGATACTCCGATCCCTATGACAATAGCCACTTTAAACCAGAAAAAAAGCTAATTGTGCAGATTGACATCTGGTTGGGGACAGTTCTATTCCTTCCACTGAGTCTGCTGCTTCTACCACTTCCTTGCACCAGACCTACTTCCTTCATTCGACTCACGACATCGCCAATACTACAGATTTATTTCAGTTTGCATATTTTTAGGACTCTTTTACTCTTCTGAAAACAAAATAGTGAGAAAATTAAAACAAATCAGAACAACATAATATTACAATCAGACTAGTATCAACCTCGTTTAACCATCCCTTTTTTCAGTGAGGCATTTTTTGACCTGTCATCTCAGGGAATCGTTGTGGTATTATAGTTATAACTGTCGACGATACTATAGCTGTAAATAGTCCTGTTATTAGATATTTGAAAATATCGACTACGGCCTAGGCGTAGTCTCGTCTATCTGCCGAAATGCCTGGAAACCTGTGAAGATGGGGCAATACAGCACTTTAAAACGGTGTAAACAAGTGAAACGCGATGTACAGTGTATCGTTTGTACACATCATAATTATATCGTCAGTAGTACGCCAGTCGCCAGTCGTCCCACTGTTTAACTTTACTCTGTCAGTGACGCCAGCCGGCTACTGCGAGGTCGAAGGTCAGGACAGTAGCTAATGGTGTGGACATCACATACTAAAGGCGTAGTGTGGGGTGTATGGAGGGAGGGGGACGTTTAGATGTGAACAGCATTGGGGGAGGGGAAGGGGAGGGAGTGTGTTGAATCTCCAGCGTTGGAATGCTTGTAAATGAGATAGAGAAGTAAAATTGGAACTGTAGAAAATAAATAGTGAGAGGAAACTGACAGACATGAGATCAAATTATCACCCTTTACACTAGGCCATCTGTATCAGCGACATTAATTTGTCAAAATGGAATGACTGTACTAGACTCGAGACAGCTGGTAGACTAGACATTAATGTAGGTAAGAAAGTGGCGCGTGGGGGACCTTTATGAAATACCTTAGGGAAAACATATTCTCTCTGTTAACCACCTTGCATGGAACCGCCATGGAAATTTTAATGATGTTATCAGCTAAATACCACAGTGAAAAATGACATAAATTTTCAAAGGTTATCGCTTGCTTTGTCACCAAATAATAATATAAATCATAATCTTAGTGCAGGAAGTTCAGATGTCATCAAACTAGCAGTCAAGGGGAAGTAACCGACAATTAATTCCGCGATGTATTGTAACAGCAAGCGAATCAGGCCTTTAAGTTTAATCGTCTCTCTCAAGCACACTTATGTTTACAGCAGAATCTAACAAGTTTAACAAGTTTATCTATCATGCCCATTGTAGTAGACGGTATATGGGCAGTCAAAATAACGCTAAACAAGTGTAGGGGACAGACACGACCAATGCATCACATCATCATAGACATTAAAAGTAAGAAATATACAAAGATAATGTGGTTTCCAGTTTCAAGAACCCATCACTTCGCCGACAAATGGGTGCCCTATAAACAATGCGAAATATTTCCAAGGAAAAAGTTAATGATTTGGAGATTCGAACAGGGTCCTGACTCCTTTCTCTTCGTGAGACAAGCATTCTAAGTCTCGGCCATTCTGCTGGCTGATTGAAAGATACAATATGAAAGACACATGTATATGCATATGTTTTCAAAAGGCCCTGGCTTCAAAAGAGATGTAGAATTTTTATTTTTTTTTTAAATCGTGGACCTCTCGTGTTACATTAAACAGCTACTCGTATCTGTAAGTCTGCATTTATCGGCAACGTGGCCCCATAACTTTGAGAGGCTTTTTTTTAAAAAGACACTGGAAGTGCAGAGTTATAACCTCTGTCTCGAAAATAGTTTACTGGTTCAAGGAGGCAAATAGCAATAGATGTTTGTAGAATCTGAATGAAATAGCAGGTACATTTAATTTATGTGCTTAGGTGGGCTAAATGGTGAAGTTTTTGTTTTTTTTTCAGGTGAAATCTAGAACCTTTACAGGCAAAAGTAAGCTCAGTGGTAAGTTCTGGTAAAAACCTGCATTGGTAAAGGAAAGCTAGGTGGGAAATTCTGTGCAGATATAGGCTGGCCAAGTGGTAAGTTCTGGCAAAAAAAAAAAACTGTTAAGATGTAGGTAGGCCTAGGGGTGAAGTCTATTTAAAATCATATTTAGGTATAAGTAGGCCAGGTGATAAATTCTGGCATCAATCTTTACATGTTAAGGTAGGCCAAGTGATATGTTCTGGTAAGAACCCTCACCTTTAATTATGTTTCTCGTGTTCAAGTTAACCCCTTCGCCTTTCACCAAGACTTCATCTTAATTCGAAATGTTTATTAAGGAAAACCGTTTAAGCGAAATCAGCGCTATTCCAAAGACACTTTACAAGCTGAAGTGATATTTGAGCCACACCCGTCCAGTACCATGGATATTGCGAAATATGCTTAGTAGAACATGTCGTTTAAAGAGTGTTGACGATAGTTTGTGAACCTCCGTATTAAAGGATTCGCCTATGTCACACTTTACGGATACATACGCAAACAGTAGGACACATGTTGACAGAAGACAGTTTAAGGATCAAAGTAATGTAACTTTGCCAGAGGCGTGCGTGACTTTCTTGGAGGCACCTCACCGCATGTCGCAACATAAAAATGGCCTGGAATGGTCTCTCCGTATTTCTCCGACAAATTTACCTTTTGAGGTAGAAGAATGGAGGGTTATGGACTTACACGACACCCTCTGTTGCGGGTGCCACGCCCCTGGAAATTTTAACATAGCTGTATATCCTAGGGCCAAAGCTATGCAGAAGCCATAGACAGTAATTAGAGTTGTCAGAACAAGACTGAAGTGGTTTTATCATGATGATATTCTTGATCGCACACAGACAGTAGATGTCTGTAAGGGATTATTGATGGTATGGTAGGCTCCATTGTAGCTGCCGCCATGTAGTCGTTAATATGAGAAGAATGTCACAAGATAATAGAGAGCTTTTATTTTTAAGTTCGGATCCCTTATGGACCATTATAGGCATGAGCTTTATGACATTGCCAGGATTTACAATTAAACTGCAGGTTACGAGCTGGAATCCAATATGAATGTCACATATGGTTCAAAAGGTGCAATATTATCATACCACTAGGAAATGCCGTAAGATTTTGCTCATGCTCACCCCTACGATAATAATCTGAAAGTGATCGGATTTTGGAAATAAAAAAAAACCAACAAACTGTTGGATGAGTGGTTGGTGGCCTGGTTGGTTGGTTGCTTGGTTGGTTGGTTGCTTGGTTGCTTGGTTGCTTTGTTGAAGGTGGTGTTCCAAAACTTAAAAAAAAAAATAATTGATTTTAAATGAAGAATATCAACCAATGGCTTCAGGAGAAGGTGAATAACAATTTTAAAAGGCAAGCAACATTTTTTTCTTTCAGTGACCTGGAGGCAAGGCAAATTATTTATATCTGATGAACAGGTGGATCCAGAATGATACTAATGCTATTACGCATTATCTGGAAAGTGTGCCATATGAGATTTTTCATAATTACAACGAAATATCAAGACCGAGACCCCGAGACACATAACGCCATGAAGTGTCTTGTCCCTGTCAAGATTCGAACCCAGGATCACTCAGATTCAGGTGAATGCGCTTCCTTTACGCCACAGGAAAGCTAACATCACAACAATTTAATTCTGATGTCCCTATTGCCTGAATATTGTTCCCTAAGTCCTCTCTCATGAAGGGGACACAACCAAGGGTAACAGGCCCCATCAGGATCCACACATTGAGAAGTTTGCTACAAATGCCTACAAGTTCGTCTAGAATGCAAGGATGCCATTACTGAAAACCAGTAAACGAGTAAAACAGTAAACCACACAGAAGCCAAGTGTTCACTCATGACCCAAACATACTTTCCAGGCGCTCCAGCAAAGATAAATTCCGACAGTTAATATTATTACATGTCGTAACTTGTGAGGTGACGAGACCGTTCCTATCGAGGGGAAATAACCTTTACAAATAATGCCCTTAAAAGCTCCAAGGAAATGCAGTCCCTTGACATACTCGCGGAGTTACTTTCGGTAAGGGAGTGCTTTCCCTTGTATCAGTATCATCACATACAATAAAATATTTATTTCCAGGTTGTTCTTACACAACACACGAAAACTGCACATAAATGAATAAAGTCACATATATTCCATTCATTCTCAGTACGACGAAATGAATTATAACATGGCAAGTGTAAGTCATGCGATATAATATCAATAATTAATATTATTAATGTAAAATCTGTCCCGTCATTTGGTTTTTGTCAATGGTTGCTCATATGCCACATGTGGGGCCTGAGCTTTGTTATAATAAACTTGTTAAACTTGTTAAACTTGAGAAGGGAAAGGAGCCACACACACGAAGGAGAAAATTTTGTAGGAAAAAACGACGAGAGGATATTTATACTATATATTTCGTAGCCCCCTAATCCACGCATGATCATGATTTTCATACACTATGACTTTCATATATACATGTACTAGGTAAAAGATAGTTTTTAATTCAGACTCCCAGTATTAGTTACATTCCCATGTTTGAATAAGAAAAACCCTTGAAGTCGTGTTACTTTTGTTTTCAGATGATACATAATAATGAAGCGAGTGGACGTTTAGTTCCTTTGTATAATAACAATTAACTATACCTTTTTTAATTTTTTTTTTTTTTTACTTTTTTTGCGGGGGGCTCAGATTGAAAGCAAATGTGTTCCATGTTATTATGGAATACACTAACATAAAGAGTTTAGAAATAACGAAGAAATAAATGGAAATGAAAATAAATGAAAATGGAAATACATAAAATAAAAAAAAAATAAAAGAATAAAAAAATCAATTATAACAAAAGATGAGAAAGTGAATAAGCAGTCAAAAGAAGAATAGAGAAATAAATTGTAGCTTTAAATAATCCAACTATTATCTGATTAAAATACAAATAAATAGGTGAGGTGATCATATTTTTCGTTTAAAGCGTGCCGTTCTTAGTGCCCGTTAAAGCTCCCTATGTATCCTTCTGGCTTGACAGGTCAAAATTAACATAGGAGTTTTCACTGATCTCTGCGCTGTCAACTGCGAGCGGACCTTTGTCTTAGGTCAAGATACAATTCCTACAACAGTAGACAGTACATGCTCATTTCATATATTTAAAACCTAATCAGATGAGATCCAGATTGTAGCTACTCTTGTCAAAGGACCTCTTTTTTTTAAGGTCACCATTAAACAGAGTGCCAGGGTGATTCATAATTATGTACTCTATTATGTTCGGGTACTTTTTATTTGTAATATTGGCTGCTAATTATAATAGTACTCAATATATGAATCAATAGTACTTGATAATATGTGAATAACAATTAACTATACCTTATTCATATGTTAATTATACATAATTACACCATGTGGCTATGAACATTTGAAAAGCGTAGCATAATTATATGGCATGTACACAATTTTGAATGTGATTAATGAATTTATAGGCATGTAAAAAGGCGAAACAGTTAGGACAGTATAACTTTACACATTTCTTGTAATGTGGATCAGACATTAGTTTATGGTCTGGGCATGTAAACAGCTTTCAGTGGTAAATGGTTTCACGATATGTTTATCATGAAGAAAAAGCAGGTCGCTGCTCTAGGGGCCACTCATTTGGCTTAATTGTAGCCTATGGCCGATCTAGGTGAAAGAAATCAAAACAGTAGTTTTCAAGTTCGGTATGACTTGCTACAGGCTAATTGGAAATCGAAATGAGTGACCCCCAACAAAGCAGAGCCCAGTCGCTCGCAACGACCTGCCTTTCCTCTACTACGTGCTTTTGACCACCCTCCCTCTTCAACCCTTTTCTGATACCTATGGCCAAACAAACAAGAAAAAAGCTTTGAAAGGGTATGTGTCAGTCAATACACTGTATCTCACATCCCACTTGCAGTTGGACCCTATGATCTCGAAATTCATAAGTTCGGAAAACCTTCCTGCTCGACGTAATGCTTTGAACTTGGCTTCCTTATTTTCTTTATCAGAGTTTACTTACAAGCACGTACACCTCACATACTCGGAATTACACACAAGACGCCTGATATGGATCCTGAAATTACCTCCCTTAAGTCCGTTAGATTTCAGGTACACTTCATGTGTTTTAGTCCATGCCCAGTTTACATATTAATTGCATTTCTATTTTATAATTTGATGCCAAAGAATTCAATCCTAGGGTTCCAGAAGTACTATGCGAAATTTGGCACGCTACGTCTGACAAAGAAATGTTAATCAAACCTTTGAAATTAGTATGCCTTGTCACGAGGTCAGGAAAGCAAGCAAAAGTATTGCAGTCTGATGCCTCGTAACAAATTAAAGAAAGATTAATTTTTCCAGGCTGCTAATCAAAGGCACGAACAGAACAAGCTTGGTTAGCTACAAACTACAAGTTTATTAACTATAAGTACGAAATAAACGAGATCTGCGTGTGTGTCTGCACGATGTGGGTGTTTGCATGTGTTGTAATAAAAAGGCTGCACAAGACAACAAAATCAGACCAGCAGAAGTTTAAACGATCAAGCCTAGGGCCTGGCTCGGCCTGTTCTCAAATATGCATATATATAGTAAAAGGGTTCCTACCTTACATCTTGCACAGAACAAGAAAACATTAACTTTCACACATTCACATCTAATCTAGATCTAACTCCAACCTTCACTCTAACTTAGCACAGTTACTAGACTAGGCTAGTATCAACTTGGAAATCACACAACTTGGGTACTACTTTCAGTTCCAGGAATAATAAGTTCGTCCATCACCAGGACTCAGAAACACGATAATGCCTATATTACAATCCCAAAAATCGAAGTGACAAATAATCCCTGAATATAGAGGATATTCAAACACTCTGGTCGTCCACCACCAGGATTCAGAAACAATATATTCCCAAAAAGTCGAAGTAAACAATTCTTGGGTACAGAGGGTAATCCGACACGGTAGCTATTCGTCCATCTTTAACCTTAACCTCAACTTCAACCGTAACCGCCCAGCACTCGCCTGGAAAGTCAAATTAGTAGGTTACTAATACATGTTCGCCAGTGTTATAAGGTTGGGTGTAGCAAGCAAAAACAAACGCAGTAAAACAACGAAGATAGAAAATAACAAAATGCATGCATCTTCTTAAACTTGATTGACATAGCATTGCAGAAAATATTATGACTGGAGATTCTTGATCTCCTGGACAGATACTTATGTACTTAGTGATATGCATTAGCATTTATGGATATATGTAACAGGATTGCCAAGTGGATATTATTACGAATTTGATAACAATGAATAACAGATATAAGCATTAGGTGATTCATACACATAAGCTTTACTTTAATCTTTAGGCACTGCTCCTGCTCCATCTACTTACTCACCTCCAAGGTCCTTGATGCACGCAGTTGCGTTGCTTCGTCTCTTAGCTTCCACTACACGTGGGCTACTCTCTGTCCTAACCACAAGTTAGGTACAGCAAATGATTTTCAATTGTGCAAATGCACATGGGCAATACAGTTACCCTAGAACTTCTTCCAACTACACGTTGGTAAGATTGATATATATATATAAGTACTTTATCCCAACTACACGTTGGTCTTTATTATTACATGTATATCAACAGCGGCTTGGACTACACGTCCAGCCCTGAGACTGAGAAAGGATGTTGTGTCCAACAAAGGATAGGATGCAGGATGCAGGCCGGGAGTGGTCTCATGGGTCTCATGGCCCGTTAGTATCAAGTTCTATGGGCATAAATCTCAGCTCCTCGAGTGACAGTGATTGGAAGGGACTTGGGTGTGGAGCGTGAGAAGGCTTAAAATTACAGTAATGATTAAAAGAAACGTTAGTCGGGTCACGATTAGACTGTTAGAGGCTAAACAAACTGTACAGGTCTTGGAAGTTGTAAGCATCCGGCGACATGCCTAAAGAGCAATAATGTGACCACTGGGTAGCATATTGCGTATGGTATTTGCGTATGGGATATTTTGTTCTTTACCCTTAATTTCAGAGTTTCCAACGTTATAGTGGGCCTATAATTAATAAGTATTAGCATCTACTTTATGATAGATATCCCAGAGAATATTTGTGTGCCAGCACAAGCTTCTGCTGCTGATAGTATATTCGAGCGGTACCTTTCTTTACATATGAGGAAAATGGTCCATTCGATTCGTGAGGTCATATTTCTATTGCTTTCCCGTTGTGTGGTTGATGTGGTCTTGTTTGTGAGCTGAGGGTGTGATTTTGTCCGTGGGCGTGGCTCATGGCGTGGTTGCAATGGGGGTGTGGTTCATGACATGGATGCGTTCTTTGGTTCATGACATGGTCATGTTCGTTGGTGTAGCCCAGGGCATGGTCATGTTCATGGACGGAACTCAGGACTCAGGATTTGTTCGTGGGTGTGGCTCACGGCGTGATCACGATGGTGGGTGTGACTCATGGTAAAGACGTGTTCCTTGCTTTGTGGCATGGTCATGTTCTCTAACGCAGTTCAGGGCGTGGTCTTGTTCATTGGGGGAGCTCAGGACATGGGTTTTTTTCGAGGATACGGCTCATTGCGTGCGTAGTAGTATTCAAGAGCGTGGTTTAAGGCGTAGGCGTGGTAGTATTCGTAGGCGTGGCTGTGGTGGTTGGCGCGGTACAAAGGGGCATGACCTCGCCCCAAGACATCTCCTTACAAGCACATACCGTCTGGTTGTTATCAATGTACGCGGTCTGGTCCAGCGCAATGACTGTTCCGTTCACATAACAATTTGGTCCTGTGATGGGTACAAAATCACAAATGTCTTCACGTATTGCATACAAAGCTTCGAACGATAACGTTAGAACTTATTATATTCAGAGACAGTATGATTCCTACATTGAGATTCTCAAAATAAAAATCGATAAAGAAAGTTCATACAGATAATGAGAGAGACAGACCGAACGACTGACAGGAGATGTTCAGGTTACTGAAGGGTTTGATGTCATAAGATAGAGAGAAAGAGAGCAAAGAGCGAAAGAGAGAGATAGACCGACATACAGACTACATCATGGACGGACAGACAGACAGACAGACAGACAGACAGACAGACAGACAGACAGACAGACAGACAAGAGAACGTAAGGGTTGGCCAGCAAACATACACGCAGACGGATGGATAGACTGGCAGACGGATGAGCAAATCCATCGAAAGACCGACACCAGACAAAAGATCGCAAACTTTTCAACAGCCCACACATTGGCCAGTGGACCAGAATACATGGCCACACTATAGTTCTTTTTGTTATCCAGTGGTATACATCATGCTGACTCATGCACCCACGTTTTACCCATAATATATGGCCCACACAAAATAACTAAACTAAAAATCTGACCCATCTTCTGAAAAGGTTGGGTGTACAGGCAGGCAAGTAAACAGGCAAATAACATACCGCTAGGGCAGGTACCACAGCACTGGCCTGATTCGACGACCATGTCCCAACAACGACGCTTCCTGCAGCGGCCATTAACAGCACACCAATGGAGACCTGAGCCATGCGGGTCACAGAGACAGATCCTGCAGGAGATGGGCTGGAACACTGTCCCTGGCTACAGAGGAGTGCAGATCAAGAAAACAATTTATATAATGATACTTTAGAGATCAGTGTATTTCGCAACTTGTTCAAGACTGAAACTTAAGAATAATCTCAAGCTTATATTTTTTCACAAATGCTTTACTGATAAATATGTCGAGAGACCACGATGAATGAAAGAGCGGCTGATGCACTAAGCCTGGGAAAACAGCTGCACAGGTTATAAAGGAAGTTTCTTCTTTAACGTTTCCTGGTCAGGCTAACAGATTTCAGGCATCTTTTAGAAGATTAAATCACTCACTTTGTACAAACTGATAATCTGCTAATATATAAAATCCCACCTTTCTGGGGACTCTGCCTGCCAATGTCAAAGTGCGTAAATACGGAAACAGATCTAGATAAAGCATCCAATTTCAAAGTTTCAGGTGCAGTTTGAGCCTATTAATTAGACGTTAATATAAAGCTTGTTAGGCCTATATTTTAGCAGGCATAATGAAAACTGGGACCAAATCAGAACTCGAGGTGACTACTTTTGAAAGAAATTTTGGGCGTTGACCTTCCTTCTTCTTCTTCTCCTTAGAAGATCCGGCAAAAGTGGTACTTTAACCTCAAGTACAACAGTAGGTACCAGTAAAGGTCTTTGACACCTATTGTTTTTTCTTCTTTTGGCCCTATTAACATTTTGCGTTATTCTAAATATACCACTGTGATTTGGGGAAATTTCTTCCATGGAGGTTAAAGTACTTCTTTTGCCCGATCTTTTAACGGGAAGAAAAAGGGGAGTCAACGCCCAAAATTTTTCACAAATGTCTTTTGAAAAAGATCACCTCAAATTCTGATTTGGTCCCCAAATTTTCATTTGGCTGGTTTTGACCGCGTGCGAATACATAGGTCTACACATTTTATTTTTGTATCTAGAAGGCTCAAATTGTACCTGAAACTTTAAAATTGGATGCTTTATTTAGATCACAGGTCCTTTTACACTTTCTACACCCTAACACTGGCTGGCAGGGCCCCAAAAAAGGGGGATTTTATACATTAGCGGATTAATTGGGTTGTACACTATGAGTGATTTGCCCTTCTAATAGGTGTCACAAACCTTAAAAGCAGACCACTATGGGCCATGAACTGAGTGTTCAGTTGCAGGACTGTGTAGTTCCCCTATGGCTTCGTCTTATAGTCGGCTAGCAATGCTAGAACCTTCTCTTAGTTCTGCCAGGAAAGGGCAGTCCTGCAAAACACTTGATGTTTGATCTGCCTGCAGGCACTGGCAGAGTGCTGAACTGCATATGCCTCTCTTATGTAGGTGCATGGAGGAAGCAAATCGTGAACGTAAGTTACAGGCAACAGTGGTATCAAGACAAGGAAAGTTCCCATGTTATGGTATTAGAAAACGACAAGAAGAGCACTCTGGGACAACCGGAAAACTACATGGGAAACTAAGTTGAGGAAGATAAAGAGGGAAACTGGATAGACAAACTAGTTGGATGGGTAATTATAACTGTGTAGAAATTTGATTTAGACATTTGATTGACAGACAAAATTGGAGAATGCATCGCTCTCAGGGAAGAGCGATTGAAGTTAAAGATTACCTTACCTCTTTCCAAATAACTTTGTAAGAGTCACAAATAATCTCTAAAAGGTTACAGGCTCCTAATTGGATGAAAATAGGATGTAACCATATAGCCTAGGAAGACAGTAAAAAATCTGTCATGCAGAATGGGCCTTAGATTTGTGAACCTGCCTGCAAATTACTTTGCATTCTTTCTTGATTTTGTAAATTAATTTACTGATTTACATATTTACTTCGGTTTCAGTATGGCCCTTGTGCTGAACACTTATTGTTAAGGAAACTGTTCAGCTTGTTTGCGGCTTTCGATGTATTGGTCTGTAGCTCGAAAATGAAATGAAATGCCTATATTTTAAACATAATTTTTAATAAGCTCATTGAATGTTCAAAACTATTAAAACTATTAAAGAAGACTTAGAGACTGTGGAATTACTTATAAATGACAAAAGAGAAAAATGTATTGGCTCAAAGGGGCAAATCGGATTAGGCTTTTGTAACTTAGAACCTCAGTAGATGCTGACACTTAAAAAAAAGAAAAGCCTTGATCCTGTGGAGATTCTTGTGACTTTGGAGACAATAGTGTATTGGCTCTAAGTGCCAATTATTGCAACACACTTTTGGAGACCTGAACACGCTATTAAGTATAATATGGTCTACTTACTCTGTACTGCACATCCCCATATTTACACATCAACAGGGCAGCTCTTCCCCATACAGCGACCACAAGAGTGCTGCTTGCCATTAGATAATATAGCACAGGTGCACAAGCCATTCTTTCACCCGAAGTTTGGCTGAAATGTTTACTGTTTATCTTGTCTACATTACATTGCCCATTAGCCCTGGACAAGGATCAAGGGGAAGATTAAAAGTGATAATAAATGTATATCATTAATATCTGACAGCATATGTAACATAGGAACAGGTTGGTTTAACTCGACATTACTAGGTTTGCATAAAATGTTAACATTTTGTCTTTATCTAGTGCTCTAATAGAAGACAGGTAGATGAAGATCTGCAGATAGTTTCGGTTTCGCAAGATTGTTTCATTAAATGTATACCAAGCAATCCCCCTTCCCTTTTTCATGTTCAGTAAGATGTTTAACATGTGCACTCCTTCAGCATAATATACCAGGGACACCATCACAGCCCTTCTGAGCACATGATGAACTCATACTAATATGTATCTGGCTTTGCTGTCATTGGCTTCGGATTAGAAACAGGACAGTAGCAACCACCGCTTCTTTAATATAGCATCCTCTACCTCTCCTCTAAATTCATTATGTTTAACAGGATTAGAGGACTCTGACCATTCCGTTGTTGGAACCACAGATCCTCTTTTAAACTTTAATTTAACATCCTCTACCTCTCCTCCAAATTCATGACGTTTAACAGTGTTTTTATCTCTGAATTAAAAGGAATCTGACCATTCCGTTGTTGGAACCACAGATCCTCTTTTAAACTGCTGAATGCACATTTCGCCCCTCTCCCGAAATGATGCTATCTGGAAGATATCATGAGTTAGACCAGGTAGGGTTCATTTCCAGCTATAAAGCTCGGGTACTAAATAGATATTTGGGATGATAATTATGCCAGTGTCTACAGTTTCGTTTATAGTATCGGTCCTATTCCAAAGCACAGTGCGCGTCGCCTATGAAAGTCGGAGTACATCACCAAAGTCCAGAAAATGCACAAATACTACGGTTCGCAAAACACTTTTCAGCATGTGGTCAAAAGAAACTAAAACTATAATTATAATCTGATAATGTTGTAAAATAAGCGAAGAACTTTGTGTAAGTTGGCGTAATAGTGTTGTGTTGTTACACCAGCTAGATGCTGTAGTATGTAGCGAGGGAACAGTTCCTCTACATTGTTAATATAGAGTATAGAACACACAGTTACGACAGTACTCGTCAAGTAAGGTCTATACAAGTTTATTACGAGGAAGTCTAGTTCGCATTCAGTGAACTGCGTACAGAATAATCCTCCAGCAAGGATGTGCATGCAATTTGTATATCACTGGCTACAGCGCCGGTCATTGGCTGGACTCGTGCAGTGGTAGCTATTTCTATAAAAGGGAAAAGGGGTTGGACGTCTACTGCGGACGCTCTCTGCTTGGTCGGGCTAGTGTAACAATTGCCGAGTTGACCCGACTCTAACCATATCCTGACTACTATATTTTTGCTAATCTTTTTCGAGCCAGCCAGTAATCTAACAATTACATCAGCATTGCTTGTCCGTAATGCATGATGGCGGACAAAATGGTTAAGACACCTTTCCGTTGTCCTAATTATTTCAAGGCAAACACAAAAAAAAACCCAAAAAACCTTACATCCTTGTACTTCACTGAAAGAAAAACAAATTAAACAAATCAGTTTCATGGTTGTCTCCTACAGGGAAAGATTTTTGCAAAATAAATGTTTTTATCTCGGTTGGCTGCAGCTTGTCTATGTTATCTATTCACTTTCCTTGTAGTTTTTAGGTTTTCAGGATTTTCAAGTGGTAAAGACAGATGAAGATTAATCGTTACACTGATAAATACAGGAAACTAATTGTTGGTCTTGAAAATTTGACTCTAATTTTTCATTGCTTCCCTGCCGAAAACAAAACATGAACTCCTCAATTTCAACCTTACATTTTGATGACGTTTTGCCTAGAGTGGCAGACTGCCTTCACCTCTCGCCCTCTACTAATTGGCAAATCTCTAAGAATCAGCTTACTTGCTTTGCGTAGTCCAAGATAATGTTTATAATCGCGGAATAAGGCAAAATTTTCACAAAGTATGGATTACATTACTAGTGGAAAATTCAAGATTAAATAGAGTGCATAGAGTGTATAGAGAAATACAGAAAGTGCTAGCCTTCCCCCCCAACGAGTCTTTACGCCGGACATTAAGTCATTAAAAAAAATATTTTTTTATAATGGAATACTTTGAATATCTTTTGAAATCATCAACCGGTATGAATATTCATTTCTTTTTCCTCAAGAACCGTTCATAATTCCCAATATCCCGGTCCAAAAGTTGTGGATCGACAGAAAAAGTCTTTCACTACTTTGTTCTCAGTTTTATACTAGCTGGTAGTTATTTGTTTTTTCACTTCCGTGACCATTCCGTCCCTTAATCATAACATTTTTTTAAGAAATACACAGGCAGACAGAAAAGACAGAGAGAGAGAGAGAGACACGCACACATACACATGCACAAAGAGAGCGAGAGAGAGAGAGAGAGAGAGAGAGAGAGAGAAACAGAGAGAGACAGAGACAAAGAGATACGGAGGCAAGGAGACAGACAGACAGACAGACAGACAGACAGACAGACAGACAGACAGACAGACAGACCGACAGACAGACAGACAGACAGACTCCGTGAAAGGAACTGAAAAGCTGGGTATAGTCTGAAGTGCAGGTGTGTGGGTATGCTGGAGTAATAGCTTTAATGCTTTCGTAATATATAAGACGCTCTTTGCCCTTTCATGAGTTCTAAAAATGGGACTTATTAATGTGTTAACAAACTTATACAAAGGGAGAGCATTTAAAAACATGCACACAGGATTTGTGTGGCTTGTCATCTGAAGTGATGTATAACAGAAACAAGGATACACTTTCCTCCTACCACCACTTCTGTCCCCGCCTCTGCCTCCCACCTGCCCACACCCAGGCTGAATATTATTGTTAAATACACAATGAAAATCAGAGTCTGCTTTTCTTAGAGAGAAGACAGTGACCTTCATACATATCTGAGCAGGTTTGGGTAGGTTTCAAGGTTCCTGTAGAGTAACGTTGCCGAATGATTATGGTGTTGGGCCCGAGATAAAAAGGTCGTGGGTTCAATTCCCGACCATGGTTATGTTGAAAGTTCCTTGAGGAAGCATGTCCTTCACAATTTCCGCGGTTCATCCGTCTATAAAATGGGTAGGCAGTGAAAGATGTCAGAATGCTAGTGGTCAGCGCCTGTGAAATAATGACAGTGGCACTCTATGCTCTTCAGGCAGTTGGGAAAGTCATAGGGTGATCAGACCTGCTGGAATAATAATAGTGTGAAGTCGCATGAGTGGGCCTAGATACGAGACTTAAAAGCCGCATATATGTTATAGTTATTATAATTTTAAAGGCTAAGCATAAGCCACCTGCAAGAGTATGCTTTTAAAGCACGGTCAAAAAACGCAAAAAAAAGGAGACATCTCCTATCGATGGCAGGATTCAAACACAGGGCCTTTTGCGCCAAGAAGCAAGCGCATTATATGGGCCATCGTTCCTGCGGGCGAAGGGGCATTTCGAACAGTGCAAGATATAGTCCCAAGACGCTGCATCCTTGAATATGGTGATGATAATAATGCTGTTTATATGTCTCGTATCCAACAATTGCCTGCTCACGCGACCTCATACTATTGTTAGCAGAGCAGGCCTGATCACTCTAGGACTTTCTCAATCCCCTGTGGAGCAAACACTATCGCTACCATTTACAGGCGCCTGATCATTAATAGTTTGACGGGTTCTTCCACTGCCTATAGCCAGCTACCCATTTTACAGAAAAGTGGGCTGAGGAAAATGTGTGTGCTATCCTAAGGTGCTTGCAACATGACATGGTCGACAATTGAACCCATAACTTTCAGATCGTGAGTCCAATACCTCAATCATTTGGACACGCTGCTCCACACATAATACAGTATGTACCATAATATGTACAGACATGCAACACTACCATAGCAAAAAACAACAAGTAAGCAATATCACACTATAACTTTTTCTTAAAGTTAAACGGATGAAACAGTGAAGATAGAATATCAAGTAAAATTTAGTAAGGACAAAAATTCATTGTTCCTTCTCTACGGAAAAAAGGAAAGCATATGTGTGTGTGTGTGTGTGTGTGTGTGTGTGTGTGTGTGTGTGTGTGTGTGTGTGTGTGTGTGTGCTTTTAAGTTGTATATGTTAGAGTGGCCTTGTCTGTGTGTTTTTCAAATGTACTTTTGCTTAAAATAACTTCAACGTTTCTCGTCTTTTATTATGTCTCTCAGTTATTATGTTTCTGATTCTATTTCTGTAAGCCCTCAAAAGCCTGTTCACTTGCTTTTCTTTGTATGATTCCTATTTAACTGTCAGTCTTGAAAAATTGCTTAGACATAAAACATGACTTTAAAAAAAAAAATTCACTAATAAATTTCAAAAGTTTTCTGTTAAATCTTGGCAGAATCACGTTTCACTGCAATAAGGAAAATATATAATTAGATCCACGATGAAATCTGTCTTGAAGGGTATTATTGCCTGGTCGTGCTCCATATACTGTGCACATGTAGTTTATTCTTCATCCGGCACTGCTGGTGTGGTTTCCAGCGAGGGTATGGTGGGTATCATGGTACACAGAGCAGCAGCGGGACCCCAGTGAAAGTCCTCATGACAAAAACACGTGGTTCCATCATCAAAGGTCACATTTTCTCCTGGCTGGAGGATGGTATCCCTCGCAATGCAGTTTGGACCTGTGGGGGCAAAAACCAAAACAGTTTCATTCTGAGCCCAACACACATTGAATTGTTAAACTTAGATTTATTTTTTTTTTGTACTAGTACTGCGGGTTGGGAATGGGATTTTGATCCGGAGAAAAAAATATAGAGAGATAAATGGGAAGAAGATACTGGACAAAAGAGTAAATTGAACATGCAGACAGAAAAATATGTTCTGTTAATAAGCAAACAAAAGAAAACAATTGTTAGTAGTTATGATCATTATTAGCCACAGTTTATGTACAACTCACCAGTTACACAGCTTGCAGTACAGATTTGTAAACCACATTATCAGTATAAAATGGCTCTTCTCTTGTCTGTGGCCTGTCCTGGAGCATAAGCTTAATTCCATGAAATCTTCGAGCTCTTGACAATGCCACATAATTTAACTGTCCATGTGTGAAAACTGGCATGGGTAAATAAATACCAACGCACGTCAAAGTCTGTCCTTGTGCCTTGTTCACAGTCATGGCACAGCTCTGTTTAAGAGGAAATTGACGTCTTTTCAGTTCGAATGGTAGTCCAGAATCGGGAGGTGTTAAGGTGCTCCTGGGTATAAAGACACTGGACTGTTTCTTTGGACCTGTCAGAATTCTGGCTTCAATTACTCTTTCACCCAGAATAGTAATAACCATTCTGGTTCCAATAAGAAGACCAGCTTTTGGGTCTAAGTTTCTTAGCAGCATAACTGGGGTACCTTGCTTAAGGATCAATCTCTGTGCTGCTACGCCTGAAATATTGACAGTATTAAAAAATTTGATCAGATATAAGGCGGACTGTACAGCATCTCCTATCGAGTCAGCACCGAAATATACTTTTTCTGCTGCAGGTATGTTAGCGAACACATGCCCATTTATGCTGTCAACATTTTCATCAGTTGTGGTGAGTATGGCTCTTTCAGCAAGGTAATCATCATTGGCGAAGTTCGTGTGAAGATCTGGAAAAACAGCTGTGGTGAGGGCGTCTGTATCACCAGGTGGGCAGGGATCTGCACAACTGACTCACCCAAATCAGGCACAGTTTCCTCCGTTCCATCACCGATTCTCCTAAGCCATTCGTCGAACTGCTGAGCATCTTGCCTGTTAGCTCGCATGTTTTCCCTATGCCTATGAATTCTGATAGAGGGCCACAGGTAAGACCTATGCAGTGAGGCATTTATGATATCTGCTTCTCCTCCTTTACGCATAACTGGGAGTATCTGCCTGAAATCACCTCCCAGCATGACAACTTTTCCGCCGAAGGGACGTAAGTCACCTGTGATGTCGCAGATGGTTCTGCTAACGCATTCAAAAACTCTGCGGTTCATCATTGGTATGTCATAAAGGAACGTTTTCCCTGACCCACCAGGGCCATCAGTGAAAAAGACGTTCACCTCTGTGTCATCCTGAAACTCAACTGCTAACATTGTTTCATATGCAGACTTCTGATCTACATTGAGCTGTCGCACCATTTCAGCTGACTTAATGCTTTGTTCAACTGCGTCCCAGGTGTCATCCTGTTGCTCAGGAACGGCATCAACTGGAACTGGCAGACCAAAGTCAGTAGTTTCTCTCTTGTGGACTTGCAGTAAGTGCTTAATTTCAAGTAATGCAAGATTGATAGACTGCACCAACATATCGACGAATTTCGTCATTTTAGCCGCCTTGAAATTCTATCATCACCCGATCGTGACCCTTGTAGACATACTTATATAAGTACTTCACAGCTGTGATGCTGTTGCAAACCTCAACATTGATATGAGCCCCATATTTCTCGAGTAGAGTGGGGTTGTAGTGCACAATCCACCGATTATCGAGAATGGCACCACTTCTTTCTACAGCTGCTCCGTTGTTTCTACGCTGATAGGCAGGGTAGTTCTCACTCAAGATGGTTACATCTGAGTAATCTTTCGGAAATGACTTGCTGCATTTGCCATCTTCCATGCAAGAACAGTTAGGGTAACCATTTCCACATGGTCCATATAACCTGTGCCGTTCTACCAACACACGCAGATGTGGCTGGTGAGTAGGTATTTCTGCCTTAACAATTTTGTCCACAACCTCGGTGGTTTTTGGCTTGGACTCAGGATCAAGGGTGAGAGGAATGTGAACATGTGGCAGACCACGCTTCTGAAATTCAACAACACGGACATATGCTATGACAGATCCAAACAATTTCTGCAGTACCAGATCTTTCATGAGTGCAGCACTTCTCACCTTGAAGACTCTGGTCACCAAATCTGATCGATCTGCTGGTGTTTGATGGGCTTTCAACTCACGTTTAGTCTCAAGCCAGTTGGGATTGCAGGTGAACGTGATGAAAAGATCGGGCTTCCCATCCTTGCGCACTATGGACATTGCATCCTGGTAGAGTTGGATCATGCTCCGAGGACTTCCAGTAAATGTTGCTGGCAGGACAATTGTTCTACCTACAGTGGCACCCTCAACATCACCTGCAACAACAGCATCACGTAACCCTTGATAAAGTTCTGCTCTCAAAGTGTTCTGGTTGAAACGTAAAAATTTCAGACGTTGTAACTCCATCTTGGCATACTGATCGACCACATACTGCTGAAGCAGACGGCCGCCATGGAGGATGAAATTGAAGTCACGTCGTTTCATATGTCGGTAGGCATAAAACTGCATGCAGAAGACCTATCCTGTTCTATTGCTATTGAAGCGCATGTTGATACGCCAACCTTCCTTTCCGTGTGGAAAAAGCAGCACGTAATGTAATGGATCATAGTGTGGGTGCATCTCTGATTTTCTGACAATGTTCGTTCCCCTAGGATCATCAGTTCCATGCCGATACAATACGATGTCACTGTTGAAAGAAAACGCATGATTCCATAACCTGTTGTATTACACCATGATAAAAAAGAGATAGAATACAAAGTAAAAGCCATGAATATAAAACTTATTCCACCAAGAAAGAACAAAAGGTCAGTTTGTAAACATGAGAACAAGCAGAAATTGTGTAAATTGTAATGACACTCTCGAGAGGGAGGTGCAAGGAGAGAAGGTTGAAAAGGTGGGTCTTGAAATCTGCATGATAGTCTATTTCAAGATCAGCTGGAAACAAAAAAACAACTGATGATAAATGATTGAAAAACTTGAGCTAACGTAGCTGTGTGATCACATGGCATATTTGGCAGTATGACGGCAACTTCTGATGCTTGGGGTAAATTGTACCTTCTGGAATCCTTGGTGGGTTCTGCTCGCAGGACCATTCTTACTTCGCCTGCCCTATTACCTATTTCCTGTATGGCATCTGCAGCATGCTTGTATATCTGAGAATTAAAGCATTGAAATCATGTAGGTATAAAAGTTTTTAAAAAGAGTTCTCCCATGCGAATGAACTAAATCACCACAGCAGTCGTGTTCTAAATATAAAATTAAGAGGTTGCCAAAAAGGTACTTAGTCTTCTACTTGTCTTGATTAACTTATGAAACTGTATAGAGTTATAATAAAGTTAAAACAAAGCATTATTACCATGCTTAATATTAGTACCGCAGATCCACTGAAATTATGTAAATAAAGTAGGCATATTATACTACGCAGACATTTAATCTAAAAATACAGTCATAAAGGAACCGGGCCAGTTTGTAATCAGTCTGAGAAGACCGACTGAACTAAATCACCACAGCAGCCCTGATCTAAATATAAACATTAAGAGGTTGCAGAAAAGTTATCTACTTAGTCTTCTACTTCTCTAAATTGACTTAACACAAAGCGTTATCCCATGCTTAAAATTAGTACCGCAGATCCACAGAAATTATGTAAATAAAGTAGGCATATAAGCCTATCTACGCAGACAAAAAAAAATAATACAAAAAATAGTCATAATGGAACCGGGCCAGTTACAGTAATAATGGAACCGGGTCAGTTTGTAATCAGTCTGAGAAGACCGACTGAACTGTATCTAATTCACCATGCAATCCTGTTATAGTAAATAACCAACAAAAGTCATAACACATTATAAAAGAACACTTCGACATACCTGAACATATGGATTGACCAAATGAAGAAGTTGTTGGAGTCTCTGTAGCAATCCAGGGTCGAGGCCATTGTTCCAGTGATGCCTGCTGTCAGTTTCATTGTCTGTGTCATAGATATAGAGCTGGGCAAACCGAGGTCTTTCATTACCCTGTGGCATAGTTGGACCGATGAGATGATGAACTTCACCACTGATCCGAAAGCAATAAATTCCTGGTGGCAGAATGTCCTCACTGACACCAAGAGATGCAAAGGCCAAAGCACTATTATATCTTCTGACATTGTCTCTATAACGCTTCGCTTCAGTTGAATCTCCTGTCAAAAGAGTTTGAATCAACTCTGGAGGGGGTTGCAATGGAGGCAGCGTGACATGGCCACTGGAACAACAAATTCCTGAGTTCTCATCTTTCCATCGGAAGGCACCTAAAATGTGCAGGTAGATTCTCTTGAAGCTGTTTTTCTCCGTTTCGACGATTTCGTGCATTTTCTCGATTGGCTCTGCGTCGTATATAATCCCGACCGGGCATCTTGAAGATTGTGGTCAAGACTGTTTCATATTTAGGGACCGGAAGAGAACATTTCATGGTGGACCGCAAAAACCGATGACGTATACGCATCAAAAACACCGAACTCAGAGCGTAGTTCACGTAAGAAAGGAAAATACACAATTAAAAATAAAATACTTACCAACTGTTTCAGCTCTAAAAAAATATCAAAAGAATCATCTTCAGAGCAAAAGAAAGGTGTGTGCAAAATTTTAGACCGATCCGTGCACAAATAGTCGAGGTATCGCTCTTACAAAATTTCACGAGTTGTTTTATAATATAAGATTATCACGCTGTTTCCTGCTGGTTTCAATGAGTATTTTCGTCTCCAGTTTATCGACAAGGCCCAGCCAAATTCCAATGGACGAATAGAAACAAAGATGAGGTTGTAATGCTGGATTTTTAACAGCCTGGGAAGATTCAAGGAAGCAGATTGAAAATGAATAAACTATCAGACAACCAGGGGATCTCTTAAGTGTTGCTACTGTAGGAATTTTCCCCCCAAAATAGGATAAAATCGATACATTTTTTTTTGTCTTTGTAACAATAACTTCATTAGACTTTTCCATTAACTTTGCCTCGAGGTCGTGTGTAATGTAGGGAGAAAGTTACTCTCGCCGTAGGGAAAAAGCACATGACCAGAATGGCAACACTGTCTCAGAAAGGAAGAATAAGATACAGAAGGGTATACAGACAACCAGGCAAAGGTTGCTTGCTTGCTTGCTTGCTTGCTTGCTTAGTTGGACGGACGGACGGACGGACGGAAGGACGGAACTAATGACGGACAGACAGACAGACAGACATACATACAGACAGACAGACAGCGTGAAGTAATCGCACTGAACGTCAGGTAGGTCATTGGATAGAGATTACTACCCGACAGAAAAAAGTATATCGCTTGAGAAATAGACGTTCAATTAAAGTAGGGAGTGGGAGATATAACTGTCAACTGACAGTCAATTTCAATATTCAAAAACAGATCCATCTTCTCTATATATGTTAACCAAAGTTCTCTCTATATTCTTACATTGTAATAGCTAATAGCTTCCGAGAGGAAGTATGTTTATCCCATAAACATAACAAAACATACCGTTGGGACAAATTCCACAGCACTGGTCGGATGGATACACAGCGTCCCAGCAAGGCGGCTGATAGCAGTCAATGATGGCGCAGTAATGTTGGCCCATGGATGCACAGTGGCAGAACATGCACGGACCGGGCCAGAATTCCTCCCCTAGCTAAAAAAGTTTGAAAAGACCATTAGTCAAGGTCTGAGGAAGGTCACATCAAGTTCTCGAGACTGAGGATAAGGGATGGGAAAAAGCTCAATGGATTTGTGTATTTTGTATACATGTATGTATGTTTGTATGTATGTATGTTTGTATGTATGTATGTATGTATGTATGTATGTATGTATGTATGTATGTATGTATGTATGTATGTGTGCGCGTGCGTGTGTGTGTGTGTGTGTGTGTGTG
>JAWQUT010000222.1:177709-191245 GCA_033807755.1 Ellobium chinense
CCAATCCCCCTTATGAATATTTCTTCTCGTTTATTTCGGCATTTCATCAACTGATGTCGACATAAACTACCATATTTAATCAAAACCCTACGCATCTGTGACATTGTTGTAGTGAAAAGTTTACTGGCTCTTTACTCTGAAATTCCTAGCCTGTGACACCTTGTAACGCTTTTGATGAAGAGAAGAAGTTAAAGTGACAGGGGTAGGTATTTGTTTCACAGCCTAAAAAAGTCGCATTATCTTTTCAAAAACTTTACGTACATTTTCCTCCCGATTGACCATTTCTGAGAAAACACAGCTGGAATATCTGGAGTTTCACCCTCTGTATGCAACAAATACTAGTGCTGCGTGGTCGCTGCGTGGTATCATAAGCTAGAAAAGCTTACAGACGATTGGTGCAGACGTATGCACAAACTAACAGGACCAATCGTCTGCGGGCCTATCTCGCGTTTTGACGTCACACAGCACGAGTAATGGCGTTTTCGCCTAGGGTGAAAATCCCCACATTCTAGCGATGTTTTTTCAGAAACTGTCCGGCGAATGGAAAGTTATACAGGGTTTATATTTTATGAAAAAAAATAATGTGGACTTATTAGGCTGTGAAGCAAATAACTACTTATCTCCCTTTAAAACAGTATCGCCAATTCATAGTCCGAAAGTGATAGGAGCGGCCTCNTTTTCATCTTCTGCACTAAATCTTTATCACATACTGTGATTTGGAGCAAGAAAAGTAAGGCGTATGGAAAATCGGGGAGTTGAACATTTTTGTTCCCCATTTATTGGGGGTCAAAAGCGTTCAACTCCAGTCACGTTGCTTGAACGGTTTTGTCCCCCGAATTTTGTCTGGCTGACCAGAACAGAAACGTTTAAGTGTGTGTCTTCTGAATTAAACTCCGTGAGGACTGATAAGCGTTGTATGAATTATACTTGGTAAAGACTTGTTGTTGTATTTGTTGGTTATTTTTTGTTGTAAAATTTCTTTGTGTGTGTGATTGCATAAGGTACTGCTTGATTTTAAGATCCAATTTAAGTGTACACACTGAATGCAAGGCTTTTCAAATTTTTACTCCTGAAGTTCACACTTGAAAGGTAATACCNTTTTAATAGCGTCATGTTAGTTTATGAACGAATTATAATAAACTTAACTAAGTACAGACTACCAAAATGAAAATATAGACTCATTAACGAATACCAGCTATAAGAAATTAGAAAAATGAACTGTGAAGTTTAGTTAACTGTTCTTTAATGGTCACCAGCATCTAAGTTTAATATAACTGAACATTCTGAGAAAGCTGTGGAGATGGTTACCATAAGGTATACCTTGTTATTAAGTGTGAATTTTCCTTGCATGTTTTCGTTATAGTTCTATCATTTTACAATTGAGATGAGCCTGAATATTAAGCATAACTCAATTATAACGATACTTTTTTTCGTGCACCAAGGGCATACTATGAATTGAGATTCAATTGTAGTGGTGCAATCGTGCAACACAAGTACATAACAATAAAGATAGGTAATATAACAAGTTTAGTACATTTCCAGTCGGACATTTTCTTAAGATGAGGTATTACTTCAGCGATATTTTATTTTCTGCTCCCGTTGTATGCCATTTTATTAATACAGAATCTCCGGTGGAGGCATCCTACACAGAGCAATGGCGTTCCCCCAAGGGGCGTCCAAACAAGAGCATGTGGTTCCATCGTTAAAGGTGATGTTTTCGCCCATCTGAAGCACTGTACCCTCTGCTAGGCAGTTAGGACCTGTGAACAAAAAAAAAATCCTATGCTTTTGGGAAAAGTTATGGGTTCATTCTTAAAGTCGATTTTGTTAGAAAGTAAACTCGTGTCTACTTTGACCGTTTGAAAGGGGACAAACATCTCACCAAGCCAACAAGGCACAATGTTAAGACAGTTCTTGGCCCTGGTTTAAGCTGAATTGTCTCAGTAAATTGGTTTCTATCTTTGTATGTGAAGTATACCCTTTGCTGAACTATACTTTACCCACTTCAGACCAAAAAGTGAGGTTAATCCAAATTAACAATGGCTGTAAATGTCACATCCAAGCAGCTGACAGAAATTATCATTAAACATAAACAAAGCAATAACAGGAATATTGAAAGCCGATAGAAAATCTGTGAAAGTTACAGGCGGATAGTCGGGTAGATCTCATCTGAATGATTGACAGACAAGCAAGTAGCCAGATAAACAAACCATTTTTATTTCCTTTTTCTCTTGACAGAATGACAGACATACACAGAAACCTAGAGACTGCCAGACAGACATACTTATACACATAGAGACAATCTGACAGACACCCAAAGACACATTGAGACAGCCTGAAAATATAGCAGGCACATAGGCACAGCCTGGCAAATACACACGGGCACCGAAGAGACAGCCTGATAGACATAGACAGACATAAAGCGATAGACTGATAGACAGACACAGACAAATAGATATAGTATGACAGACATAAGCAGGCACATAGAGACAGCCTGACAGTCATACACAGACACACAGAGACAGCCTGATAGACATACGCAGACACATACAGGCAGACAAACAGATATATACAGACACAAAGATACAGCCTGACAGACATGCCCAGAGACAGTCACAGATTGACAAACTTGACAAACCGTTAGGACATGTTGCGCAGCACTGATCCGGCTCAAAGACAGCGTCATAGCAGGGTGGTGGTATGCAGGCCATCTCGGCACAGTAATATAGGCCAGAGCCATGATCGTCACAGAAACAGAACGTGCAGGGACTGGGCTTGAATCTTTCTCCGGCCTGCAATGTTTATAAGGAAAAGAATAGGCGTTTTATTTAGATCGTATGGATCTGGGTTTGCAATGACGTGTAGTAGTATGCAATATAGCTCATAACAAAGTCATTACTAGTCGCCGCAATGCGTGCTCTGATCCTTCAGCTCTTAAGCTAGATGCCTATTTACATCTAGGTCCAGCGTAAAATTTAGTGAAATTCGTCGTTTCGGTTGGACAGTAGTGTAAAGTCGCGTGAGCGGGCACTGGCTTCGAAAGGAGAATTAAAACCAGATTATTGATCACAAGAATCTACAAGACAAGGCCCATGCTTTTCACAAAATTTCATGCATAATAGTTGGTATCTGATGAAACTATTCGATTTACCAACCAACCAACCAACCAACCAACCAACCAACCAACCAACCAACCAACCAACCAACCAGCCAACCAACCAACCAACCAACCAACCAACCAACCAACCAACCAACCAACCAACCAACCAACCAACCAACCAACCGATTGAGGACGAACATAATACATGAATGTTTCATGTCAAATTTCCACAGGCAACCAGGGCTGGACACGTTACAGAATAATACTGTGTACTTACCTTGTACTCGACATTATCGTAATAACAATTTGAAGTCGATATTTTCACTTCCGGAATCACTTTCTCTTTGTTGTTCGGAGGATTAGCCCGGACGACCACAACAATCACAGCGTTGAACAACATACATCGAATGATACTGGCTAGAGCCATGCTGATTCAATAATTAATTGGTTGTTGCTTACACTTCAGGGGAGAGAACTGGTCTAGTGTGAGGGCAGCGATAGTTGAAGCGGAGTAATTATATTGATATGCAACTAGCACAAAGAGTGTGGGTTGGGTAGCTAACATGAGTAGGTGTTGCTTCAGGTTTAATTAATGATCATACTGATGATAACAAAGCTGCGTGTCTTGGCAGTCTCCACCATCCCCCATTTATCCCATTCCTCATGATGCGGCAAGATCTAGGTCCCCTTCAGGTAGCAGGGACCCTATTGACTTTTTTTTTTTTAAATTTGGAGTCAATAAAAGCAAAATATTAAATCTGTCCTTGGACAAATTATGTTGAAATAATCGTATAACATGAAGACACACTGCAAAAGTGGGGAGATTCAGTCCTGAATTTGTAAATATAAAATAATTGTTGCAAGCAATGTTTCCTATTTGGCTTCAGTGAATATCATTTATGCGGCCTGTGCAAAAGAAGGTCAAAGTTTTAACCTCCTGTCATCTACATTAAAATTGTGAAAAATCTCAGTGAAGGACCCCCACTGTAAACAGTATGTAACTTTGAGCACAGCCATGGCATTGTGGACAAGCCTTGGCCATCTCGGAGCGTTCCTTTCTTTCGAGGAGAACATTTTATTAAATGGCTAAAAAAGGCTTTTACAATTTGGCTCCTGCAACCCTATGAACTAGAGTTAGCACTGGATCTTTTGCTGAAGCTTGACTTGTTTACATTGATAATGATATGGAAGAGGACATTCCTGAAGCATCTCTATCAGGGACAAACAGTGTAGCTATGGCCATGATTGCAACCTTTATGGGTGTATGAAACAAAATTATTTAATACATCTAACGATAAAAGTTCAGTTGCAGTCATAAGATGAACTGACCTATAAAGGTGGGAATAAATCACTGAACTTTAAGGGGTTTGATGATCCAGATGTTCTATGCCACTCATAATAATGATAGCAACCGTATGACGTGACTTCTTTGTTAAAGCATCATTTCTGGTAGGACAAGAACTCTCTCTTTGAAGAAACAAAATTCAAAGAGGCTTTTCATAACAGGATAGGGCCATCGGTTGACCAAACAAAGCAGGGAGGAGTCCTGAATGTCTATTCGCCGTTTTTTTTTTTGGTTTTTTTTTTTGTTTGTTTCTCTTTGCCTTATTCCTGCCCTAAAAAAAATGGATGCTCCAAAGGACACGACATGAATTTTGGGAGATTGGAGCAGTGCGGACTTCGTGTGAATATAGTTTGAATGATCAACTTTACAAGTTTACAGTGGATATTGCTTGAGTACTTAAAGGACATGCTGACGTAGACTGCCTGGCGTGTGAAGGGCATGGCGACTAAGATGTACTTAGAGCCCAAGACTACAATACGAAGTTCTACCAACAATGAACAGTATAATTGTCTCACAGCCTTGATAAACCAACAGATATGATGTACAAATGGCTGTCCAATGAGGTATTTTCAGACGGTTCAGTTACACCACGTGATCTAGGGATTGTTAGGATATTTTGATAAATGACCAGTAATCATACATGAGCAGAGGATGTAAGCAAACCAACGTGTGAGCAAGATTTCCTAGGTCACGTGATGGAGCTGAAAATACCTAATTGAACTGGACAGCTGTCGGATGAGAGGGCCAGACGGATCGATCTTTGGCCGAAGCGGACATTAGTATGGAGTCAACCACTCACGCTAATCAAAATTTTACGCTACAGTGGCTGCTCACCTGTGGCTTTGCCTGATCTGTGATTGCTCACCTGTGGCTTTGCGTGACCTTGTTGTAGTGGACGTTGCACCTCTTCTTCTTCATGTGGCTTGCCCCCCTGTAGAGCGTTGCCATCATAAAAGCCTCTCGGACAGCCTCTCCGCTTGTTACCAGCCACCCTGCATTTACCAGCCACACATTCAAGACGCCTTCAATGTTTTTTTTCCTCTGTCTTCTTCCCTACTACGCTATCCAGGAACGCGGCTATCTGGGACAAACTCTTTCTAGGGAATTAATGTCTTTTAATATGACCAAAATAACAGAGTTTCTCTGTCTTTGCGTTGTTCATTGTTGGTGTATATGTCTGCAAAAATGGAGTTATAAGCCATGCCATCACGTGCAACTATTTTGATATAATAAACAAATTGGTTCTTTGCAAAAAGTTAAGATACAAAACACAACCCCCCCNGACAGCACACACACACACACATTAAAAAAAAACGCATACACAAATTCCGATGATGTCATGGGAAACAACCTGACATTTCAAAAAAATAAGACAAATATCTGCATTTTACATCATTTATGAAAACTGAACACGGAGAATATGAATTATGTGTTGATTCAGCTTTCTATTAAAAAGAGCAATAGTGTACTTCATTCTTATTACTTTACAGAGATTGTTCGGGAAAACGTGAACCATGAAAATATGAGTTTGGACATTAGAGTGTTGCGATGTCGTTATATCAAAAACTTTAATGGCGAGATACTTATAAAGACATTTCAACAGTCTATCAGCAGCTATAAAACCACTGTCTCACCATAGCCACCGGTTGCAGTCACCATTATAATCGTTATCATTGTGACCACTAACACTTTAAGATACCGTCACATGTGGACTAATAAAAATAGTACGTTAAAGGGATAGTGAACAGCACAGAAGGCAAATTTGCAATATGAATAGTATATATATAAAAACAACAAACTATAATATTACAGTGTAAGTTTTTTTTTTATTTTTGTAACTCAAAAATTGTGCAATATCAAGCAAACGTATACGGTCAACATTAGCAGTTAGATTACTAAACTTTATAATATGCTTTTGAGAATTATCGTCTATACATTGCAGTCTTATATCTTTGAATCACAGCAAAGGGAGAAAATCCAACGTTAACATAATCCTGTTTTGTAAATCCTACTACGGTTCTTCACTTTCAATTACTTTCTCAGGATATCTTCGCTTTTGCTGTACCATGGAGCTATGTCAATTAAAATATCCTTATACTCCGTTGGTAATTAATTACTCCCAGTATTTAATTAACGAATGTATCCATGCCGAACAGCACAGTTGTTCAAGAGATCATTTGATGTCACTAAATGGAGAAAAAAATACTGACAAACGATTGTTTCACTGCTTATCCTAACCTGACCAAACTAGCTACTCTCCCAAGGCAAGTTTCTCGAAGGTTAATTTTAATAAAATGGCCCAAATGTTTGTTGCTACACAAGCTTTTTCCCAACAAAAGGGTATTCTTTCCGTAGTCGATGCAGATATCATGAAATTGTACCAAGATGTGGTCTCAGAGCGAGGAGCTGATGATGAAGTAGATATGTCTTTAGAATCTTCCTCCAGGTACCGGACTTCGGTTTACTGAGGAGAAAGAGAGCCAGAGTATATAACGCCATTGCCAGATGAAGACTCACAAGGCTGGATATGGAAAGATTAATTTTTAAAAAAGATAACAATAAAATCTCCTTGCAAATTTGTCTGCTAACCACAACAGCAATGACCATGTGATCTGGTAGGTCGTAGTCCTCTACAGCCGCTTTGAGTCAAAACTGAACGTGTTAGGACTTGTGTTATTATAACTCTAATGTCTCTCCCAACCTGAGCTCCGCCTGCGATATCAAGATGACTACTCACATCACATCACCGCTGATCCAGATGAAAATGACTTACCCCTTATGTCAAATCAATAAATTTTGAAACAGCCAATTTTTTTTTTCACAGGATGACATGAGAATCTTGACACAGAGCAACGCAAAGCCACAATCCATGGGGGAAAATAAGATTGTCTTTGATATTAAGAAAAAGGAGATGTCGACAAGTGATGCTAGCTTTAACGGATGGCAGTCCTATGAAAATCACATGAGAAGGATGAATTTTCATGTTTCAGGTGTAAACATAAGAGAAAGCACTATGTTCCTTTGAAACCGAGTACTTCTATTGGCGTTTGTGTAAAAAGAGTGTATCAACGGCTTTTTTTCAAATTAATGATCTTGATTTTAATCACTGCGACCAAAAGATCCGCCGTCAACAAAATGCTGGCTGCACACCACAGAATATAATAATATATTATGGATTTACATATATATTTCTGTACTATCTTTCGCCACATTTTTTTCATCTTTTATGTAAAATATAAGGAAAACGGCTGGAGGGCGGAAGAGGAGGTAGAAATATACTATCTGTGGAGGTGCAGTATACCCACTTGCCATAAGATCATATTCTTTCTCTTGGTTGTGGGGACCCAAACAGAATAGTGTTGTGCCCACCGTCTCCTATCCTCCTCCAAAAAAAAAAAACTGGTCTAAAATTTCTTCACTACAGATGCGGCTTGTAGTGGTGTTTACATCGTAATCACTGAGACGGAAGTGCTTGGGGTGAAAATGATTGCCCGCTAGTAGACGACGCTAAAGTCGTGAAAACAAACTTTTCGATGGGATCTTGTCAATCGAATTACACTAGTGATAAATTACGAGAAATAATGTCGTCCTATTCAGGTATGCATATCAGGTTCTTCGAACAAGACGGCACAGAATACAATCAATCGTAAAGAGAGAAATTCTACTTATCAATATGTAAAAAAATCCTTACTGCACTTGCAATTATGCTATACCTCCTCACTCATTTTCACGTTCAAACATCCTCAAAACCAATCAACTTACCTCTGAACATGTTTTTATTGCTGCCGTCATTTCAGGATACACCGACAAGGTGTTGTCGAGGCTGTCTCGCATTATGCAGAAGGAATTGAACCGGAACTGTGTTGCCCAACACTTCTCATTGGCAAGACACTGCTGTTTACAATCCTGATGAAATAATACAAACTCTGTTATGTTTTCTTTACTTTTCATGTCGTTACAAGATCTTTGGCTAGCATCCATTCATCCATCCATCCATTCATCCATCCATCCGCCATCCATCCATCCATCCATCCATCCATCCATCCATCGGCTGTTTGACTATCAACCAAATTTATATGGTCGATAAATCATTCATTTAGTCTGTCGGTCATTCATTCAGTAAGTCAGCCATCATGAACATATTATAATCTCAAACTTATTCAACGGGCAATTCTGTAAATGTGTATTCCATGACACATGATCACCTTGACTACTTAATAGGAAGACGTCGTCCATGTTACGTTTACAAAAAACGAGTAACAACGCCCAGTCCTCAAATGGCAGCACTCTTTCCTCGAATTGGCTTAGTTTGCCTCCATAGGGAATGTATTACGCTGACGACAGATAAGAAATTAATTTAAGCGTGGCCAGATTTTTGATTCTTGAACTCCGACCAAAGGAAGAAATACAACTTTATTCAAAACAACACCTTGCGGTTATATGGAGCTCTACAGAGAAGCATTATTTTTTTTTAAAAAATGATTAAAAACAAGATAAAAGAGAATTGGAATTAAAACCCATTGTCTGTGGACTGTAAAATGACAGAGATCAAGCATTTTATGATGAATATCACATCGTCAGTGTGCTTACCTCAAAATCCTTGCCTGACATATTCGAATGGAATGTTATGGCAACTCTTGTGTCTGGAGATTCCACCATAACACATCGTGGTCCTGGGAGAAAAGTCAGTAGCTTGATAACAAGTACAAACAAAAGCCATAGACCTAAGAGCAAGAATGAAGGTCATCGACTTCAGAGTCAGAGAAGGAAGATCAGTTTGAAACTAAAGATGAAAGATCATTTAGGTGCCAAACATGGAGGGACATATATTTAATAGCCAGAGGCGATAGGTCACAGATTAAGATGCAAAAGATGGAAGGTCACAGACAGAGCAGCCAGAGCTGAAAGTGAAAGTCACATATTTTGAAGCCAGGAGTGGAAGGCCATAGGTTTAGGGACGGAAGATCACATAAGGCTAATGATAGAAGTTCATAAATTTAGGAGTTCACGACAGATGATTGCAGACATAGGAGCCAGATATGCTAGGACGTGTAATTATATTTATGAAACAGCCGAGAGGTCACAGACATAGGAGCCAGAGATGAAAATCACAGACTTAGATGTCAGAAATGGAAGCCTGAGGCTTAGTAGCCTGGGATGGAGGGTCACATGTGACCCATGATAAAAGGTCACAAACTTAGAAGCCCAAGACAAAAGGTTGCGATATAGGAGCGAGAGATGTTAGGACATTTATTTTTATCTATGAAACAGCTCGGGGGTCACAAACTTTGGAGCCAGAGTCACTTAAATCAGGCATCTTACAGATTACAGAGGACAATACCACATGAGAAAACATCAGACAGACACCAAAGTGACTCAATGTGCCACTATGACAAGGTGTTCACATTTTTTCCATTTATCTCCAAAATTTAAAGAACAAGATGCCGGTTTTCGAATAACGCTCTTCAAATATTATTTCTTGGTTGTTAAAGGATCTTCGAGTAGAATGACCACTAAAGGATACCATAAATGGTGCTAACTAACCAACCAACTAAATTTTACTTGTGCAAATCATACTAAAGAAAATATAGATGATAACTTACTGGCACCTGTTGTCGTGATCGGTGGTGGTGTCGATGTCGTTGTCGTTGTCGGTGTCGTTGCCGGTGTCGGTATCGGTGCAGCAGTGCTCAAAGCCGGCGGAGTTTCTGAAGATATTCAATATTGGCAGTCAGAATGATTGCTTACATAATCATAATTAGCATCAGCACTAGGATATTAACAATACCACTGTCATCCCTTCTAGAACTGATAGCTCTACGACCGCTATCATTTTTATTAACACGTTGTCCATCACTTGTCACCACTTCCGCCACCAGCACCATTACCATCACCATCATTATCACCAGCATTGTTACGGCCGTCCCCAATTAAAATGGAGAGAATGTGATGCTACTTTAGGAAAAGAAGAACAGACAGACAGACAGACAGACAGACAGACAGACAGACAGACAGACAGACAGACAGACAGACAGACAGGCAACAGACAGACAGACAGACAGACAGACAGACAGACACACACACACACACACACACACACACACACACACACACACACATACACACACACATATATATATATAAACAAATTTTAATACGGCACGGACCTTCTTTATGGCAGAAAGATCTACACTCAGGGATATTACACATGGGATTACACCAAACCTGGGCATCTGTGTGACAGAAACAGTCGTTACATCCGAGCTGAAAGTGCTCCCCAAGCTGTAAAATAAATGATAAAAGAAGGAGAAAATGGTATAACACTTACACAAAGACTCCATTTAAATTATTACTTGACAAGTGTGGATGATAATTATGGACACTGTGCATGACGCAGCTTCTGAAGGGCAGCCACTGACTAGTTTCCCTGCAGCTTCTATGATGTTATGAGGCTTAAAGGTGAAAGGTGTCAAACACTGTTTAAGCCGATGCAAATTTATAGTACTTTTATATTACAGTTTCATAAATGGGGCAAGCAGAAAAGAGGCTCATTTCAATATAGGAATTGTTTTTCTCTGAGGAACAGCGTTGCCACTCTGGTTTATGTACGTTCCCCTCCAGCGAGAGTGACATTTTCACTGCATTTCCTTTTGCACGGTATAGATGCAAATTAATGGAAACAGTTGTACACTTTCATCCTTAAGAAAAAAAAAACAACACAACAGGCATTTTACCGTCTTTACCCTACATTTTTACATCTCAACAACTGCCGAAAAGTGACCTATCCCTCCGTAGGGAAAAATGACTTTTCGTAAAACCGTTTTACCCTGCAGTCGAAAAAATCCTTATAAGTGGCAACCTTGCTGAGAAACCTTCTTTCAGAAGGAAGGGGACGAGGCAAATCCTAATCACAACGTGATTTTTTCGATTTGTTTTGCATCATTAGGCTCTATCTGATGGATGTTGAGTTCAATGGACTGACAACTGACTACCGCAACCCAGAAATTGTTCCTGGAACCGAGAGTCTTTTTAAAATGTTTGTCTTATAGAAACTGGCCGAAGCACAATGATGGTCCATTCCAAGGTTATTGCTGGTTCCAATAATAACAGTACGACGCTACTATTACTGAAATTGGACTATTCAAGACACTGGGTACCCTTCAACCGACTGACTAGCTAGACATTCGCCCCTTCCCTACCCAACGTTCCACTTATGACGCAAGCAAGCATGCAAGCAAGCAAGCAAGCAACCAATCCACATATCCACCCACTCACCGACCAACTGACCGAGCAATCAACGGAATACTCAATCAACTAACCTTATAATTTTGTTTCAGATATCCACATTCAATGTCATCTTTTCTTTGTCTTCTTTCGCTCACGGTAACGGCTGCAAGGAACAATAGACCAGCCAGGCAACATAACATTTTAGCCATGACACGCCAGGCAATCAGGCAATGCCAGGTATCTGAAATACTGAAACATGGCACGATATGTTAATGAAAACATAAACCTCTGCGTCCAGCCACAATTCGCTCTGAACTTCTGAATGATAATGGTCGAGAATACAGTTGGTCTGCATCTCCAGTTTTACTTCTAAACCGTTATTCGGTCACACAGAACACCCAAGAGGCAGACATTTGGTCTCATATTGCCAAATTGGCAACTTTTGTCTGCAAACTTCAAAGGTTTATCTGGACAGGAAGCGACATGCGTGGGCAGCGAGCCGCAATAATAAAAATATGGAGCGTATCGGTGGGAGGTTTCCCAAATGCTGAGTTTACGACATAGCCCAATTTCAAAAAAATACTTAGAGGTCAGCTAGGGTAACAAAACCTTAAAAAGGACCGTTTTGGGGGGCAAAAAATTTCTCGCAATTCTGGGCAGAAGTATCCGAGGTATGCCTCTTCAAATATCGACTGAGTTCAAGGGATAATAGATACTGGCTAGCTTTCTGAATAGTTGGGGGATCTCTGGACCAGCCTGATTTGTAATTTTTCAGTATTTTCTATATTGTAAATTTTATCGCTATTCTGAGACCACAGACCCCTTCTAAGTCAATGATTTATCACGATGACTCGGATACAATACTGACCCAGTCTTTGGAATGGCTTGGCATCTCTCGACTATTCTAAGCTTACAATCAATACTTTCAATAGTGTAAAGGTGTTGCTACTTTGAGAACATAGACCTCTTCTAAGTTAGTGCTACACCATGCCATGAGGTCTGCTCTCCGGACAAGTGTAAACCACCATTACATTAACTAATATTGTGTGAGGTACGAGGACGAATTTAATGTCTTGCACATTGTTTTTCAATCACGCACCATATCAATAATCTGTCAAATGAACAAGAAAGAAAAAATCAGTCGATAAGACATGTGGTTGCTGAAAATCTATATCATTATACGAGAATGTATGAAAAAAAAAACCAGCTTACCGATTTTGTCTCCTATTCTATTAGGAGGCACAACAGTGTAAATACATACACGATGGGAATCCTCTCTGTTTTTCTGCAACAATTTGAAGTCATATATTGCAGTGGCGAATCTAAGTGGGGCAATAGTGAGTCCTCTACTGCATCCAAACACGGGACTAGTTTGGGTAAGAAAGTTCATAAAATGTGGACAGCAAACAAATTAGATTTATAATTGTCACAACCCCAGTAATGTCGTCTCCCCTCAAAAGCTATGGCTACGCTCCTGGCAGACTAGCTTATGTTGTAGCCACTCCACGAAAGCGTCGCTAAAAGGGATTAAAGTTAAATGGCACTTTCTTTGTAACAGAAAATCCAACGATTAAGGGGCTTTTTATGTGTATGTACGAATCAGACACTTGTGATGCGTTCCCGGGTCACTGAATACATTCATACAGGTCTTATGTTCAAACTAGCTAATGCCATTTTTCATGTGCTGGGGTTCTTGAATTATATCCTCTTTAAATGAAAGCTGAGGGTTTCAAGGTAAAATTATAGGGTCCTACTTTGTAAAAATACTGTCGACGTACTAAGTTTTTCGCTTTTGTCTGGCCTCTCCTAAAATCTTTGCCACAATACTCGCAATGCTCGTCATGCAGGTGGCTTTTGTGTGTGG
>JAWQUT010000222.1:194447-207061 GCA_033807755.1 Ellobium chinense
ATGACACGACACGACACGACACGACACGACACGACACGACACGACACGACACGACACAACACACCACAACACAACACAACACACCACAACACAACACAACACAACACAACACAACAACACGACACAACATGTTGCAATACAATAATTTTATTACCTCAGGTATTATGAAGCCAAAGTAGCTTCCTACTTTAAGGATTAGTTATAATCTTCCCATTCTTGTTCACATCGAGTGCAGGACATCAGCTTATCTCAAAAGTGATTGGTATGCATTGATCACGTCCATCATCTGGGATTTTTTCATAATCTGCTAACACTTTCATATCCTAAACACGCAACAGATGCTATTCAAAACAGCTCTAAGCCGT
This sequence comes from Ellobium chinense, assembly GCA_033807755.1. Taxonomy (NCBI): domain Eukaryota; kingdom Metazoa; phylum Mollusca; class Gastropoda; order Ellobiida; family Ellobiidae; genus Ellobium; species Ellobium chinense. Next base: position 194,813 of record JAWQUT010000222.1, read on the forward strand.
ACAGAACTGGGTAAACAACTTTCTGAATGACTGTAGAGCTTTAAAGTGGGCCAGAGAAACATCCGGATCATTTCTTAAAACTCGTGACAGAATTTAAGTTGTAAAAGTTTGAATTACAGTCCTATATTTCTCAGACGATAGATACCAGAAGAAGTGATACACGTAATATAAATTTCTAGGTTCAGCTGTCCTTCTCTAGATATTAGATTTATGTGCCTTTCATAAATCTTTCGAAGAAACTTCAATTGTTATATTATCAGCAATGTCTCATTTCTGGTACACGTCTTGGTAGGAAGAGATTTTGACTCAGCTTAGCAATATATAAAGCTTCGCATGTTACATAATATGACATGGGGAAACTGCTCACCATGGAATTATGCATGGTCTAATCATTGACGAAATAAGCATTGTAACCCTTTATGAAAACCTCCGGCTTTCAACCATGTGATGACCTCCGTACAAGATATTTCCGAGTACTGTTTAGTTATTTAGATTTAGGTTAAGTCAAATTTGCACTAGTAATAGTGCCAATGACCAAACAGAAAAATATGTTCACACTTCTCTTTTCCATCTCTTTCGTTCCAGAATCTGATTTGTAAATAATGTTGTTGGCATCATTCCTAAATTGCAGTGTTGAAGGCTGACCAGAGCATCTATAGACACCAATGGGATCAGAGCACCTATGGACATGTCCGGAGTGCTAAGATGATGTTTCCAGCTACAAGTAACAAGTAAAGCTGACCAAAGCATTATGCATTTACTCAGCAATTAATATGAATGCGACAACTGTGGCTATTTCTGACCTCTTACACATCGCCTCTGCTCACTTTAGTTTTGTCTGTAATTATTATCTCTTTCTTTAAAACCAGTGACAGCAGGGGATGTTGGTCGAGTGATTTAATCCAAGATCAAATAGCGAAACTCCTGCCAGGAAAACGGGTGTGTCACTGGTCATGTTTATCACAGTTTCAATGTTAAATGAGAGACCTCAGACCTCAGACAAAAGCACTGACTTTGAATTGTTTACAAATGACATGTGACGGGATAAATTAAAGCACTTAATCAATCAATCAATCAATCAATCAATCAATCAATCAATCAATCGGTCAGTCAGTTATGTAGTCAATCACTCAGTCAGTCAGTCAGTCAGTCAGCAGTCAGTCAGTCAGTCAGTCAGTCAGTCATTCAGAGGCTCAATCAGTCAGTTAATCATCAATCAATCCACCATAATAATGTGGATTTTTTAGTGAGTCTTAAACGATCACATGTGCGGCAGAACTAGGTCATTTTCATTAATAAAGGGAACTTTGTCATTTTGGGTTGATAATTGGGTCACATAGATCTAGGAAGGAGGATAAACGGTGCTGTTTCGCCTTCCCCCCTCCGTTGCTATGGAAACGCCAGTTGTTTGGCCGCCATATTGGAAAATATGGATAACTTTTGCATAACTTTGAACCTCTCGATCTGGAGAACAGCAGATGGTAGGATGCTGGGTTTTTTTTTCTCATTTGAACGATCACTTTATTTAAAATAGAATGTCACGGGCTTTTTTTGATGTCTTGGATAGATTTTTTAAATAATTTTTTTTTAAATGTCATGAAAAAACATTGAAAATTTTCAGAATTTTCAACTTTAAAAATTCATAAAAGATAAAAAACACAAGATATCAAAAAAGCCAGTGACGATCTCAAAACAGGAGCTTGGAGAGTGTTATGTAATATTTTATATGAATTGGACCAGAAAAAAGTCCGATCGAAGGGATAGAGTGACGAAAACTGTGATTTTGAGATAATTGACGATAAAGATTACCCGACAGATGCATTTGAGAAAAAATGATCATTTCCTTTTGCATAAAAATAAACTTTTTGAGACAGGTATCATGAAAATAACTTCAGGAATCTATAAAGGACAAGTCGCCGTTCAAGAAACTGACCTTAACTCAATTTACGCATTCTGACCCAATTTTACCCCTACAAGGTGCCGCACTTGCCCTTTTTGCTCCCCTAGCAAAGCCCACAGCATATCCTGTCAGTTATCTAACGCGCTCTTGATAAGTGAGAGGCTGTGCATCAACGATGGTATCTCTTGTCATCATAAGAATTAACATTTATTCTGCTTGCTGAGCACCACAGAGTGTCCATTCGACATCGATGCACTAATGCAGCTCTAAAGATGGTAAGAGATTTCATCGCTAAAGCGCATGATCTTGGGGACCAGGCTGTTCGGGACATCTCCCACTAAAACACATAGCGATCACAATTCTCCATAAATCCTGTTGTTGGTATATTTTTCGATTTTCATTGTCAGTGTTAAAGTTATGGCCTCTTGTGAACAGATGTTTTGGGTGTGGCCATTCGTCACTGATAAGGGTGAAGAGCACTCCAATAGGGGCAGCCCAGGAGCTCTTTGTCAGTGAATAAACACATTGCTATAGAATGTAATTTTTCTAAATTTGCTTACATCCACTCTTCTAGCTCTTGAGACTCTAGATAAACTCTGACAGATTAAATAAATCAAATTAGATCTCGGAAATTTATAAGTACATTAGAACTTGGTTTAAACAGTGACAGATCATTTTATGCAGTCTGGCACGTTTCGAGCTGAGGTATTTTTCTTCAAAATAAATAAAGTGGATTTCATTACACCATGTCATAACCGCAATTTGAACATGGGAAAATTTTTTTTTAATATATTTTCAGAGTTTAAACTTTAGTATCAACTCATTAGACATAACAGAAAAAAAATATTGGATGTCAAGATTTTAAAAGAATTAATCTGTAGTACTTTTCGTCTACAAATGATTACGTATATTATATCATCTATTCCTCTATGATTCATGAGCTATTTGTATATTTATTTGACCAGAGTACGTTCGACTGATTTATCATAATTCTGTTAGACTATACCTTTTTGTTTCATTCCAGTGTGACAGTCCAGTGATGAACAAACAAACGAACAAACAAACAAGAAATCGTAGACTGTTGACACAATCATGTTTTTGAACGATTTCCGCGCCGCTGGCTTGGCCTACAGACTTACAATATGACTTTGTAATACAATAAAATAATACACAATGCCCAGTATACACTGCACTAAACCATGCTAACTTCCCGTACGATTAGCACTGGAAAGAAGAAACAAAATTAACTTGAGAGAGTCATGATACACAAAGTATTAAAATGTCCGAAAAATGAACGTATTACGGGCACAATGCGTGTTATGAAATAACATCTAGGCAAATCAAACCGACATAAGACCAAGGGAAACGAAATTTTAGCGGTCTGCCTAATTTTGTATTGGAGGGGAGAAGACTGGGAAAGAGAAAGAGGGCCGTCATGGTTCTTGTGATTAGAGGAGAAATTTTTATTAACTGGCTCAAAGAGGCTTTTACAATTTGCCTCCTAATGGTTGCGGGAGCCTAATTTGTCAGAAACATTGGACTATCCGGGTCGATAGTAGCAGAGTATAAAGTGGGATAGCAGAGTGGAAATAATCATATAACATGAAACCACACCGCAAAAGTGGTGAAATTCAGTTTTGAATTTTTTATAAAATAATTGTTGCAGGCAGTGTTTCCCAATGGCTTCAGCGGATTTCATTTGTGCGGACCTGTGATCTGCAAAAGAAGGCCNATTCACATTTATTCCCCATTTATCACAGTATTTTTGAACATCATTCAGTCCCCTCTGTAGTCCCTCCCTAGTGTCACTGAATAGAACCATGTCATCTGCATACATTAACAACTTAATTGCAAAAGTCTGAAGATTTACTCCGACTTCGTTTTCAAGTTCTACTTTTTCTAGATCATTGACAAACAGTGATGGCACCAGACCTGCAGACTAGCCTTGGCCATCTCGGAACGTTTCTGTGGTTCGAGAAGAAATTTTTATTAAATAGCTCAAAGAAGTTTTTACAATTTGGCTCCTGCAACCATTAGGGCGCATAGATGAACAACCTACTGTATTTTTTTAAAGGCACGTTACTAAGGACGAATTTCAAACACAATTATTACGTGACAGATTTAGCAACGCCTAAGACAAGAAGGTGACTAAAGCAGTATTTCCTCAGCACTTGTACTCTGTAGAAAAAATAAATACTAATTATAATAAAGAACACGAAAACAGTTCACTGATTTGCTCATAAGTGTCAATGTCTTCACAAGTTACTACTGTAAACGCCTATTGAACTGCNNNCCCCAAAAAAAAAAGTTTAAAAATTTCATATTGTACATAAAAATAGTGATAAAACTTGGAGAAGAAAATGCATGAAATCGAATGTTCCAATATTACAAGAAGAGACAGTAAACTAGCAATTTGTAAAGATTTTATGCAACACGAAATCTTTTGCTAATGAAATTGGGAAAAAATAAGGCGTTCCAATATGAAGCGTTAGACTGAATTCAAATTAGTGAAGTGTCCCATCATGTCTCTTGTCTCCTTTTATACTCCTTTAATAATTATTATACTCCCTGCCCATTACACTCATTGTCTTTTGTTTGTCATGTTCACAATGCGTGAGGTTATGCTGAAGTCCATATCATGTAACTTTCTGTATTCTTGCTAGGGCGCCAATTTTCTTGGGCAAGAGAGAGATCGAGAGAGAGAGAAAGAGAGAGAGAGAGTCAAAGAGAGGGAGAAAGAAAGAGAGAAAGAGAGAGCGAGAGAGAGAGAGAGAGAGATGAAGAGAGAGAGAGAGAGAGAGAGAGACAGAGAGTTACAATTGTGTTGGAAAAAAAGAATATTAACATCAAATGGCAGCATTAAGGGCCATTTATTCCAAACTATGATTAAAAAAAAATGAGGATTCTCCTAGATTTCTATTGGTAATCGTCTATACGGTTAATTCTATTCTTTTTATTTTACTTTTCCCTGCCCTACGAAACATTGCATTCTAGGGGTTAAGATTGTGTTGTAAGTGAATAGAGCAGAGGGAACTCCAGTGTTGTTAACAGCTCCATAGATCATGCTCATCACAGCCATATAGAACTAATGTAACATCGACCTGTGTTCAGACAGACAGTGATTGGCAGACATGCACAGGCTGGGAGGTTGATGGGCAGGCAGGCAGGCGGGCAGGCAGGCAGGCTGGCAGACAGGCAGACTCCTTCACATCCACCCATATCTAAGCAGGATCCAAAGACAGCGGTCAATAGAAAGAAGATAGGCGGTGCCTTGGTTCCTTTAGCTCCACTGACGCGACTCCATTGTTTGTTATCATAATATATAATTATCCAGATACTCTCCTGTGGCCGCTTGGATAATCAGTGCGTTAGTTAACGTATTGCATTAATCACAGTGAACACTACTAATGTTTGGGAGTTTCCTGTGGTACCGCAGTGTGTTAACTAACCTAACATACAGCCACAGACAGCTATACTGGACATGTACATACCCGATACATTTGGTCGTTGTAGTCACAAAGTGGTAACTTCGTTGTGGGTATTGGTGGAGAAGGGGGTATTGTTGTGGCTGCAGCCTGATATTCTGAAACATATAATATGACTTGCATCCGAGCTGAATGAGTCTTAAGTTGCTTTTTGGCTTAATCAAGTTACTCATAATATAAAACTTATTGTGTGTGTATTCTATTAGGTGGCTGAAAATAATTTTGGCCTAGCATTATTCTGATCGGAGATTTAGTTGACGATTTAGTTGATCTGAGCATTGACGATTAGAGAGAACAATTTTATAATATTTCATCTAGTGTGCCTCACAAAAACTCCAATTCACCAAAAATTACTGACCATCTACCCATAAAATCAATGTTTTTATCTAAAGAAAAAGTCTAATCTCGATTTTTACAACGAAACAAACTTTCGACATGAGATGGTCCAAGTCATCTTTAGAGTCGCAGATCTCATTTCTTAGTCTGACGACAGGAGTCTTTTATGGATTGGCTGGAAGACATTTTATTCCAGAGTTACGGAATAATAAAATGCAAGGCAGAATGAAACAAAAATGATATTACATTTTTTGAATCAAATGAAAAGTGTTTTTCCAAACCTGGACTTTCGTTTAAAATTAGTTCGTAGTATATTTAGAGATGAATTATTTAACTCAAATCAAAATCGGACTTGAAATATGGAATAGATGAATTATTTAACTCAAATCAAACCTGGACTTGAAATATGGAATTTGTTTTGAGAGTTGTGATTTTTAGAAGTAAAAAAAAAATATATGCACGATGAAGATTTTTTTCTATAATATTTCTTTTTATTACAAAAAAAAAAAAAAACCACCTTGGAGTCCTTAAACTGAATCGTGGAAAAGTCCACTCCAAAATAACATATATACATCTATGTTGATTTATAGAAACTATCATTACAAATTGGATGACAAAGCCACTTTAAAATAAGGGAAAAATATTGTTTACAGTAGAAGTGAGTAACCACATCTTACTGGAATCACTGAACCAGACAACCTTTGCAACCTTAATGGACTTCGCTACGATAAATTTTCTCATAGGTGCATGAGGAGAAAGAAACTGGAACCCAACGAAATGAAACCACATGGAACTGGCAAATCTAACATAGTGTTATGCAATATGCTGGCCTTCAATAACTTAACATTAGTTCTACATTCATCTAGGAGCACGACTTGCAAAGAATTGTAAAAAATCTAGTCTGACATGAATTGTATAAACTCAGGTAAGTACAATATTATTGTAAGTACAATAGTCAGTGCAATTTTTACACTTATATAACTTCTTACAGTTACAAGCTGCCGAACAGTGTAATAGTATTTAACAGTTAGGTATTTTCAGTTTCGTCACACGACCAAAGGATTGTCGTTCATTTGTTTACACGCCCTGCGCAGGTATCGTTGCTCGACATTCATTAAGAGCTGCCCAGCGTACACAAAGCATGAAAACAAACTAACTTGTGAGCGACAATCCCTTAATCATGTGACCCATTTTGAAATACCTCATTGTGAAGCTCTGTATACCCACCAGGAGCGAAGCCAGCAAGAAAGCTGCTCAACATCAGAAACTGCCAAACCCCAAAATTAGTCATTGTTTTCTTGCACTATGGTTAAGACGACGTGCATGTGACGAATGTTTCCCGTCAAATGCAATCACAGGATGACATTGGCATATTCTTATGTCAGGAGATTAAACGTGGATTAGCTACAAAAAGTGTTTCCAAGTTAAGCAATTTAAGCAATAAGTTTAACATACAGACAAGCCAACAACACTAAGTAGAAAGTAGATTTATCATCTATTTGTCAGAAATGTCAGCTTGAAGATCATAAGCCTTAAGTGCCAGCCAGGCTGACAGCTCTCACTGGCTTGGGCAGGCGTCATCCGACGGCAGGAAATGTCCACTGTTAAGCCACTGGTTTCTCTGTATCAACAAGTTGCTAATGGAAAAACACTTTTTTCAAAACGTTTTACGTTCATCTTCGTGGATTAGTAGATAGTCCAGATCAATAAGCTGCTTATGGGGAAAAAAAAAACGTTCAAAACGTTTTACGTTTATTTTCGTGGATTTTTTGGGCAGTCTAGACCAACACGTTGCTAATGGAATAACACTCTTTCAAAACGTTTTACGTTCATTGTACGTGGAGTTGTAACTAGTCTTTATAAACAAGTTACAAATGGAAAAACATTTGTTCAAAACATGTTACATTCATTTCCGTGGAATTTTAGGTAGTTTAGAACGTGACTGCTTAGTTGAAGGATCCAGATGACAGAAATTTCGTTTCAGCAATAAGAAATAGGGAATATTGTTTCACCTAATATTGCACATATGACGAGTTTCCAGTAAATAATTTTTTTTTTTTAAAGTTCTATTATAAGATCGATTTTTTTCAATGCAAATAGGCTACTTTCCTTTCAAAGGACAAGAGAAATGATAAGCTGAAATATACTACACAAGACTAACACCCCATTTTACAAATGGGCAGGAGGGAACGCACCAGCGGCGAAAGAATACCTAGTGCACCGAAAGGCATCATAGACGAATGCATTAGACTCCGTGCAAAAGTTGGACGATTGGCGAATCGGGCGGATTGCAAAGATCTATCGGAGATTGTATTTCGTTGCTGTACACATTCTTTTTTCAAAAACAAGGGTAAAAAAAATAAAGAGGACTGATGTGTATATAATTACTTTTTGTGGATTTTTCTACGAATTTAGGTGAAAACCGCATGTTTTTTCGTTACGTAGTTCTCAAGAAATCTGTGACAAAAATTTGGCTGAAGCGTTTTATAAATATAGATAGGCCTACAGTACAAGTTATAATTCGGGCACCGTATTGTAGGTAAGGGACAACACAACAAATCATTAAGCTGATTATATCATGGCCACACCCGATAATGTTTGATGTAAACAATATAATGATGTATCAAGATCATGTTATTTTAATTCTAGATCAATGATGAGTTATCTTTTGATTGGTTGAACTTCGATTGTTTTCCTATGAAATTTACTATGCATATGACGTGAAGTACCTGTAATCGGATTTAATAATATTTCATTATGAGTGTGTCAATAAATTCGTTTGTCTCACAAGCGAAAAAAAAATAGAACTTTGCTTTCAAGAGGTATCGATGTAAAAGATTTTGATTTACCTGAATAGTGACAGATTTACAATATCAGAGAGAGTAGGTCTACAGTAGGTTAATCACAATCTGCATAGGATAAATATCTTATACAGATAAAGCTACAGTGCTGAGACAAAACAACTTTCGTACAAAACTCATGAAAAATAGTTTCTTGTTTTGTTTTGTTTTTGTTTAATTTTATGTATTACAACAAGATAAAGGCTACTGTATATTCAAAATCAAATGGCGGAAATCCTGAAGATCTGTAACAAAATATTACTTTAAACCATGCCCAGACTATGGTGAAGGCTGACGGTGGAGTAGTAGAAAACTGAGTTGTCTCTATTCGCCTTTCTAACATATATAAGAAAGCTTATAGTAGTCGTTTTATTTTGTATTTTGTTACTACTGTCCACTCAATAAATTTCACCTGATTTATCATGACAGACCGAGGGAATGATTGCTCAACTAACTTTTTGAACATCGTTGCAGACAGACAGACAGACAGACAGACAGACAGACAGACAGACAGACAGACAGACAGACAAACAGACAGACAGATAGACGGACAGACGGATAAATAAGCATTCAAGCTCGCACGCATACACACACAAATACTCACCACAAACCCACAATTACGCCTTTAAGCACGCACGCTGGCTCACGCGCACGCGCGCACACACACACACACATACACACACACACACACACACACACACACACACACACACACACACACACTGATACACACACACTCACACGCACAAATATTCACACACACACATAATACATCTAACACCTACGTACACACACACATATAGTAAGAAATTAACCTAGAGGACGAATGTATTAAAAAAAAAAGCAAACAGACGAATGAATGAGCATTCCCGCTTTCACGTATACACACATAAAACACCCACCACACGCCCACAAATACGTTCACACGCACGCAGGCTGCTCACGCGTGCACACACACACACACACACACACACATACACTGATACACACACACTCACACGCACAAATATTCACACACACACATAATACATCTAACACCTACGTACACACACACATATAGTAAGAAATTAACCTAGAGGACGAATGTATTAAAAAAAAAAGCAAACAGACGAATGAATGAGCATTCCCGCTTGCACGTATACACACATAAAACACTCACCACACGCCCACAAATACGTTCACACGCACGCAGGCTGCTCACGCGCGCACACACACACACACACACACACACACACACACACACATACACACACATACACACACATACATACATACACATACGCACGCACAAACATACATACACACACATATACATACCAACGCATACGTGCACACACACACATACAGTGAGAAACTAACAAAGAGGACGAATGTAAAATAAAAAAGCAGAGAGAGAGAGAGAGAGAGAGAGAGAGAGAGAGAGAGAGAGAGAGAGAAGAGGGAGTGGCTTTTATTAGCTCACTTACTCATGCCTTTGCCAGCCATACACAATTAGGTTAGTTTATCATCTACATACTTTTCATTTATTTCGTGCGCCGAAAACGGATTCAAAAATTACCTGAGTTTCTTAAAATTTATTCTAGGTAAAATTGTGCAACTTGCAGCCTTTGCGAGCTTCCCTTCAAAGGCAGTGTCCGCTTCTTGTAACTTACAGGTTATCCTTCTTTGATCTTGTTCTCGGTCTTTTTGGCTTTCAGCTCGGGCTTCTAGTTTGGCGCTCGGGCTTCCAGTTTGGCTCCCAGTCTTTTTGGCTTGGCGCTCGTTCTTCTTGGCTTGGCACTCCGTCTTTTTTGCTTGGCCTGGTTCTTCTTGGCTTGGCGCTCGGCCTTTTTGGGTTGGCCTCAGTCTTTTAGACTTGATGCTTGATCATTTAAGCTTGGTCCTCAGCCTGTTTCACCTGGCGCTCGTTTTTCTTTTTGACTTCCGCGCTCATTCTTTAGAGGGAAAAACGGTGACAGCCGCATAGAGATAAAGAGGAGTCTATCAGCAATCATTCACGCCATTCCAAACCATACTTCACAATTTATCAACGATATGTCTTTTATTTGATAGAAAAGATACATCTGACGTTCCTGTTACATTAATTTCTATGCAATAATATAGACGTTCTAAAAATCCCACGGATTCATTTTTTTCAATGGAAGCATGCATCGTTGTTTTTGTTTTGTTTTGTTTTACGAGCTGCCCTGTTCGGTTCTTGACCCACAATGTATTTTTTAGCCTTTTGAGCTCCGCTCTCCAACTTCCTGACTTTGTACTGGCCCTCTCATACTGGCTCTGGTATGTTTTTTTTGTTTGTTTGTTTCACTTTAATTGGAGGAGGGAGAGGGCGGGTTTCATTTGCGACACTTTTGTATTCATTTTGCATCAAAGATTCTTCATGACATCGAAATGAGTTTTGGCTTTCTTTTAGATAAAACCATTCTGGACGGTCTATTTGAACTGTTATAATGGCTTACTTTATATCATTTTCATGCTAATCAATTCACAAACATGTTGGCAACATGAAGCATGTTAAAGAACGGGTATAGATATTTGCTTCATAACACTTTAAACTGTGTACATCTCTGTCCGTCTGACCATTTCTGACAAAAAAAGGCTAACAAGTCATTTTTAACCTGTCTATGCAGCCATTATGAGTGCTGCCTGACGTCATACAGCGAGAAAAGCCAAAATATGATTGGTGCGATCCCATGCACAAACGTCTGGACCAATCATCTGGTAGCCTAGCTCGCTTTTTGATATCACGTTCAAGTTCAAGTTCAAGGTCAAAGCTTTATTTAGGCTAGTAGCCAATATTCTCGATAATACATGGCATAAATCAAAATTCATAATAACGAAAGAATCACCAGTAATGGCGGCGCGCACAGGGTGGCAATCCCGACATTCTTGCGGTGTTTCTTCAGAAACTGTCTGGCGAACGGATAAATATCTACGGTTTAACCTTTATGTAAAATAATATATGTCCTTTCATTTGACAGTAAAACAAATAATTAGTCTACCTGTCCCTGTAACACTAAACCTCCTTAACGGTTGTAAATCTGTTTTGTTTGGGAGATGAGTCCTTGTAAATTGAAAGCAGTGCACAAAACTACAGGTGTCTATTCGATACCTCTAGCTACCTTTCTTTTATTGGCATGCTTTCTTAAACGTATTGCCATGCGACTTTATACTATTATTACCCCAAAAGGCCAGATCATTCTAGGACTCTCTCAACTCCCTGACGAATATACAGTGCCGCTGCCATTTTGGAGTTACTAATCACTAGCATTCTGTCAACATCTTCCACTGCCAATAGCCAGGGACACACTATATATTATGTCGTTTGGTTAGTTCATTAACACACTGAAATGCCTGATAGTCTATCTCATTATATGTTTATCCTTAAAATACTTTTACTTTTGCAATTTTCATTCATGTTTCGGTCACACTTGTTTTCCTCCTGTTACAAACAGGAGTTACATTCCACTAACAGATCGTGTTCTTTTGTCGATTTGATTGCATCCTCATTCTGTAAATATTATGTAAAGTAGTCTCTTAGATACCATGTTACATTGATCATATCTTTAGCCTTAACATGGTAGTTGTTAGTTGAAGAGAGTGCGCTTATAAAAGTTTATTAGGATAGCTGTTCAAGGCTTCACATTTTATTCTTTTCCAAGGTAAATGATGTAGTTCCCCCCCCCCC
>JAWQUT010000222.1:215966-246243 GCA_033807755.1 Ellobium chinense
GGGGCTTGGGAGGAGGGAGGGGGCTATATGGGTTTGTTTATATTGGATTGAAACCGGTTTTGTCCTATATTTTATTTACTGTAACATATCCAAGTACAGACATTTGGCTTGTGGAAATAGATAAATAAAACAGTACGGCAATGCATGTACTAAGTGGTTGCCATATTTTGGTGTTAAATGACACATTTCAAAAGTGGCTGCAAGAGGTACGCTGGCATGAAATAATATACATATATCTTAAGAGTCTCCTGATAAAGTAGCGAACAATGTGGCATTAGAGTCTGCTGTTGCAAGCACGCACATAAAGATGTTACCAAGATATTTTACAAGTTGCTACAAGATTTACCGAAATACTTAATAATGTTATTTTCACAATTTCAAATGCAGATCCTCCTGCTACCACGAAGTCAAGCAAGAGTTCTCCAATAAATTCCTATCGTGTATTCTGCACTGAATGCTTTCTAGAAATCGTCAGAATGACGGGCATTTAATAATATGCAGCAACATACCTACCTTGTATATCTTTCCGTCATGTTCACAGACAGGGAAGCAGTACGCACCTGACCCCTCGTCATAGCTGACAAAGCACGTGCAATTTTTACTTTCTATAATCGCTGTTTCACCGCCTTTGAGCACAGTGTCACCCACTCGGCAGTTTGGACCTGATGACGTTTCAGACAATCCAGAGGACTATGGTCGTGTGCAAAATACTTCGTTAGTTAACGCACTGCGATAACCACTCGAAACTCAAAACATTAGTAGTGTTCACTGTAATTCATGCAGTACGTTGTATTACGCAAAGATTGTGTATAAAGTTACTATAATTAAGGTACAGCGAATTAAATCATGTTTAAACAAAAAACAAAAAAAAAGACTTTCACTCTCTCTTGTGGCAAACATGTCTTGCAATTACTGACAAACTGACTCTGGCTTCATTCTACGGTTTCTGCTGCCCAGCCTTGCAAGAACGTTTTAGGCGCAAATTCATAATAATCTCCCAATATCTTTGTTTCTATTAACGTCTGCCCTTTCTCTTTTTGTCTCTTCATCTTCATGCCCCTCTGTTCTTTTTTTACCCCTATTTCGCATCACTACCTCATCACTCTGTTTTTCTCTCCCTCCCTCTCTCTCTCACTGAAACCGTCTCTGTCTTTGTTGGTCTCTGTTTCGATCAGTCTGTTTGTCTCTGTCTGTCTGTCCGTCTGTCTCTCTTTCTCTCTTTCTCTGTTTCTCTCCTTCTCTCTGTTATTATGAGTAATGGAAAATATAGTTGTTGTCTATTACGGTTCCATCTTACATATCTCGACCTATCATAATTATTATCTGCCATATTTTTGCTGCTGAAGTGGGACGCAGGTATGGTGCTAACTCCAGCTTTCGCTTTTTCGTTTCCTTTTTATTTTTTTTTAATTTAAGGTATTTAATTAAGGTTCATGCCTCTGATATGGAGTTATCCAGTTCCACAGCAGTAGAATAATGGTTCAGTTTACCATATTCACAATCGTAAAGGACGACCATGGGCACCTGTATGTTGAACTTTTATACTCTCAAACATGAAGAGTGCCATTTAAAAGAGCACTGAACTGAATTATAAGCGCGTCCCATAGAGAATGGTCGTAGATTTATATATTATTATGTTCTCTCCAAATGTAGTTTGGTGAAATTGCCGAACAACAAAAAAAACAAGAACAGTCAGGGGAGGGGGAAGATAGACAGACGCGGAAGACGGATATATGAGCATGGCCAGACACAAGGTTATAATTATAAAACCGTTAATCTCCAATATACCACTCTCAATACGTCCATACACAATGTTGATACACCAATAATTTCCAGCGTCAGTGACGTTACGTCTGATCTTGTGACTTTTTAGAATCTTTGGTAAGCAAAGGCATGGTGGCAAAAGATCAAAGAATTCAGCTGTCTTCAAAAAGCCCTCAGTTAAATCCAGTGTAAGACCCAGTGGTCATTTTGAGCATTGCCATGCCCTCGTTTTTTGTTTTGGTTTTTTTTTTTAATATTGACAAACTCAACTATTAAGATTTATACACAAAAGAACACACTGTAGTTTGCTGTTTACTTAAGATTGTTTGGTTTGGAACACGGTAGATTTCTAAAGAACTAAGGTGGCCACCATTCACTCGTGGTGCTCTTTTCTATGCACTGGCTTCTTTCTTTTCCTCAAAACGTCTACAAAATCACTTCGCTGGTTTCACCGTTTTGCACTGGGTAAATAACTGTAAATAACTGTAATTGGTAATAATTCAGAGATCACCGGAAGGAGAGATTACGAAAGGATGGTAAGAGCATGGACAGTGTTCAAGGGAAAGCTCTATCACTCAGGCTTCCTAGATGAGACAGTTAATAATGCTGTAAGTCCCATTCATGTACATCGGGATCTTAATAAGACAAGAACCACATTATTGATAATATATAAATGTGTGTGTACTCGTATGTGTGTGTGTGTGTGTGTGTGTGTGTGTGTGTGTGTGTGTGTGTGTGTGAGTGTGTGTGTGTGTGTCTTTGTATTTGTGGTTTGTATTTGTGAGAGAGAGAAAGAGAGCGAGAGAGACAGAGAGAGAGAGAGAGAGAGAGAGAGAGAGAGAGAGAGAGANGAGAGAGAGAGAGAGAGAGAGAGAGAGAAAGAGACAGAGAAAGGTGCGAGTTCGTGAATGTAAATGTCAGATATGCATTTTCCCCCGCTTTTCCTTAATTTTTCTCTCTTTTTTATTTGTTTTTATTTTTCCATTCATTCTAAAGTGAATCTTGTTATGTGGTTGGTTTCTGCCTACAAAATTAAAACAATCTGAATTTGAATCTGAATCTTCTGGGTTTTTTTTTTTTTTCTGAAACGGCATCAGGTCGAAACTACCTAGTTGGTGACATTCTGATCAAAGAGCGTGAATTAGTGACGGTGCCTGGGCAAGGATTCTGCACGTGTAATTTTGACCCTAACCGGGGAACATAGTATCTTCCATCCCTATTTCATCTACGCTAACCACCCCATGGCCCCCAACGTCCTCTTTTAATACGCGGCGAGTACTACCAGTTAGATATGTTCCTGCATATTAAATGCTCATTATGCTGGTAATTTTTGTAAAGCACTTAGTGTAGACCTCACCTAAGGGATATAATGGAGAGTTGTTTCATAACTTTATGGTAGCAAGAGAATATGCATTCAAATTTACACACTTCCAGCAACTCCTTAAACCTCAAAATTGTCAGACTAATATATATTAAGTATTTCAATGAATCTTGTAGCAACCTGTAAAATGACACAGTGACATACTTTATGTGCTGGCATGTAACTGAACCATCGATTTCACAAGTGCATTCTGCACAAGGCTAGGTTTCCATACTTCGCCAGACTGGAAAAAGACACAAGCGAATAGAATCAAATCATTTCTTGAGTAAACCGTCCGGATAGAAGTTAAAAGATTGCATTTCATAAATCAGGTCAAAATCTAATATGAGTATGTTATCGCTTTGCTGATAATTTTTGTTTTATGCTTATGACGTCATTGGAATTTGCGTAGGACTTCAAAAACATAGGATCTTAAATATGTTCTAGAGACTTAAGTATAATGTTAATGTTGCATGCAATTTTGTGTTCTTCAAATTTATGTTTTGTGGGATACGACGTTATAAATCAGCAAGGACGAAATAGAATATTGGGAAAAAAAGAGTTACTAGATCTACATGTAAATCTAAAGCAAATTTATCAAAATTATTGTCTGGGCTAGAGTATTATGACAAAGGTTATAACGTATAACTCCTAAACCGGGTGAGAGTCATGTAGCAAATTAAATCTAGCCCAAAATTTTCAAAATTCATGTCTGGGCTAGAGTGTTATGACAATGATTGTAACGTAATAAGACCTCAAAAGTTGAACTGAGTCTCCTGAACAGTGACAGTGGTGTAGCAAATTATACCTAGCCCAAAGCTATCAAACTTCTTGTCTGGGCTAGAGTGTTATGACAATGTCTATGTAACTCCTCAAAAGTTGAAATGAATCTCCTATCCGGGTAAAAGTGGTGCTGCAAACAGATCTAGACTGACTTAAGGGGGGGGGGGCGCCACCTGAGGGCCTTTTTCCAAATGCTTGGTGCCACATGATTTTAACCTTGATTTTTGGACTCAGCAGGTTCAAATTAGTGGAAAACAGTCAATTTTTTTTTACATTTTATTATTGTTGCTATGGAAACGGCCGCCATCTTGAATTTTCTACCTAGAAAACCGTCAACTTCAAAAGGTAGTTCCTCCTTCAGATGAAATGCAATCCAACTGAAATTCTACACATGCATTTTAATACACCTTGTCTACAAAGTAACAGAGAGTTATTTTTTATAAAATGATAAAAAAATATTTTATGAATTTTCAAAATTGGTATGTATCAGAATATCGATTTTCCCCCATTTTTTGGCCTTCGCCAACATATTTCCTGAAAAATTAAAAAATAAAGTCCAAATGTCTCCCTGTTACTTTTTTTGTACACCTATAAACTGCTTACATACCAAATTTNTGTAGCAAATTATACCTAGCCCAAAGCTATCAAACTTCTTGTCTGGGCTAGAGTGTTATGACAATGTCTATGTAACTCCTCAAAAGTTGAAATGAATCTCCTATCCGGGTAAAAGTAGTGCTGCAAACAGATCTAGACTGAGTTAAGCTTAAGCCATTTCGAGCTAGTGTGACATAGATTAAAGTTACATACCACCTCAGGCTAAAGCGGTGTATCAAAGATAAATTAATATCCTCATACATGCACTCTGGACTGAGGCGGGATACCAAAGGCAATTTGATATCCTCACAGCACTGAAAAGTGAGACAAGCTTTGAAGGTATTTTCATCTCCAGGGTATAGTGGTGTGAAAAAGGATAAATTCCTCCCAAAGTGAAATGGTGGGATAAGGGTTAAAATGCCTGTAAGCGGCATAGAAAAGCATATCAAACTTATTCAAAATATTCAGTGCGGACCTACTGAGAATTCTGAGTCAAACGCATTTATATTATTTGAAGGGTCTACTGGTAAATTTAATAGCAAGCAATGTAAAGTGTTCAGTTGCATGCCAGCATATAAGGTATGTCACCATGTCATTTTACAGGTTGCTAAAAGATTTATTAAACTGCTTAATATATGTTATTCTGACAAGTTGAAGAAGTTGCTGCAAATGTGTAAATTTTTAAATGCAGATCCTCTTGCTGCCACAAAGTTATGAAAGGATTCTCCATTAAATCTCTTAGGTGAGGTCTACACTGAGTGATTAACAGAAATTACCAGCATAATGAGCATTTAATACGCAGCAGCATACCTATCTGGTATATCTCGCCTTCAATCACAGAAGGGCGCAAGGGTGGTTGAGTAGGCTGGCGTTGATGTGGCAGGGAAGCAAAACACACATGATCCGCAGTTGGGGTCGAAATAATACGTGCAGTCTCCTTGCCATTGTACCGTCACTAATTCACCCTCTTTGATCAGAATGTCACCCGCTAGGCAGTTTGGACCTGATGACATTTCAGAAAAAAACAAAAACTAGAAGATTCACATTCAAATTGTTTATTTAGGATGAAGCTAACCACGTCACAATAAATACAACAATTCAAAATGAATTGCAAAATAAAAAAAAATAAAAAAAAAGAAATGGAAAAAAAGGGAAAAGTGCATAATTAACATCTGCTTTTACTAACTCGCATTTTCTCTCTCTCTTTCTCTCTCCCTCTCTCTCTCTCTCTTTCACACACACACACACACACACACACACACACACACACACACACACACACACACACACACACACACACATCCACACTTATTTTTATCAATAATGTGGTTCGTCTTTAAGTGCTTTGTTTCCACTTTGTACTACATCGGTTCTTGTCTTATTAAGATCCCGATGTACATGACTGAAACTTATAGAATCATTACCTGTCCCGTCTTTGCTGGAAATGTGGGACGTAGGCATTTTAGAGCTTTCCCTTGGACATTGTTCACGCTCCTACCATCGTGTTCGTGATTTCTCTTTACCGACAAACAAATGGACAGACCAAAAATGCATTAAGGAAGTTAGTGTGGACAAGAAGGCAGACAAATACAGAGATATAGAAACAGCTGGATATATAAACATGGCCAGACAAATTGGTTTACAAACCGTTTGGACATCGGGGACAACAGTCGACACCTGGAATATATTCTTCATCATAGCACATACTACCGCCGTAGCAGCCATACATGGCACATTGGCTCTGGCCCGAACCATCTCTTTCACACCAGCATACTTCACAAGGCTCAGGTTTCCATTGTTCGCCAGGCTGGGGAGAGACAGAGACGAATGAAATCTAGGTATTTCTATTTCAATTCAATTTCGATTTATTTAATCGAACCCAGGTTACATAGTAACTTATGGGTGGTCAAACATTATTAACGTATAGCAAAATACATAGACAAAACAACATAACTGCATATATACTAAATATAGGAAATGAAAATGAGGAACAAAACTTGACGCAGCAATTTTCTCCAGTCTCGAAGATGATAACATTGAGTAGGCCCATGACTGGGGAGGAAAATATTAATGTTGTGCGATAATATGGTTGAATTTTCAGGAATTCAGGATGATCTTACAAAAACTGGCAAGATTTAAGAGGGTGTGTTTGTTCTGATCGGAGAAGAGTTCATATTATGCTGTTAGAGTATTGGCGTGTCTGTAATATTTGTCTTTCAGAAAATTTGGTCTTTCGTTTGTATATTTATTGCATTCAAATAGGGCACGGAATTCGTCTCCTAGACAGAAATTACAATGCCTACCTTGGCGTTCATTGATATTTGAGTTGTACTACCTACCGGCTTCAATTGGCAAACTGTGATTACAGGTTCGTAAACGGTTAATTGCATTTCTTGAAGCATATATCAAGGTAGTTCTCAAATGTGAAAGTGCTTTCTATAATTTTGTAGCGAGTGTACTTGTTTGGTATTGAGACTAGGTCGTACCATGTTTGGGTATACTGATCTTTGAGTCTGCGCTTTATTTAAGATGAGAAACTTGTAATAGTTAAGTAAGGGCTGTGTTCACTAAAGCCGAGTTAATGCAGTTCTCCAGCAATGAACGTTAACCATTTTTATTTGTAAGTGCCATCAATGTACAGAGATAGTAATAGATTAAACACTAGTTTACAAGATTTGGTGGGTTTCCCCAGTAGTAGTCGATACTAAAAGGACAGCTATTTCTGATTATGTCAGCTAATATCGAGAAGACGCCAACTTTTTAGAACTACAGGTGTGGTGGTTGAGGATTTTAAGCCAAAGATAACAGAACTGAACTTTTAGGTTTTTGATTAAGATATAGTTTTCATGCGCCCATAGATGCAATCCTTATATAAACCGTCTGGATAGAAGTAAAGGTCGTATTGCATAAATCAGTGCAAAATCTAATATGAGTATGATATAGTTTAGGTGATAACTTTTGTTTACATGTAAATCTAAGTCAAAGCTATCAAGTTATTTTATTACTAAAGTTAAAAAAAAAATTCTCAAAAAGTTGAAATGAATCTCCTCTCCGGACGAAAGTAGTGCAGCAAAATTTAAATAGATCTAGATTTACATAGGCTAAAGCCATTTCGGGCTAGTGTTAAGTGACAAAGATTGGGATTACATACCACTACGGGCTAAGCTGTGTATCAAAGGTAAATCAATGTCCTCATTGTGATAGAAGGGTAGTATATGCATTGAAGTTAAATGTTGTCAAATACTCATTTAGGCATTATACGTTGTTACTATATGAATTTCACATGTAGGGATGCAATATTATTCTACTATTTCATCAGTTAGGTAGATTTCAGTACAAAATATTCCTCACTAATAAGTTTACTTTTTCCTTCCAGTAAAGGCACATTTAATTCGAGGTTTTATTGTACTTGCATTTCATGACAGGTTATTGTAAAATTGGAAATATTTTGGATACTTCCTCTTCAATACATCAGGATGAAAAACAGAGTCTGGTGTTTCATAGTTTAGTCACAAATTCATGTACAACTTTGAAATGCTGCACCTCAGTAGCGAATGCAGCAAATTCCTTGAAACTTGGCAAAGGCTTGAGAGTACTGATTAAGCTCTTTACCATGACAGAAAATGATAACACCATCATTAATTTCCATTCAAGACATTATCATGGAATACCCACAGCTAATAATGGCATCCTCAATGTGCGCTTTTGAACGTTCAATTGGAAATGTCTTGTATGGAAAAAGTCTACTGATTGCTTATTGTCATTTGTACTCGGATTATCTGACCAGTGGCCATTATTATCTATATTTTGACAACCTGACCTGTGAACATTATCATCTGTATCCGGACTACCTGACCATGCAGTGGCCGTAGACATAATCCATACTTTAGTTTAAACAATTAATATTTACGGAGTTTCCTGTGGTTACCATAGCAGGTTAACTAATGTAATGATTATGCATACAAGCACAGTTGTGGCCCTCATTTATTATTTCAAACTACTATGGTACCTGATATATTTGCCCATGATATTCACAAGTTGGAGACGGCGTTGTTGTGGTGGTGCTAGTTTCTGAAACAAACATATTTTATGGATCTTAATATGACAAGTGACAAACTGTTGCCTGTCAAATATAATAGATGAGAAATATGTTGTCTTTCGTCAAATGAGTGAAATTCATTAAATAAGATAAATAATACTTATTACATGTACATGGCAAATCAGAACCATGGTTCTCCGTCAAAGTCAGCTTGTTAGTGTATTTATTATGCAAATGGTGCATTTCAATCTGGAAATCCCTGATCTGAATTACATAAACACATTTGAAACTTTACTAAATTGAATCATAGCATAGCTGAGGAATAAAATTAGACGGCAAACATAAACCTAATCAAAACTGAAAGACAGTGATCATATACCATTACCTAATGATTATGACTTATACCCAGGTATTCAGTTGGGAAAGTCTCAGAATTAGACTTACAAAGTGCGAGCATTTTAAAATATAGATGAGTTAACATGTTACGGCTTAATGACAGTTTAGCTTGTTGTACTCCATTTCATACTGATCAGGGCGTCCCCATTCACAGTTCCTATAATATGATGATAGAAGAGCAATCCCAAAACTCAAAAAGATACATCGTGCGAATGTGTAACAAAATAAATGAACAAATAAAAATTACAAAGATACCCACCTAGTAATAAATAAACAGACAAACCCACTGACGTACTGACAAATCAGTAAAAACAAAATTGTGGATATAGACCTATACATTTTCCGCCAAAGGTATAGCTGAGCTACACACAACATAAATTGATAGAAGAAAGGAATCACGATGAGGTTAGACAGGAGGATGGCTATTGAGACACTTGAAGTCCAACGGATGGAGACGGACCGAACTGACAATAGATACAGACCGTTGCATATTGGACAACATTGATCTGGCTCTTGGACGGGGTTTTCACACATCGGCATTTCACAGGCTGTCTCAGTACAAGTCACGTCACCAGAGCCATCTTGATCTATGTCACATTTGCACCATGTACAATTGTTTGGCTGAAATTCTTCACCTTTCTAAAGTGATGTAACAAAAAATATGTAATTCTTCTAAGGGCTAGAAAAATTGTGTTTGGACCAGCATGGTGCTAATAAGATAAAAATAAAATCCATGCCTGGGGTTAGTGGTGCAACAAATTTCAATTTAAATCTCTCATTGGTGTCAGAGTTATGAGATAACGGTTTTAAACCGAGTATGTCAATGGCCTACAGCGATGAGTTAATGGTAAAAACAAAATTTTGAATCTGTCTATGCTTCTGCGACTTTGGAGCTTAACAGATTAAATGCTTAGCCGAACAAGAGCAGAAGGGCAAATAACAGATATAATAAAATAGAAGTTTAATGTCTCAGTGGACGATATTCCTGTTGCATGCGTTAAATTTAAGTTTCCTGTCTAGATAAATAGTTATTTCATTTAACATCAAATGGTGTATATAGTTTCAGATAATTCTGCGTCAAGACAAAACATATTTAAAAAGCCCTCGTAGGATCACGCAAAAAGGTGTCTAAGATATGTGGGTGAAATCTGGTGTCATAGCTAATGACACTTGTTCTAAGATCATCACCCCTGAGGGAGAAGAATGCACCATTCAGCACTTTGGTGTACACTTTTGTATAGAAATCCAGTTGCACACCAAGTCATGTGCATTACAGTCTCTGGATAAGAGTGGTGCCTTCCCTTAAGTGTCCCGTCATGCTTTTGTTTTTGGTTTTTTTTAATGTTCAAAGTGCGATTAAAAGAAAAACAAACCAAAAAACAAAAATGACCATCTAAGTTATCACCGCCACGTATGCCATACTTACCTCATACGTTTGGCCTTCGTATTCACACTTCTCATAACTTGCAGTTGTTGCATTTATACACATTCCATCAGCAAAACCAGCGAGAAGAGCGATCACCAGCAAACACTGCAAAACACCTTGGGCAGTCATTGTTTGGCTTAAGTCGGATTAACACACTGCGCTTTAGTCAGATGTTAAAGTTAGATGCAACAACTGGAGAAAAGCTGGGTCCTTTTATACTGCATATTTCGATCTAGACTATATCAATTTTAGGATCAATTATAAAGTGCGGATGTTCTTTCGGTGTCAAGTCTATGGCCAGTCGATCAACATACAGACAAGCATACGAGTATCATCGGAATTCCCAGTAAACAGTAAGAAATTATAATATTGGTTATAATAAAGTCTGTGTAGAAAGTAGATCATCTATAATGACGTGTAACGTCGTGTGTACAGATGGGATCGCATCCAGCTTTTTGAGTAAGCAGAAAGAGATACATTTTTTTCTTAAAATTGTTACGTCCTGCACCGTTTAAACTCGCATATGAATTCCAATATTATTTGTCATCAGAATAAGTCTAAAGTTTTGAAATATATGAAAACAACATACAGATATTCTTCTTTATAGATCTATGTGGAAAACGACCTTTGTAAGCTAAACTGGGCAAATACTAATGCGGATAAAGTGCGGATGTAGAATCAGTCAAATGCCAAAAAGGTTCTCAGAGTCACGAGCCACACACACACACACACACACACACACACACACACACACACACACACACACACACACACACACACACACATCTCTNACACACACACACACACACACACACACACACACACACACACACACACACACACACACACACACACACACACACACACATACACACACACAGGTTCACACACACCTATCAAATGCTGTATATTGATACGAAAGGTATTAGATAATCCCAATTCCTTTAAATATGGTAGCACTTTCTACTTCCGAGGAGTTACGATTTAGGGGAGCTGAATTACTGTAAATCATTTTGAATTTCTTTTTCCACATAGCATTCCAATCTTAAAATTTCCTATCTTTTTTCCTGTTGTACGTTCTGAAATCTTTGGTCCATCATATGCCTTATCAAAAGTTGTACTCTTATGTTGCTTTGTCACTTTTTTGTTTAACTAAAGGTGTGCTACATTCCTAAAGGATACATACACTGCATAACAGCAGCAAGCCTTGTAACATTCCACAGGCTTTCATGCAGCTGGGACATGCCTTACGTCAGCTGTTTCATGCACTGTATGGGACGCCAGTGAAAGTAAGATCAATTTGTTTGAAAAAATAAGTAACACAGATTATTTCTGATTCATACATTTGCTTATTTACTTACTTTACTTTTCCGATTCAGCAGCCACTTGAGCTGGAAACCTTGGCCCGATGCCTGATACAGTACTTGTGTTTTTGGAGACGGGTTCTGACTCCAAATTATAATGTGTATCAAATGTCTGGCTATTCTGGGAGACAATGAGTCCGTAAATGTTTCAGTTTCAGTACAGGGCAGTGAAAAAGATGATGTACTACAATTGTATACAGTTCTGGGCAGAGCGAGCATGCCACTGACAACTGTTGTTGGATTCTTGATTCACCATTGCATACCATTATCCCCGTGAATTATTCACAGCCCTTATCTGTTAACCCCCACTGCCAGCCACTTTGCCAGCTCCCTCTCCGCACTTTCTTCTTATAAACACAAACGAAAAAAACACCACACAATAGAACAATTAATAGGTGAGACTCTAAAAAATCATTGGAGCAATGCGTGGGAAGTCCCTGCATCAGCGACAGCTGAAGATGATATACACTGTATCTGGAAGACGAGGATCTTTAATACATGTTAACCCTCCTCCTGTCCATTTAATCATATTATTAATATTAATAAGTCTTAAGAGGAAACTTCCTAAATATTGGTCGCTATTTTGGAACGGTGAAGCGGCTGGAATAATCGCCAGGGGCTCATGGATAAAAACAAATCGAAATATGCATATAATCCTGTTTTCAGGAAAAGTTGATGAGAATGAACAACGAGACTCGCAGACATCCTCGCACCGGATTAATGTCACGAATCTGGCGATCGCAACATAACACTGACCTTTTTTCACGTCAGTAGATTGAATGTGGATTAGCTATAAAAATGTTTCAAATTTGAGCAGTTAAACGATCAGTCAGGTAACAGACAGACAAGCCAGAAACACTCAATGGAAAGCAGATTTATCATATTTATCAGAAATCCTCAGTCAGATATGATTCAAGTGCCAGCCAGACTGACAGATGTCACTGAGTTTGGAAGGCGTCGTGGACGGAAAGAAAATGTCCACTAAGCCATTAAGTTGCTAATGGAAAGCAATCAAATTTGTTCAAAACATTTTACGTCCATTTTCGTGGTTTTTTATGTATGTTTGATCAACAAATTGCTACTGGAAAAACGAGTGTTCAGATCGTTTTAAATCCATTGTCTAGAGTCTAGCTAGTCTAGATCAATAAGTTGCTAATGCAAAAACATCTGTTCGAAACGTTTTACGTTCATTTCCTTGGGCTTTTAGTTATCTAGATCGTGACTGCGTAGCTGGAGGTTCCAATTTGTCCTTACAACCAGATGACATTCAGAAACGTAATCTTGTATCAGTATTAAGAAATTTGAAATATTGCTTCTTCACATAATATTGCATGTATGACGAGTTTCCTGTTAAATAAAAATAAGCGTTTCTATGATAAGATCGAAATTTTTAAATGAAAATAGACTAATTTTCTCTAAATGAACAAGAATTATAATATACTGAAATATATACTATATACAGTGTAAGTTACTATTCAATCACTGTACTGGAGGTAGGGGACGACATACCAAATCATTAGGCTCGTTATGTCATGGCCACTCCCGGTAATCTTTGATGTAAACAGTATAGTATAATGATGTATCAAGATATTGTTATTTTAAAGAGAGTTATCTGTTCATTGATTAAGCTTTATTGTTCTCTCGTGAAATTTACTATGCGCACGACAATGGGTACCTTTAATCGAATTTTTTTATTAATATTTCATTACTAGTATGTCAACAAATTCGTTTGTCACACAAGCGAAAAAAAAAAGAATAGAACTTTATTTTCATGAGATGTCAATGTAAAAGATTTGATTTACTTGAATAGTGAAAGATTTGTAAGATCAGAGAGTAATTCTACATTAGGTTAATTACATTCTGCATAGGATAAATATTTCATATAAATAAGGTTGCAGTGCTCAGACAAAACAACGTTCGTACAAAGCTCATGAAACATGCTATGTTGTTGTTTATTATTAAATTTTTTATATAACCAGATAAAGGCTACTGTGTTTTCACAATCAAATGGCGGAAATCCTGAAGATCTGTGACAAAACATTGACTAGATTACGGCGAAGGCTAACGGTGGAGTAATAAAAAACTCAGTCGTCTCTATTCGCCTTTCTTCCTTAGCGTTCCTTACGATATATATGAAAGCTCATAATAGTTGTTTTGTAAATATGTTGGAATTGGCCGCAGTGCCTACAATAAACGACTGAACTGAACTGTTTTATTTTGTATTTTCTCAATAAATTTTAACTGATTTAACTTGACAGACCTAGGGAATGATTGCTCATCTAACATTTTGTACATCATTGCGGACAGACAGACAGACAGACAGACAGACAGACAGACAGACAGACAGACAGAGAGACAGACAGACAGACAGATAGATAGACAGACAGAATGACAGAGATTGATAGACAGACAGACAGACGGATGAATAAGCATCCACGCTTGCACATGTACACCCACAATCATTCACCACACACTCACAAAAACGCCCACACACACACACACACACACACACACACACACACACACAAACATACACACACACATATACATCCCAACACATATGTACACACATTTGATAGGTTAGAATACATCTGACGTTCCTGTTACAGTAATTTCTATGCCAATAATACAAACATTGTAGAAATCCCACGGATTCATATTTTCGGTGGAAGCATACATTGGTTTTTTTTTTTGTTTGTTTTTGTTTTACGAGCTGCCCTCTTCGGTTCTTGACCACAATGGTTTTTTTAGCCTTTTGAGCTCCGCTCTCCAACTTCTTGATTTTGTGCTGATCCTGTCTTAGTTTTACTGGCTCTGATTTTTTTTTTTTTTGATCACTTTCATGGGAGAAGGGACAGGGAGGGGTTCATTTGCGACACTATTGTATCCATTTTGCATCAAAGATTCTTCATGAGATCTTAAATAAAATTTTGACTTTCTTTTAGATGAAACCCTACTGGTCGGTCTATTTGAGTTGTTATGATGGCTTACTTTATATCAATATCATACTAATTAGTTCACAAACATGCAGGCAACATGGCGCAGGTTATAGGACGGGTATAGATATTTGTTTCATAATCTTTAAAAAAAATCAACATTTTTTCAAACATTTTAAACTATGTACATCTCTGTCCGTGTGACCATTTCTGTGAAATCAAAAACGCGGAAAAGTCATTTTCAACTTGTCTATGCAGCCATTACGTGTGCTACCCGACGTCATACAGCGAGAATAGCCAAAAGATGAATGGTGCGATTCTATGCGCAAACGTCTGAACCAATCATCTGGTAGCCTAGCTCGCTTTTTGATATCACACAGCACAAGTAATGGCGGCGCGTGCAGGGTGACAATCCCGACATTCTTGCGGTGTTTCCTCAGAAACTGTTTGGCAAAAGGATAAATATCTACGTTCTAACCTTTATGTAAAATAATATTATGTGTCCTTTCATTGGACAGTAAAGCAAATGACTAGTCTAACCCTTGTCCCTTTAACACAAAACCTCCTTAACGATTATAAGTCTGTTTTGCTTGGAAGATGAGTCCTTGTAAATTCAAACCAGTGCACAAAGTTTGAGGTGTCTGTTTGATACCCCTAACTACCTTTCTTCATTGATATGCTTTCTTAAACGTATTGCTCTAATAATAATAATAATAATAATAATAATCAAAATGATAATAGTAGTTGACACGTTAATAATAGTTAATAATAATAGTTGATAAAACTCTTATCCAGGCAAATTCCCGCTCACCCGACTTTATACTTTTATTACCCCGACAAGCCAGATCACTCTAGGACTCTCTCAAATCCCTGAGGAATTTACAGTGCCGCTGCTATTTTGGAGTTACTAATCACTAGAATTGTGTCAAATCTTCCACTACCAATAGACAGGTACACTCTAAATACCATGTCGTTTGGTTAGTTCATTTAAACACAATGAAATGCCTGATAATCTGTCTCATCGTATGTATATTCTTGAAAAAAAAGTTCCCCCCCCCCCTTTNGGGGGGGGGGGGGGGGGGGGGGGGGGGGCGGACGGGAAGGGCTGTGTGGATTTATAAGTTGTTTATATCAGATTGAAAATGGTTTCCATCTAGTACATTATGCACTGTTTATATATCCAACATTACTAACGCCCCATTTTATAATAACAAATGGAAACAAGATGGCTGAGATCTAGCGTTCAGATGCCCCATTATCACAACTAGACAGACAGGCAATGCACCAGAGGAGATAGAATACCTAGCACACCGAAAGACATCATAACCAAATCCATTAGACTCCTTGAAAAAGTTGGACCACGAAAGGCAATCGGAATTAAACCGTACTCATAACCTTCAAAACCGCTGTTTGGAAAATTCGACTGAAAACGTCAACATGTACAATATCCGATACAGAATGTTTAGCATCACTGTCTGCTCACGGAAATTGCAAGATTTGATTAATCAATTTACAAACTTTGTGCCGCACTTTTCTCTTTGTCTTTGTTTCCGGCATTCATTCTGCCATTTCGCCGACGCCAAATAAAACTTTAAAATTTCGTACCGGAAAAACATTGCGTTTCGTTTGCCACTGGAAATTTGAACGCACACGCCGACACCAGTTCGAAGATCCAAATCGATTCAAAACTCACAATTCACGACGTGTTTTAAAGCGGTAAGTATGTGAACTTCTGTTATCTATACTATAAGACTGGATCGGGGGCGTGGCACGCTAAATTCGAACGCGATAAACTCATAACCTGTTACACGTAACATTCGGGTCCAAAATCGGTAACCTGTATGAAATTCGACAAAATAGATTTAGCGTCAGTGTGTGCCTACAAAGGGTGCAAGATTCCATTAGTTATGTACGGGCTTAGCTCAGTTTCATCGTTTTTAAAGGATGAGGTTGAAATTTCGAAATCTGCTTTCCATTCATTGATGACGCTTTGTTCTGTGAAGTCGTCCAGCACCATATCAGCGGGTAATCCCGTAAACTTAGCCATCCAGTAGTGCCACGTTTACTATATTGCTACTTCTACATCATAGTAATAACGCAAGGCTCCCTATGTAGCAGATAATCCTATTTTTGTCATCCAACGTCCCATTCATAGAATGGGTGTCTATGCTAGTCTCTCTATATATATTTAAGGATGTGAATGGTTACCATAAGAAGTACTCTTTATATGATTTTTTTTAAAATTTAATATAGGGAATCCGCCATATTGAAAAATGATGATATAAGAATCAGCCAGAGACTACTAAGAGTGGTCGTGCTTAAAAAAAAAAAAAAAAAATTGAGCTGCGAATTTACTAAAAATGATAAAACTCTGATTTTATAAGTGTCTCCTGTTTGGGATTATTGGGTTGCAGTGGTTGGAGTCGTAGTCGGAGGACTTGGAGATGGAGATGGAGCTGGCGTGCACACAGCCTCTAGCCGCCCTGGTTCACACATACACATCTCTCCGCTGTCTGTGATCAACGTTTCTCCACTAGCAATCACTGTGTCGCCATGTTTGCAGTTGGGACCTGAGAGGAACAATCAAAGCCTTTGTTACTAGAATGAGCTGTGAATGAATGTTGGAATGTGATAGAAACTGTAAATTAACAAAAGAAAAACAAAGTGGAGAGTATTCCTAGAGAATTTACCAGTCGACTGCAGCTCCAATTAATGGGTATGCTCTTTTCTATGATTCTTTGGCTCATTTGATCGAAATCACGCACAGACCGACCCATCAACTGACCACAACTAATTCACGAAGAGTTTCACAGACAATGATAACAACCTACTACATTAATCCTCTTCTCGGGCAAATCCCTAGTATTCTGTTCATACACAGTCCCTTTCATAGAACGAGAATGAAAACAAACAGATGGGGCGGGGGGAGGGGGGGGTCGCAGGCTGATAAATATACTGCTCACATTGAGTAGGGGGTATTGTACTTTAACCATGATTATTTTAATACGTTTATAAAATTTGGTTATTTTGTTTTCGGCATATTGAATGCATACTAAGGGGAGTAGTTTTCACAGTAAGCTGTTCTGATGTGTCGCATGAATAGTCCTAAATGTAATGGGAAGTATTAGAATTAACAGTGAGTACATTTCACGGTAATTAATGTTTTTGGTGAGTGAAACTTTGTCAGGGGTGTTTAAATGACGTTGTTAATGTATATTATTGCTCAATTTACTGTGTGCGATCATGCGCAGATTATCGGATGCAGAACGCTCTAGAGAGATAGGAATGCTTCATGGTGGACAATTACAAGTTCAAGATGTTGCAAATCTTCGTGTATCACAGTCTGTCATCAGCCAGTTGCATTGAAGATATCGTCAATTTGGATTTGTTCATGATGTGCCTCGCAGCGGACGCCCTAGGCGAACATCTCGACACGAAAACAGACGTCTTGTGAATGTCGCCATAAGAAACCGCACAAATAATGCAACACGTTTGAGAAACTAATTTCAGTAAATGGCAGGCATACATAGTATTCGAAATCGTCTCCAGCGTGCAGGCTTCATGGCCCGAAGACCTTACGTTGCTCTTCCTTTAACACAAAGGCATATCCAAGATCGTTTAAACTGGTGCCGACATTACTAACGCTGGACTTTAGCGCAGTGGTCAAATGCTTTATTCTCTGATGAGTCAAAGTTCACCATAGACTTTAATGATGGCCGTGTTTAAGTGTGGAGAAGTAAGAGGAGAACGATACCAGCCTGACTGCACTGTGGCCCATGATTGGCATGGAGGAAGGTCAGTGATAGTATGGGCGGGAATAAACGTGAGAGGCAGAACCGATTTGCATATTGTTCACGGTCGAGTTACTGGACAATACTACCTGGATAACATGATAAGACGACATGTCCAGTGCTTTGCTCAGCACCACGGTGCAAACTTCATCTTTCAGGATGACAACGCCAGGACCATTTGAGCACGCACTGTCACTGAATATTTGAATAATGTTGGAATTGAAACATTACCCTGGCCTGCCATGTCCCCAGACCTTTCCCCAGTAGAGCATACATGAGACATTCTCGGCCAGCGGATACGAGTTCGTCCACAGCGACAATTAACAATTGATCAACTGGCAATAGCACTGCAAGAAGAGTGGAGGAATGTTCCTCAAATGCAATTTTCGAGACTTATCAGGAGTATGAGAAGTCGCTGTAGAGAATGCATCGCAGTAGAAGGTCATTCAACCGTTATTAACCCATGTAAATTTTCAGTAAGTACCTTATGGGTAAATGAGGGGCGATTACCCATTGCTTATTAAACACTGCAGAAAGAAACTTCACATGCTGATTTCCGTGTTCTTGTGTAATAATAAGTATTTAGAAAACTGAAATTAATTTCGTGCTAAAGAAAATAAATTATACGCAATCAAAATATTTCCTACTTATTGTGAGCAATATACATAGACAGACTAACATAGTTTACGGGCTCTCTAACTGACTGCTTTAAAAATCAGGTGTAGAAAATATGAACAGACAGACAGACAGACAGACAGACAGACAGACAGACAGACAGACAGACAGACCGACAGACAGACAGACAGACAGACAGACAGACAGATAGACAGACAGATGAACAGACCATTAGGACATGTTGCACAGCACTGATCCGGCTCTGTGACAGGATCTACACATTCTGGGCTGGGACATTCCGTCTCCCCGCAGTTGGTATCAGAATTTGTCTCGCATATGCAAAAAGTGCAGGGATCCTTCTGAAACAGTTCCCCTACCTAGAGCAATAAGACAAAGGGCAATAAACTACAGAAATTTTATGGGCAAGATCATAATACTATATCTAAGTAGATCTATCGATACTAATTTTTGTGTGTTTGTGTGTAATAATAATGTGGCGCTTTCGTTATCTCTCTATCAAACTTCTACAAGAACTTTAGAGCTTCTATCATCTCGATGTTCCTGTAGAATTTTTTTTCCTCTCTAGGATCTAATTTTTGCGAGCCCTGCATGACGGTTTTCTCAAATAGAGTAATCAGAATCGACAGTACAGGACTGCCAATGACACATCAGACATTCTTTATTCATCTGGATATAGATCTGGACATATGCAATAATCGAGATTGTTCAAATAACAAGAGATTGTGATTGGAAATAATATTTGCGTTTCCTTCGAGGGTTACTGCCTCCTATATAAATTGCTTACTAAAGTGCTTTTACTAAAAGATGAATGCGTTTTTGGGGGGGGGGGTTTTAGTATCTATGTTCCTGTTAAACGGATTGTTCCAAATTTTGCATAGGCTTCTAAACCAATATGTTTTAACAGAAAATATTCATTTCATTTATTTTCTATGTTTATAGTAAAAGTTTTCTTTATGTCTATTATGAAATAAACGATAACAGGTAAGTTTCTTAAACATGTACAGTATGAAACTTGAGAATGTTAACATTTAAGAAAACGTATTGTTAGCAACTGCTTACAGGCACCGAATACAAAATGAATATTCAAGAAGCATTTTAGAGGCATTAGAGGCAACAAAACAATGCAATGAATTTTCAAGGGCGATAACAGGATAGAAAGTGAATATCTATGTATAATTAGGTATTTTCAGCTCCGTCACGTAACCTAGGAATTCTTGCTCAGACGTTGGTTTGTTTACATGCTCTGCTCATGCATGATTGCTCGTCATTTAGTCAAAATATCCTAGCAAACCCTAGATCACGTGGCATCACATGGCGTAACTAAAAATACCTCATTCGGAAGTGTAACCATTTTGTCATTCGGACCTAATAGGAGAATTGCGTTTGACAGTGCCGATAGGCAAGTCAGACATTTAAAAAGCAGTAGGCAATGGTATTGTTTGTTTTAAAACCTGGGTCAGCTATTCATTTACGAGACGATGACAGAGGAATAAACAGGAGACCACTTCCGTTAAATTATTGACAAGATAATCAGATACAGCGTCACTGATTAACCCACACATAACTGCGACTGGGTGTAGAGCAGTAAGCCCTCGGAATAAGACAGCTTATATATCTTCCTGGATAAGGATGCTTCCCATCGCCCGCTGCATTTAAACTTTGTCAAAGGCGTTCATCTGTAGTGCGTTTCGGTGCATCTGGTATACCATCATCTCTTAACTCTTTGTCTCTTTCGCTTCATGATAGGAACCAGTAGACTACTGCCAGCTGTCTAGAGCTGTGTCTAGTAAAGATTGTCACTCTGCCACGCTGATCCCATTCGTAGAACAGGTAATCAGTCTTGTGTCCGACACTGTCTTTGGCTTTTCTCCTACACATCTATTATTTATTACATTTATGGGGAGTGACGATGCAATTTAATAACCGAAGTGTAACAGAGAGATTGATGTTTTTCTTTAACGTCATGTTTTTGTAAAAGTACTAAATATTTGACCAAGCGGGAATTGCAGTATTCTTTACTAATAGTCCGTTCGTTAAGACCCAAAGTCCGTGCAAATAGTTACCATAAATGTTACCAACATAAAACCACCTGTCGCATGTTTCTAATACAATAAAGATTTGATTCCGATCTACCCCCAAGATGACAGATGTTTGGGTCTACATGAAAATGAGTTTGAAAGTGCGAAAAAAAGCGCATGTCGTCAAGTTTGAGGGATTGAAATAAAACGTCTCTCAATAATTACTAAATATAATTATAGTCATCATGATGGTTACCCAATAAACTTTATAGTCTATACATTGTTCTAAATATTCCAACTGTTCTCCTGTTAAGAAAATGTAAGAAAACAAACATTTTGTTTGTTTTTCTATAAATCGTTTTTCGGGTGATAAGCAGCGCATTGACGGGAACATGTTTTCTGCTTAAATCGTAACACATGTGGTAAAATTCTGGACATTTATTTCATCCTGTGCACTGTTAAACATAACCATGTTCTTCAGTAAAAGAAGCACAACCTGCCGTGACGTCTGTTTATCTTTTTACGCAAATGTTTTAATATGTTGTGCTTACGCGTAACGGGTTTTTCTTTGTACAAACACCGCTCTGGCCTACCGAGACCGCCCGTGCGTGATGATGTGGTCCGCAAGACGCAAGTTGATACAGTGGAAGACTGCGATAGAATGACGCTGATCTAATCTGATTTCTCCAGCTAAGTGTAGTTTAATAAACCAAGTTCTAATCGTACAATAATTCCAAAGTTCACAGTTTCAGTGTTTTGCAAGAAAACGTCTTGTGCTTAGTCGATTTAACTAGACTAGACTAGGCCTAGTCTAGTCTAGACTAGGGTCTAGATCGATGGCTTCTCTAACGACAGCACCGATTCCATGACTTGTCTGCGACTAAATGAACTGTATCATCGGTGCTGTCGTTCGAGATAGCCATCGATGTAGTCTAGCTCTAAATTAGGTCAGTCGCAATGTGCAAGCTTAAATCTATCTAGTCTATGTAGATCTGGGCGCTATAATATGACAAATTTTCGAGAGAACCATATTATGCTATGATCAGATTCTGTATTTCTTGTGTGGGTAGGTAAACAATTTTGCAGTGATCTTCGTGTGCATCTATTGTGTCAGAACTCTAGCCTCTCGACTAGGCCTAGTGTGTCTAGTAACTTGTAAGAGGAATGACTCTTCTGCACATGATTAGTGATTTTGAGTCATATCCAAGTGCTAAAAAACATGTATGAATTTGGAAAATAGTCTACATCATGCATTGTAATTCAACATTACTAAATTATACAAATTAAATGTGTGCGAGGATGTTGTTGTTTTTTTTCCCCTAGGTCTGGATTCGAAACTACGGCTGCAAACTTTAACGTTGCATCGATTACAAAACATTTACGGTGTTGGGACATTTTAGACGTCTTCCTTAACTGCTGAAAGTTCCAAATAGGCCGAACAGTACATAGGCCTAAGTGTGATTGCCACATCAAGGTGGATAGGACAGTCAGATCTATTTTTTTTACTTTTAAATTATCTAAGAGGAATTATGACATTTTATTTTCAACAAGGAATACCACTACCATGTTATCAAACTAGATGTTTTTGTCTCTAATTATTAAAAAAACAGTCATACAAAGCCATTATGACAAGCCGTTATGCATTGTTTCCTTTTATCACTTTTGTTTTCACAGACATTTGCTCCAAATTTGAGTTTGACAATGGTAAAAGGAAAAAGAAAGTGCCAGATCCTTGATGTGGCAGAGGATATTAAGAAACAGAAATTTGACATTAACAGTGCAACTGGTCCCTCTGTTGCATATGTCAACAAAAAACTAACGAAAAATTGATATGTCCCAGTGACAACAAAGCTTCAAATACCACGGGTCATGGTTATTTTTCGTTAGCTAAAGATTTGAAGGACTTTTATAACATAGGAGCGGCTCCTGTATCCTTAAATATTGATTTGAAACAAACAGAGCAAGATATCTATAACATTTTGCGTACAAACTTAGCCAGTTATCACGGTTCATGCAGGAAGAAATATAACCTGAAGCCAAATATCATAAGAGATGTTTGGTGAATTATTGCGCCACCGAACGAGAGTTTTCCCCCAGACATGAAAGTACAGCAACAGATTCAAATTATAACGTGGCATTGGCAGAACTGATTGCCTACATGAAGACAACACTTATGAAAGGAGATCATGATCCTGTTTTTAAACTCAGAGATCTGTACGACGCATTGTCACAGCGAGTAAAAGAATTGGGATATCTGCGTCAGTGAGATCAAAAGGACAAGACTGAAAGAAGACATCCTGAAGAAAATTCCGGTTCTGATTGATATAAAAAACGGCCGTGAAGTAATATTTACGCCAAGAAGAGTTCTTGGTCCTGTTGTTCATGAAGCAGCAACCATTGATAGTGAGGATGCTTGTCTTTGTCAGGCTGCACATGAGGCAGAGGGAAAAGCAGGCGATTGTATGCTGTTCATGACATTGCTAGTTCTTTGGGACCAGACAGATGTGCAGCGATATCTTTTTTTCATGCTTTCTCCGGCTGCCACAACGTGAGTGCATTTGCTGGACATGGCAAGAAAACAGCCTGGTCGACATGGAATTCCCTACCTGACATTACCGACACATTCTGTCTCCTATCGAAAGCTACCAGTCAGGCCGATATTACCAGCTCACGACAGTCATTTGAATGCTTTGTTACATTAATGTATGACAGAACGTCAAATGCCGAATTTGTCAATGAATGTAGAAAAGAACTTTTCACAAAGAAGTGATAAACACATGGTGCCTTTGTGGACACTTTTACCAGAGGTATCAAAATCGTCCAAACATTTGGTCAAGTGTTCGTGCAAAACTGCCTGTGGAAAGAGGTGTAAGTGCGCCTCTTCAGCCTTGCCCTGCACACAGCTATGCACATGTGATGGACAGTGCTACCGAAACTGAAAAATGTATGTCGTTTTCTTATGAGAGTGCCATGTTGTTTTTGTTCACGCAGTGATTACACAAACTTTACCCTAGTCTGATGTTGCACGCTGCTCTTTATCATCATCTCTTTATACATTCTCTCCATCTCTCTCTCTCTCTCTATTATATATATATTGTCTTCTGCATGAATACATCGGTAGTAAATTAAGGCGCCCTCAATCGAGGCATCAAATCTCGTGTTTTTGTATGAACACCAATTTGGAGATATTGACGACTATACTATAATTACACACATAACTATGCTAAATGTACAGGTATTATACATTATTTTCCTATTTTATTTGTCACAAGTATCGATTGTTGCAGTATCGCTATGCTGAGTATCGTTTGCTGTAACAGCTGTTATAATTAAAAATGAATCAATATTTTATAGAAACATGTGGGTAAATCTGTTTCATTTGCACATACAAAATATTAGAAATTTACCTTTGCTCATTCGATAAATATAGCGATCGATACTTGCATTATTCGATACCATTTTATCGAATATCAATACATTTTTAAGGCATCAAAATACGTGTTTTCGTTGGAATGTCAGCTTGGGGGGTAGATCAATATCTTATACGGGTCCTCTAAACAACGTGTATGCCAAATGGCATGTTGGTAACACGAATCCGAACTATTAAAGGACTTACCGAATGGACTATCAGTCTTCCAGACTTGCAGAACTCTTCTCGAAGCTCTTTTCCTGGATTCAGAGAGCAATTCTTGTCAGAGTCCAGTGGTATAAAAATGCAAACCTACGCGCCATTTCTTTTCAAAACAAAATCTATAAATCTGTGTCTTCTTGACGCCTGGCCCATCAGACGCTTATTATTGCTGCACTGAATCGATGCACGACACAGGGACCAGACAATTTGTGGGTCTTCAAGAGCAGAGCCGAACACTGCCAGATCCGAAGGGTATGGGGATATAATATATACGGAGCAGAATAGGGAGGGCTGTATAAGGGGTGTTCAGAGAAATGCAGAGATGAACTAGGAGGGAGAAGGTAAGGCTAGGATAATAGTCATCATCCAATGGATATGTATAATTGTCTATAAGGGGACACTTGGGGTAAAATTTATCTCGTGATTATTCATAATACTCACCGTGCTGTAAGGATGCAGTGACTTGCTTTGTTTTATCAAAGCCGAGGCTCATGAAATCTATGTCTTCTCAAGGATAACTCTAAAAATGTTGCGACTAAGCAGATATTGTCAGTACGCGGACTGGGACAAGAAAGAAGTCGTTTATGGCATCTGGATGTACGAATAAATGAGAGGTTTAAGATGAAAACTCGATAAATTATGTATGTTAGGGAACAGAGATATCTGACATGAACCTCACTATGAAGAAAATGCACATAGATTTCTACGTCTTAAAATTTCGGCGATTCTGTAATTCTTCAGTCTGAGTAGGCAAAACACTGGTTTTATATAAGTGATTAGATCCCTATGCAGTTTTACACTGGTTGAATTTTTAAACGAGCTTCCTCTTGTTGTGTACTTAAGAGATAAGTATGATTGTCCTGATGAAGGAAAGATACTTGACTACAGAACTTTGGGGACGGCAGAGAGAAGCATGGTTGTCTAACTGCCTTTGGCTTAGAAGGTCAAACCTCTTACATCACTTCCAATAAGAAATGAGACGTAGACAGATTCTAATCACACTGGGCAAGGAGGTGTTTAGGAGGAGGGGAGGGGGAGAGAGACACACTGGGCAAGGAGGTGGGGGGAGAAAGGAGAATGGGGTGGGTGGAGGGGCTGTTCAGAGTCAAGAAGACGACAGGGAGAGACCGCTGGGTATTGCCGAACAGTGAAGGACCTCTTGAAATCCTTGCTCTCGTTCTCCCTTACCTCTTTAAGAATTCCAAGGGCCGCTTTTTTTCCGTATTCATTCCTCGACCTACCCAATTGATGGATGCTACGCGGCTCCTTTTGTTTTCTTTCCCTATTTCCATTCAGACAGTGAAATTGGCCAAATGTTGACGAACCCGGTGCCGCGCTGGGCTGTAATCAGATGAGGCTGTCCTTTGTGAGTGCAGCCTTGCCTACACTTGGACACTGATTTATCGCTAATTTGGCGTGTAATACCACCCGGTGCCATGAAATTTAGCATAGCCTGACTCAGAAAATTGCCCGAGCCCCCTTCCTGGCCACTCCGATTATCGTGTCGGACTCCCTGTGAAAAATGGGGAGTATTTGACCACAGTCGGGTCATAAATGGCCAGAAAATGATCCGTTTCCGACGTTTTATAGCCCAGGAGGACCGGATAAGCAGTGGACGCCATCGATGGATGATGGTGTATCGTTACGTAAAATTATCCCAATGTCGAACAATGAGTTTATGGGTGGTATTTAGATTACTGCAGCTTAACAAGAATAAATATATAAAAAGTTCTGGAGATTTTGTTTTTGCACGTAGGGGTCTATTTGGCTTATTCTTGCGTGGAACATGAGTGGCAAAAATGACAACAGTTAGCAGTGGATGAGAAGTCGTGGAAAAGAATATAAAAATATTATGCTATAAGTTCATGTCCAGGCATCCCTTTGCTCTTTATCTTTCTATGCAAAAGATGCATCCACCATTAATTGTTTTTCCTGTCCGTCCTCCAGAACACTCGCGCACCCTCAACATTTCATACACATTCACATCGCTGAAATAGACACTAATGTAAAGTCTGTGTCTGTGAGCCTCCACATCTCCAGATCTATAGGAAAACAAATTCTATGTCTTCCTTAGTCAAGACTGCCATCTTTATCATCATCTCCAAGACGAATCACATCAATAATTTATCTTTCCGCGGGACTGGACACTGAGAAAGAACAGTGTCAGTAGGTCGGGAACAGTGACTGAGTACTTGGCCTGCTTGAGCGAGCGATCTTATTTGCTCATTGTTGCGTCTGACTTGCTGCTATTATGGGACGCAGGGGGGAGTGTCCAATTGGATACGGAGTAAGCCGAGCCACTGTGTGTTGGCACAGCCTTACGAAATACTTAGATTTAGTCTGATGAATCCTGTGAGATATAATATTCTCGTCAAGAAATACCCCGAAGTCCTTAGGGATCCATTAGGCCTATGTAAGAATGTGATCTGGACGACCCGTGGGGAGCGCGAAAGTTTGTCTGCTCTTTGTCTTCAAAGGTGACCCAGAACTAGGAAAGAAGGTTTCTATAACTTCGTAGAGATCTTAATGGATCATGTTTCCTTCTCACTCACATGTTGCAAGTTCGTTAGCATGGTGTGTGCTATTGGATTGTTCTTTGTTGCTTTCTACTATTCTGCAATACTTTGATATGCTATCTACAATAAGCAAGTAAAGTGGAAAGTATGGTCGGGGTCTTGGTTCCCTTGCGTAAACCAGAAACAATATGGAGTTGAACATAATTATACCCTACCGAGTCTTCGTTAAGTGTGCTGCTAAGGGTTAAAAAAATACTAGATCTAGCTTTGTCAAGCTTCGAAATATCAAAGGATTTGGCACAAGAGGGTAAGTTTGACAAATGACATTAACACATGTAATTTTAGGACAGAGAGCATGAAAGGCATGCCCCCACTTTTGAACCTATGATTATATTTTGACCTGTTTGCTACGACATCGTATTCATTTCTGTCTACAAATCTAGAGGCTTAAGTCAGTCATAACACGATTCTTTCCTGTGAGTCCTGTGACACAGTTCTGTACTGATTTAATTAATTTTAACAACACCTTGAAACATAGAAACTATTTTTTCTTAAGGTACACATATATCCGCCCTCCTCTTCTTTGTACTGAGATATTGAAAAACGGGCCTAACTTGTATGATGAGCACCTTCATCCAGTCCAACTTCTGCCTCTCTTTCTCTTTCTTTCTCGCTCTCTCTCTCTCTCTTTCTGTCTGTTGGACTCTCCCTCCCTCCTTTTCCATGCCCCAATACAGCAAGCCTTCACTGATTCTCCCATGACTTTCCATCAGCACTCATTTCTTCTTTAGCAGATTTCACTCATTTTTCACGTTCTCCTGATACTTGAGTATGAGGTTCTGTGGAGATAATGATTTATCACTGCTGGCGCTTTACTGAGAGGAAATAGGTTACACAAGCACAACTCTTTTCGGTATATATTTCTATATTGTCACCTGCTGTCACTCAAGCCCTTATTTGTGTTGGCCATTCCCACTCCAGTTTTGGAAATAAGCTACTGAGCTAAACAAAAAATACTTTTAATAGCTCATGACAAGTAAACTTTTTTGCTGTGTCTCTTCGTTTGACCCACCCATATGAAAACCCAGCTGGGGCCTCAGGATATTTCCAGGGAACAAAGATTAGCTCACTGGCAGGCTCTATCTCTTTCCAGCCCCTGACTCCAAATAGTCCTGTTTTAAATTAAACTGGCCAGAGAAGTGACAAATGCATCAGAACTGATCACAGCTAAGGTCACTGGGCCCCTGAGAGGGAGGCAAAAATATTACTTGAAAAAATTTATCACCCTTGATAGTAAGTCCAACTTAAGTGATATCAATAGTAATGCCCGTGTCGATCAACAGCACTACCGTGGACAATGGTAAAGTGTCGTAAGGTGGTTAGAGAAGGGTGGAATAAGGTGTCAGATATGACTGGTGAAGTCTTTCAAACTTTACGCATTAGACTGCGTTTTTATCCCCCAAGAACAAATGATACATCGCATTTGAGGACGAGCAATTTGAGAACACCCAGATGTCCTGGTCGAAATGTGGCCTTTGCCCCAAATTTTCCCAAGGGTATTGCAATATCACAAACTTCTAGAAAATGTTATGCTGTCACCAGGGGTATTTTTTTCCCTGGAAGTCTCCTGTTTCGTCCTCAAAGCGTCAAGTTTTTTTCTCTTTTTTTTTTTTTTTGCTTTGTATGTTCCACATGACATGCCCTGGGTGGGGCTAGTATCTAGATCATGTATGATGTCTTGAAGGTTACACTCCTCATGGACTTTCCTTTAACTTGAGCTAGGAAATGTGGAGAGAGTTTGGGGGAGGGGTTGCGGCGTTACTCTTTGTCCTATCATCTTCATGGAGAAAACAATCTCAGCTGGTGCCATTATGAAGCTATATGTAGTTAAACCAGAGCGAAGATTCCTATTCACTTTTCTATAGTATGGTAACAAATTCGTGAGAGAATAGCCCATCTAATCGGGGGGGGNGGGGGGGGGGGGATGGGTGAAGGGTACATTTCTTAATACTATTCCTAACTACACTGGCTATTTCCCACCTGAAATTATTCCGCGCCTGAATCTGATTAATAATATACACTTCGCATACATGGTTCACTTTCGGTATTACCTAGGAATGATCCCTGCATGATGTGAAATGCCAGCATGAGAGTGTTTACACTGAAACCTTGAAACTTTCCTCGATAAATTGAGGACAACATACCACTACCCGTGGAACTGTCCACACGGTAACTGTAACTGGAGAAATGTAATGATCAGGAGAATAATGATGTGGCTCCCCAGACGGCAAACATGAGAATTCCCTCGACAAGGCTGTGATTAAGTCGCCATTATGTCGCCCTCGCGCTGGA
This sequence comes from Ellobium chinense, assembly GCA_033807755.1. Lineage (NCBI taxonomy): Eukaryota > Metazoa > Mollusca > Gastropoda > Ellobiida > Ellobiidae > Ellobium > Ellobium chinense. The sequence continues at coordinate 245,573 of JAWQUT010000222.1, forward strand.
GGCGGGACTGGATACGGAAGGGTCAAGGTCAAGTCGTAATGGATGAGTCCGCGATCTTAGACGATGCATGGTGAGTGGAGAAATCATTACCGACGACCGGCAATAAAACGAAGCGCAACATTATTTCATTTCACCAGACAGCTCTGTTATGTTTTCCTCTTGGAAATAATTTTGCATGTGTGCTAGAAAAAGAGTGAGAGACAGAAACAGAGGGACAGAGAGAGATGATCTGGAGAAGATGTAGAGGGAGGCAAGAGGCATAGTACAGAGTAAAGTATAAAAAGTGTGTTATCGAGTGAAAGGGTATCATCTTCAATAAATTCTCCAGGGAGTATGGCTTGCTCTGCAGTTAATAAGTTGAGTTGGGTTTTTTTTTTTCTTTCCAGGAGATGGCTTTAACTGAATTACGTATCACATCAAATGCGCTATAGAGACAGGAATGAGATATTATGGATGTTGCAAGTTTCAAGTTTGTTTATGTAGGCGGAAGCCAACCATATACAATATAATGTCACATCAGTTCAAAATAATAGATATGAAAATGGNATGACATCCCTGTCTCTTTTTTCTTTCTATCTGTCTCACTCTCTCTGTCTCACTAACTTTCTCTCTCCTCTCTCACACTCTTTCTCTCTCTCTCTCTCTCTCTCTCTCTCTCTCTCTCTCTCTCT
>JAWQUT010000222.1:304435-316935 GCA_033807755.1 Ellobium chinense
GGGGGGGGGGGGGGGGGGTCCTGCCCGCCAGTGTCAGGGTGGGAAAATGAGTAATAAACCTGTGATCTAGAGGAAGCTTCCATTTTATAACTTTCCTATACAATTTGGGCCTTATAAGGATAAAAGAAAGTGTAGTAGACGTTTGTATTAGCACGCGGGCAAAACTGGGCTAATACAAAATTAGGGACCAATTCAGAAAGAAAAATAGCTGGGTTTTCTTAAGGAATTTGTGAAAAAAGGTTTGGAAGTTGGCTACCCTTTTTCTTCTTGTTAAGAAATATGGCAACCGATAACCTCCTATGTAAAAAAAAAGAAATCACAAAATCACTATAAATCTTGTAGATAGTTTGGTTGGTGTTTTTTTTAATAGGACTGTGAGAAGAAAAAACAAGGGCCAACCTCCAGAGCCAATGATGAGAAGGCTTCTAAGCTAAGGGAGATAACAAAAAATAATACAATTTCGTTGAAGAGTAGTCAGCCCCTTAGGAGCTCAGCTATCATCATCCCCATCCAATACGGATGAAGATCGTCTTGATTAGATGTCTTGTATCCTGTATTGTTTGTTTCCATATAAGACATTATCATATAAACAAGGCCTATTTCCGGTGACATAAAAGTGTGTGATAAATTTTTGATAGGCCTATGTCACACGTTAAATAAATTTGACCTTTGACCTGCTTATGAATACTTTGATTGGAAGCCTTGGAAACCCTTAGATGTATAAATATGTGACATCATTTCTTTTGTAACTATTTTCACTGCCGTGGGGTTTCCCTCTGTCTAGATTTTTTCAAAAATTATTTCAGTCAATATTTCTTATCTCATGTCGTCGTTCTCGTCACGTTTCAGTTTCGGTTCAGTTCAACATTTGAATAAAAGTACTTGAAATGTCACAGTGTTTCTGTAGGCTAAAGTTTCATCCATGATTGTCAGCAGTTTGGATCTACTTTGTGTCACGTAACTGTATAGTTCATTCAGTTCAGCTGTGATGTCTGTGTCTCAAACAGGGTAAGGACCACTTCAGGGTCTTTTTCACGATTAAAATTTTATTTTTATTATTATCCAGAGTTTATACGATAAAAAGGATCTGAAACTCGTGTTTGTTTGATATCATATTTATGAAATTCGTTATACATTTATCGTATTCGCTCGCCAGAGGCTCCCGAATACAATAAATGTATAACTCATTTCATAAATATGATATCAAACAAATACTCATTACAGATCCTCTATGTATGAGGAGACATGCCCCATTATCAAAGCGAGACAGACAGGCGATCAGAGGCGATAGAATACCTAGCGCACCGGAAGGCATTATAGATGAATACATTCTCTTTCTTTAAAAAGTTGGACCTCAAAGGCCAATCGGAATTAACCCATACTGAAATAATTTAAAGAAGGAAAAACAAGAGAAGTAGAATGTTGCCGATTTTACGCGACTAAAACACGGTTAGGAACATCCTTACTATACCCTGAAAATCTGGATCTTCCACGACCCAGAATAATGGTGGAGTAGAGAAAAGCAGACTCCCATCCCAAGTTCATCTTAATATAGACAGATTAGACAGACAGGCGTACATTATGTCTATCTTAGACAGAATGACAGACAGATAGACAGGCAGGCAGGCAGGCAGGCAGGCAGGCAGGCAGGCAGAGATAGATAGATAGATAGATAGATAGATAGATAGATAGATAGATAGATAGATTGATAGATTATCAATAATAGATAGATAATCAACCCTGCAAGAATACTGAAAGAGAAGAGTAACTTAGAATTTACCAGAATGAGTTTCCCCCCACTCAGTTTCACAGCCCACATTGTTTGTAATGTTAGTATTATATTGTTCATTTTGTTTCTGCATTCTAGTAGCCGACAATATAATGTAATAAACTTAAAGAAATGGGGTCAAGTATTTCATGTCGATCTGTCTTAAAGTTCACGTTAAGCATGTTTCCATGGGGTACGCCCTTGATATTAAGATCGATTATATCATAGTTAATTGCACTTGCATACATTTTATAGATGGGACCCGCTCTTATCGACAATGGACAGTAAGTTCTGTTTGGGTGTATGACGCAAAAGTGTTTCCCAATAAAAAACCAGGCGTACACTTTATCTAAGATAATGTTATCCAACATAGTGTTATCTACGTACATTATGTTATGTAGCTTATCCATACTAAACAATGAGTTTAATATATCATGATTAAACGGTTTGTAATTAAGATATCATTACTTTCTAAGTGGTCGTTTATTATATTGCAGTAAACAGCTTGAATTCATAGGGAATTACGCAAGTTTAATATAATTATCACGATCAAACGGCTTGTGATTAAGAGATCATTACTAATTGGTTGTTTATTATTCTGCAGGAAACAGTTTAAATTTATGAGGTAACACCGTCTTAAATGTTCAGTCTGTTTGTTGATGCGAGTTGGTATTAGGTTGTGTTGAAAGTGAAGCTTCTAAGTTTAGCTAGGAACTACCTGAGGAATTCCGGCCTGCTATGTATTATAACTGTAGCTGTGCTAGCTGTGCTACAAACTCGGTTATAAACTATCATTTGATTCTCTGAGTTCTTTCTGGGGACCTTCATTGATAATTTGACGGAAGTGATCTAATGTTTACTCCTCTGTTATGGCGTCTCGCAAGTTTAAATGATTGACTGTGCTGTCAAACACAGTTCTACTAATAGGTACCAATGACAAAATGATGTTGACTTCCTGATTACCTCTGGATATTCACTTTCTACCCTGCTATCGTCCTTGCAGTTTCCTTGCATTGCTTCGTTGTATTTGACTAATTTGAGTACATGCCTCTAAAGCGGGCCTTGAATAATCGTTTTGTAATATTTGCCTTTAAGCAGTTTCTACCAAAACATTTTCTTCGGTGTTTACATTTTTTTTTTAAGTTTCATACTGTACAAGTATGCATGTGTGAGAAACTTCCCTATTACCGTTTATTTCATAATGTGTATGAAGAAAACTCTCACAAAAGACACGGAGACGATGCGAAACATCTATTTTCTGTTAAGACAAATTGATTTAGAAGTCTACGTAAAATTTGGAAACAACCCATTCAGTAGGAAAAAAGTCAAAAAGATATCTTCGAAAAACATTGTTTATCTTTTTGTGAACGTACTATAGTCCATAAATGATGCTGAAAGTGCCGCAGGCCTGAGTACAATAAGGGTATGACATCAGTTTGAGCCAATGCAGTCGTGTGAAATATTGAAATAGCTAAGTCACTTGTTGAGTTTTTATTGATATTATCCTCGAAAGGTGAATCCACCACCATAATTCAAAAACAATATTTGCTAGATAGCAGGACAAGTCGAATTCTGAATTCATCAAGAGGCAGGACTAGGATAAATCTCTAAAATCCAGGCAAGATGAAGTTGAAAATCATAACACTGACACTCCTGTGGGGATCAATGATTCTGGTGGAGGCCGCTTCAGGTCCATGTGTGACGTCAACTCCCTGTCGCTGTAACATGGCGAATGGGACAGTAGTGGATCTGAACAATGTCCGCAGAGAACGGTAGGTCCTAGCCATAATGAACGTTCAAGTATAGTCAACGTTAACATGGGGGACATGTAATATAATATAGTATGTTTGTATGAAATTCGTAATAATAGTGTGAAGTAGCGTGAGACTGCATTAGCCTGCATACGAGACTTATAAACTGTCTTATTATTATTATAAATATAAAAAGTTTTTGTTATTGTTATTTAAAATATAAATGAACATTAAAAATACAAATTTTATTTACCCCTTAGAGGAAGTGATTTACAGTGACATACAATGTTATACATCTCATTCTTAATCCAAACACAGAGAGCAATACACATCGTGATTGTTAATACATAACATTAAAAAGGAAATACATAAAAAGTCATTGCTGGTAGCCAGCGTGCAGTGTCCTGGTCCCCCCAGGTCTAAAGCCAAGTACTCATTTACACCTGAATAGAGTGAGGAAATGGTAGTGAAGTGTATTTCCCAAGGACACTAAAATGTAAACCGTCCCGCTCCCGAGTCAAACACATAAATCTTAGACTTGAAAGTCTTCAGTTTCTGAATNACACACACACACACACACACACACACACACACACACACACACACACACACACACACACACACACGCACACACACACTCACACATACACATACATACACATACACATCACCACATTACCTCTTAATCCTCTAATTTAGTAACATAAAATAAAATAAAATAAAATATAATAAAATAAATTAAATTAGATAAATTAAAATAATAAGCAGATAAGTGTGAAATATTTTTCAGTGTTACTAGATTAACAGTTGCATTTTATTATAAGTTGTCGCCTTATCTTCTCTCATAGTCATGAAATTTTCAGGTGGGGCTAAAGATCCCGTTCCAAATTTCAAAAGTCTGTATAGTGAGTGTGGAGGCTTTGAGGTAGCACTCTTCATAACACATTTGTTGTAACGCCATTCGCAAACTGGGTCTGAACAATTTAGAAAACAACAGTTTCGAAATTTGTCATTGTCTAAATCTGGCTAGACTAGATCTATCCGCTTGATATACTCCGTTTTGACTTCGACGAAATTCGCACTTTATCACATGTGATTGCTTGATAATGACATGAGACTCTTGATAAAGTTCTTAGACACAAAACGTAGGGTATTTTTATTATAATAAATTTACTATATATTTGTCCAAAGTTTTGTGTTAAATCTGGTCAGAACCATATTTAGTTTCAATGTTATTATTATGTGATTGCGTTGAGGAACACAGGAGATTGAAAGTTTCTTCAGAATGCCTGTGGGTGGTGACTGTAAGAGTTAATGGAATCTATCTAAACACCGACCATTGACCAATAGCTCTAATTGCATCTTCAGAGCTATCGACCCGTCCTGGACCTATGACTACCACCCATGCCATAATTTCACCATCGATGTGTGCAAAGATGTTGTTGTGAGTAGATTCTTTGATTTACGTATAGAGAAAGAGATGCAATGGAAATGATAAAGAATGGCATAGAGATTGTGGTAAAATACATGTACGTGTACTATGAAAAAACCAGGAAAAGAGATAGTGGGTTTGAGACAGAACAATGTTGAAGGCGAAATACTGAAAGATAGACATGAACGCAGACAAATCGAGTGGAATATTCGAAATGAGAAAAAAAAAAGGAAGAGAGGACAAATAAAGGAGTATGACGGAGAGAGAAAAGTATAAGAGAATAAAGTCTGGAAAAGAAACAACAAGAGAGATTTACAAGACAAAGAAAAACTGAAAAATGAATATTCCCCTGTGTTACTTTGATAGTTCAAGTTGTGTGGAAGAGCAGCCTGCTTTTTGGGGTATAAGGAATAAACAACTACCAAACAACCAAGGAATGAAAGTTAACAGAAAAACATTAATGTAGAGGAAAGTTATGAGATGAGAAAATCTGGAACTACCAACTACAGCGCACCTCGTTTTCCATGACACTGGATGCAAAAGAACGTTGCTTATAACGGCAAAATTTACCCCCACCCTATCACCTCCACCCCAATCCCCACTCCCTATCCCCTCCTGTTTATTCTCCCCTTCAACCACAGTTTAAGATGCAAAACAGGCATACTTTTCTACTGCACATTTTATCCTTTTTGAAAAACTTATCTCGCTTTTAACGAGATCTTGGCAGTAACGGCAAGATTCTTTTGTTCCGATGATCCTGTTGTATCGGGCTAATGTATTATTACGCTACGATTGTGTGTGAAAACTCTGACTGATCAGTATTTTTCTTTTAACTTTTTCAATTCTAGGCTTGCATGTATAACACAATCATAACTTCCTATTACACTGTGGGACTTATGAGTGAAGCTACCTTTGTTAGTGTGGGAGAAACACTGGCGATCCAATATGAACACGAATTGAGGTATCACCTTCGTCTTTGTTGTTCTCATCAACAACCTTTTCTTCTTCCTCGTGTATCACATCATTATCAGCTCTTTCGTTCTCATTGTATACGCAAGAAAAAAGAAAATTGTTTAAACGAGGGACACTCAATAAGGCTAAGCAGCTCAACAAACATGTGGACGAACCGATCTTTTCCGAAAAATGCTGGATGCCTTGATTCGGCGAATCACTATCGCGCTTCGGTTCGGATCTTTTTGAGTTGCTCAAAGTTATATCGAGTAAACGTTAATCATGCAACATGTTCAGCGCGAAGTTAACGATAGACAGAGTGTTGCAGCTTCTAAAATGCTAATCAAGTAAAGTTGTTTTATGTTAGCTTCTAAAGAAGGGAATAAAAGTTAGCACTTGAGAATGCGAAGAGGCGATTTATGGCGACACCATGTAAAGAGATCGTTAATATCATTCGCAATCTTTAATCGCTCTTTTCGCTGCCACATCAGATTTTACCGTCCTTTTTTTTTTTTCGCTCTCGAACTTCAAACAGCTCGAACTGACAAGATCCAGCCAGGATCGATCTTTGCAATGCAGATCTTGAAAAGATCGAGCCAAGCGACTTTTCTATACGAGAGATCGACCCATCACTGATGCTCAATCTTTTCACGAGGAGGGGCCATTTTCGTAGTTCATTTGTCTCTTGGGGGTCATGTCTGAATCTCAGGTACATGTTATATCTTAATGACTGGCATAATAAGGCATTCTATCTTCGCGGTCATAATTTGCACGTTTGGTAGACCATGTTTTGACCTGCAAGCCGGCCATTGGGCATCCCGAGTTTAGAGTATCTACGGGTGTGAAAGTATAGACTAGATCTTCTGTATAAATAGGTCTTTTCCCGCAAGGATCTAAATTTCGCAAAATTCGTGAGCTGAGTTTCACTCGCGAAAATGACTTCCTGCGAATAGAGGGTTCTGTTCAAAATTTTCCAAGAGCTTATTACCAGTAGAAATTTGTATGGGAAGCAGTAAACCTCACGGAAAACACAAATGCTCTATTTCTCATTACAATATCTCGTTATCTGGCCATTATCGATTATAGTAAGTTCCTCTATCAAAACGAAGAAGTTGCCAAAGTTGTTTTATCGTCAGAACCGTAGTGTCACTTCGGATTACTCTCCTCTAGAATTATGCTGTCCCTCATATCTACATGAGAGAACCGTCAAGCGGGGCTCGCGAAAATAAGATCCTTGCGGGACAAAAAAAAACAACAAAAAACACACAACCACTTATCTAGTTATCACTTGAAAACCAAGTAACCATTTCAACCGTCTAAAATGATGAAATGCAAAAAAAATTGACGTGGCTGCGTTTGTTTGGTTACTGCAATTCCACCAAAATGGGAGGCCACACCCCTTCCTTATATTCTGTGGACAGTCGTTAGCAAAGGGTGCGCTGCGCGCCAGTTATAGTGAGGACGGGTGCACAAGTCTGTTAGAAATGTGTCGCCTTTTGTACAAAACCGGAAGAGAAATGCTCGCCAACATGGCGGCAACCATCTACGTTTTCAGATTTGTAGTGAAACATCTTATCAACGGCCTTGTGTCGGAGGAGGTTGTGACAAGAAACAACGATGGTCTGTATGCTAATGAATGAAGCAAAGTTATAAGTATAGCAAATACAACCTGCTAGTCAGTGCATTGTTTCCTGTCTCTTCCGCATTAGTCGCAGCCATCTTAGCTTGCCTAGAGACTGATACCTTCTGTGTTAAGGAAGGGGCGTGGTCATTTTGTCAAATTGCAGGAACCAAACAAACGTAGCGTTTATTTCAGAGCATTACTGCGGGTGTGTCTTCCTGGAGATCAGGATCAATCACTGCCAATGTCATGACGCCATCTTTGTTTTCATTCATACGGTGTTACTGTTAGATCTTCTCTATCAACTGTGTGATGATGGCAGTTGTTGGCTTAAATTTGCTATGAGGATGACAATTACTGGAACTATTCTTGCCTGTAATTTTGTAAATTTTCAGGTTGTTTCGTGTGGAACTGGAGTGCGTTAACAAGGACTATGATACCTTCACGGAACTTAATGTTACAAAGAATTATCTGGTAAGTACACTCGAATAAATGCAATCATTTCTCTCTCTTTCTTTCTTTCTTTCTCTTTCTTTCTCTCTCACTCTCTCTCTCTCTTTCTTTCTCATTCTCTCTTTCTTTCTCTCTCTCTCTCTCTCTCTCTCTCTCTCTCTCTCTCTCTGTCTCTCTCTCTCTCTTTCGCCTTCCTCTCCCTTTTTTTCTGTTGGCAACGAATCTATTTATGCGCAAAATTTCATTTATCTTTATCATTATCAACTAATTTCCATACCAAAGCATCAAACATCTTCTTTCTACGATCTTCGCTGCTGCTGTTGCTGGTATTGTTGTTGCTGATGCTGTTGTTGTTGTTGTTGTTGCTGTTGTTGTTGTTGTTGTTGTTGTTGTTGTTGTTGTTACTGTTGTTGTTGTTGTTGTTGTTATTATTGTTGTTATTATTATTGTTGCTGCTGCTGCTGCTGCTGTTGCTTCTGCTGCTGTCACTCCTGCTACTGCTGCTGCTGCTGTTACTGCTGCTGCTGCTGCTGCTGATGATGATGATGATGATGCTGATGCTGCTGCTGCTGATGGTGATGATGATGATAATGATGATGAAGCTAGCAAAACCTTTATACCCTTCTTAGACCTCAAAATTCATCTCTTGGACGGGCGACTGGAGACAGACCTCTTTGTCAAACCAACAGATTCCCAGAGATATCTGTCTCCGTCGTCTAACCACCCCAGACACATTTTTCGGTCAGTAGTTTATAGTGGGGCCCTCAGACTCAAACGCATCTGTTCCAAGGAAATCCGGTTCCAGCAGAGATTTGAAAATTTTATCCTTAATTTGGTCCGCAGTGGATACAGGGAACATTTTGTCCGCCAGATCACTGAAAAAGTATGGGCTCTGGACAGAAAGCCTTTGCTGGAATACAAACAAAAACAAACGGATGAAAACGAGGTTATCTTTGTTACCACCCACCACAAAAGCCTCCCAAAAGTTCAGCAGTTCCATAAGGACTGTCAGATCATACAAGAAAAATCGACTAAAATGAAATCTCTCTTCTCTAAACCGCCGTTAGTGGCCCTACGGCAGCCCCCTAACCTTGGCAATCTTTTCATCAAAACCCGCCCTCCCACTGCTGTGGCCTCCCCTCTACCAGGAACACACCTTCACTCTACCAGAAATCATTCCTGTGAAAGTTCAAGATGCAAAACATGCCCCTTTATGACTAAAACCAGTTTCGTCCACAGCATCTCATCTAACTTCAAACAGCCTCTCCGCGACAACATCAACTGCAGCACCCGGAACCTCATTTACCTTATCTCCTGCAGACAACGCTCCAAACAATATATTGGCCAAACAACCACTGCCCTACGAACCAGATTCAACAACCACAGATACTCAGTCATAACAAACAATAAGCCAGTACCGGTAGGGAAACACTTCAACTCCCCTGGCCACAGCGGTGTGAGGGACATGATGTTCCAAGGCATAGAAGTTGTCAATTCCCCCAGTGGGACTGCCCCTAACGAGCGGGAGTCCTACTGGATGTGGAACCTGGGGTCTCAACGCTGCCGTGGAGGTCTGAACATTGAAGACCCCACCCTTTTTTTTTTTTTTACCCTTTCCCTCCTCGTGGGATTATGCTTTATAAATAAGCCAGCCTGGACTCTCCCTCGATTTTCATTTAAATCCTGTTTCCGTATTTTATCTGCCCACCTTGCATTACATGTACTTTTAATAACGATAATATTATATTAGTGATAGCGTGTAGTTAGGCCTCCTCCATTCGTAGATATTTTTATTTTTTATTATTTTTTTACTATCGAGATATACCAAGCTTGTCTCTTTTAAATATATGACTTCCTAACTTGACACGCTGCTTTTTCCACCCTCCACCTATTTTATTGACTGCTTGGAGCTCAGTTTTTCGTGGGGGAGCCCCTCATACTCCCCCCCCCTCCCTTTTACACACAAGTCTCCTCTTCTTACCTTAATTCACTCCTCTACCACCTGTTTTATCCCGTGATCCAGGTTCAATTCTTATCGTCTTTACCAGCTATTTTAAGACTGTCTCACGTAATCGATCATAACTAACTCACTCTTCCATGCTTGTCTTTTCTTTTTCTTCTTAATGTGGTTGCTTTTATTGTGAAAGTTTTAACTTTTGTTTCATTTCTATTGATAAAGGCCTTAGAGCCGAAACGTTTAGATGTCATTTTTGATCTTAATTCTCTACTAGATTTTTAATAAATTCCCTGAATTAAGGTTGAGCTTTTAATTTTTCTCAGTTTTAAATGATAATGATGATGATGATGATGATAATGATGATGATGATGATGATGATGATGATATCGATGATGATGATGATGATGATGATGATGATTATGATGATGATGATGATGATAATGAGGATGATCATGCAATGATTTTAAGTCCCCAAATTTTGTGTGTTCACAGTTTTTCCGACTGAGCAGCAAGGATGTGTGTCCGGTGCAGCTGCCTGTGGCGAATTCGAACTTGCAAGATTCTGTACCATCCAAAGATAAAAATCTTAGCTAGACCTAATATATGAATATCCTGAAGAACTTCAGTCAGTTTTCTGCAAATGTAAGCTTACTATCCATCTTGGTCGTTCTGTTTAAAAATACATCTTAACACTCTGATTTTCATCATAAGGCATTTGTGGATAAAATGTGGTTAAAATTTGAAAAAAAACTTACCGAGCATGACTACAGAACTGTGAGCAGATTTTGATGTCTGCTTTTTTCATTCATACATCTTACAGAATTCTGGAATAGTTTAAGGCCTTGCTTATATCGTGTTGCTTATGTTAGGTTCGTGTTCATTTCCAACCTGATGCGCCTTGGAATTGTGTTTATTAATATTTTATTACACTTAAACCAATTCATTTGCAAAGCTTCTTTATATATATAATATGTGTCCTGTTTTGGTCAATATTTTATTTAGGTAATCAGGGTTAGCCTACATATGTGGAAGTCTAGCTTACATTTAGCCAACTTCACATCAACTTCAGACGTGTCAAATTTCTAAAAGCAGTGTTCCCGCAGCTTTGACTCAAGGTAGGCATGCAAATCTAAATACAAATTAGATCTACCTGTACACAGGACAGAACACCTGAGACATAACAAGCCATAATCTTCAGGAGTATCGCGTGTATTCAAAATCTTACCTGTTGTTAAAGGCTGCCTATACAGAAATGACGTAACACTCTTACTAAAGTGTTGCATAATTATAATGATAACGCCTTCTTACACTGAAGATTTATAATGTTCAAATGAATTAGATAAGGCAAATGTAATCATAGCTAAGGAGAGTTGGCGTGCTGAATGTTAGGGAGACTGACACTGAGGAGTACGAAAAAAAAAAAGAAAAATTAGCCACAGACTGGTCTCCGTGGCGCCAAAACATATCAAATTTATACGCACATGGGTAGAATGTGAATTGCTTTTTTAAAATATTGTTATTTTGCTCATTTACAACAGATAGTTGTCTGAGCTCAATAAACTTATTGTTATTGTTATTATTATTGTTATTGTTATTGCCAGATTTTCACTGGTTCTTTTCTTCTTTTATTCTTTTCATGTCGGTTGTTATTCGCTCAGTTAATCTCGTATAATGTAAAGCTATCTTAATGACATTTTGTTCATAGGTTTCCATGATTTCAAATCTAAAAGATCTGTGAAAATAGAAACAGTACAAAATTTTGCTTTAGAATCCGTTTTAATATAGTAGCATGTTTTATGTTTATTTATGTTTCGTTTAATGATTAATGTGCAATAAGTGAGGCCTGGTTTCTATAATCAGATTGAAGTTCTGCTTACATAGAATCCTTTGACCCTCTCATTCTATCTGTTCTAGTTCAGGTCACTCAGTGTCGTGCTGTAGGGGTGTCAAGATCTTCTCTTATGTTTATCTCTCGTAATCACGGGCAGTGACTGCTTGTGAGGAGTATACTGCCATGCAATTTCAAAACAGGGCATAATGAGGATATAGATTACACAGTGCTTTGTTGTTGCACGGTAGTATAAAGGTTCTGATATAGCGCTAAGTAAGAATGGACCCGAATGAAACAAAACGATACGGTCCCACGGTAGCCTTCATATTTCATTACGAAGACCACACTCGGATTGGAAAATTTCAAATGACAGTCGACAATTATTTGATTAAACCGGGTGGCCCAGGAAAAAAGTACTTAAATCAAAATCCAATAACTGTAAGGGTTGAAGAAAAACTGGGATAAAAGTTTAAGCATATTAACAGACAGATATGATGTGTAATTGCTGCAATTTTCATTAATCTAGATGCTATACTTTTGTCAATGAGAAACAAAAATGTCAAACAGTGCCCTGCAAGAGCCAGTATGTTAGTTTACACAGCCGGCATGATATTGATTGACATGTGTTTTTTTTATTTTTTAGCTGTGATAACTGATATTTGTAGCTATTAAAAGATAGTATCCATCTGCTAATGAGTGTACAATGTCAACGACATAAATCTGAATATTCGGAAGT
>JAWQUT010000222.1:319435-352655 GCA_033807755.1 Ellobium chinense
CTTCCATGTGATGTCAAACCAACCAGGCATTGATGATGTCACGGTTAAGATAGCAGAGATGAAAACGTATATCAAGAATCTGGAGCAGAAGGTCTCCACAATGGAAACGTACACAGACAGTCTTGAACGAAACGTCTCCGAGACCACGACTCAGGTGAGGAATCTTGAAAATCAACTATCTCACATGGACAATCAAATGACAACATTGACTCAGTTGGTATCTTCTCTTGTCGTCGCGAGACAGTACGAAGTATCAGATATGTTTGCATTTACTAACCTTACCTATGGCAACAACACGTATTATGTCTCCAAGTACCCGTACCATGATGCAGACAATGCCTCAGCTGTCTGTGAGGTGTATGGAGGGCACCTTGCCGTAATAGACGATCAAGATGAATACAATTTCCTTACAGATAGTTTGTATAGCTTATCCATTACGGTAAAGCCGGTATTAATAGCAGGAAGGTATGAACACCATGGAGGTACTTGGGTTCTTCATCACACCAACCAATCCCTGCCATACATCAAATTGCTCGATGATACTACATCAGCCCCAAGTTCCTTTGTCCAGGACAAGAATTACTGTCTGACCGTAATTGGGCTCGTTGGATGGGGAATGTATCCAGTCGAATGTCATGTAGATGTGCCATTTTCACGTTTCCTGTGCGAACTCTAATAAGCCTCGTCAACTAATAGAATGTGCAGATACCTCTGTATCTGAATATAAGCTCACTAACTTTCAGGAATTAAGAAAAAATACGTTTTATTGCTGTCCACGCATCATCGTCCATAAGGTTTCACAAATTACTTTCAAAGACGGACACCTTGCCTTCTGACTTTGGTCCCCAATTTTTTAATAAGCTGGTTTTCATCACATGCCTAATTCGCTTTAATTTTATGAGATTCAGATTGTACGGTTTTGCTCCAGAAAGTTTTAAATTTTAAATTGGATGCCTTTGTAGATCAAGGGTCATTTTTACAGATTTTTACATCCTCACATTGACTAGCAGGGGATCGAGAAAGGTTGGATTTCTGTATAAATGTGGATGGACAGTGTTGTTGCACCCAAATCCACGTCTCTGTTAATAGAGGTGCCAAAAACCAAAAACTGTCATCTTTCGTATGGTTGTTGCCTTTTAACGTTCATGCTTCGTAATAGCAGTAACCATTATTATACAGTATACTATCAAGTATGCAGTGAGAATGGGTGTGGACTGTGGACGCAGATTCTATGCGTGCTGCGTGAGGCAAAGCTTCCGTATCAGTAGGTCCTTCCAGACTTCCATTTTGTCCTCTGCTTTCTTGATTTAATCCAAAGAAAAAAAAATGTAAGCATAGATGCAGTTAAGTTGAATTTCCAATAACTGTGTGAACAGAAAAGACTGTTTAACATGTGAGAGAACACACGGGAATTTTAAATACTGAGATGATTCTCCCCGTCCGTCCCCAAGACATGTAGTATTGGTTCAACGGTATAATAATGAAACCGTCCACTAGTAACTGCTATTCGTGAAGTCTACATAATAATTATGGAGTCCCGTTCATGATTGCCAGCTATAGGCTACTGTATTCTTCTTGCTCCTCCGCATAACTAGTACTACTCTGCACGATCTGAGCCATTCATAGAGCGTTAGCCTTTGTTTCATGATGATGATGGTGATGAAATATTTTTTTTTCTTATGATACACTAAAGATTTGTTGAATAAAGAAGCTTCGGTATGCATAGACATTTTCTGTGTTTAAATGAGATTATTTATTCATGTATATTTTATGTATATATATATAACTTCAACTTTCACAGGTCTATTGATTGTGGCTTTGCTGTGTAATCTTTTTTTCCATCGATAATACTGGATGAAGGAGAAATTTTCCGAATTCCAACAAAATACCATATTTTCAGTTTTCATAACGATAGAAAATTTTGCATCCTTCTGAACAGGTACTGTAACGGGTGACTTTAATTCAAATAATTCTGACAAACAACCATTTTGTCATCAACTCTTGCGCCCTCAAAGATAGTTGTTGGGGACAATGATGAAACTCTCAAATTATGACACTACTTTTATCATAACTATCTTTCAACGATATTTCAAAAACTAAAAGCCCAATGAATTGCCCATGATAAATCCAATACATCTGAAAATGTTCTTCACAATGTAAACCTTCTCTTAAGTTTTCTTTGCAAACTTTGGCCTGCACAACATATATAAGGCATTGAAAGCTCACTTTGTCACCAAATATTAATATGGTGCCACAATGTAATCTTGACCACACAACAAAACAGTAGCTAACTCCGGAGAAATGTTAATTATCATTAGATCAAGAGATTAGATTCAATTTTCTATCTCCAAATCTACTTTTTTTTGCAGTGTTTTGTTTAGAACAAAAACTATCCCTAACTGCATTTTGTTTCTCTTACTCTCTCCAAGTATTAGCTGTACTGCATGTAATGAAGATAAGTTGATGACAAGAACTAGATCTTTTTGTTAATAACATTGAGGTTTCACTTCAACATTCTCATTTTGATACATCATCTGTATCACTGTAGCTTGTTATTACTGGCATTGTTCAATCTTTGTATTTCCATGTTCGAATATTTGACAGCATCATCAGTCACACCCAGCACAAGAAAAACCAACAACTAGTAACTAGCCTATTTCAATGATCAGCAGTTTTTATTTGGAATAATATCGAATTTCATCAAGGCATGGATAGATATATTATATGTGTGATAAAGCATACTAATAATTATGATAACAAGTGTTTTGTTCATTATCATTCTCCCCATTCTCATCCGAAGTATCCTCTTCTTCATCAACATTATTGTTAGTCAGGACAGTCAATATGTACATGCTGCTAGGGAACCAGGCGGCAGGTGTTGGATGAAGGTCCAGTGAGAACACTGGTGAGAACTACATTTCTATGGTGAAATTCAATGCACTGGTAATTATTCAGTCATCTGACTACAAGATGTGCTGTCTCATTACAAATGCTTCATCCGTTATCTGAAGACAATACCAAAGATGTGGCTTTGCCATTGTTCTTGACATCATTAGCACCTCGAAAACCAAATATCACAGGCCATTTCGCGTAATTTGTATCCTTGAGTGTCTCCAAGGCCTGTTTGAAGACCTGTGTATTTGAAAACCGGGCAAAACCTTAATGGTAAAGATACACCTCTAGATTTCTCCTGTGCACCTGATATTCCTTTTGAAAGGAAGGAAAAGAGACATCCATATATCATATGAGTTGTGAAAACTACCAACTACACTGCTCAAAGCTGCAGTCTCCATAAGTGTCCTCACTGGTTCTCCATCTGTGCTGTTTGATATACAGTTTGTATAATAAGGAAATATATTCCATACATTTCATCTCTGTATGGTCAGACTATATTATCAAATATAGACATTTCTTTTTAAACACAACCACATCTGATGCAAAGAATACTTACATCACAGGTCTGGTGTAATTTCTTCTGTGACAAATTTACTCTATACAAGATTATGAGATTATATTTGCTATTCAATACAAAGTCACTATAAACAAAGATCTAACACTTAAGCTTTAGAAACTGAGATGATTCTATGAAAAAGAAACAACACATCAAGGACATTCAGACTAAACACCTGCAATGTCTTTAGCTTCACAGGCAGCTATTTGTGTCACTAAGAGAATAAGCTCTGTCCTACGATAGAGGAAGGTTAAGTACATGACTACTGATTACATAGCTTCACTGTACAGTGTTTCTGTACAATAAATGACACTATTTCAACATGCCCCTGGCAAACACACATGTAGCAGTGAGGATGTGTAAAATCACCCACAGCGTCTAGACTGAAGCATAATGATTGCAAACATCTGGTTAAGCGCCGACAGCTGATCTTGTTCAAATTCTTAGGACGGTCTAGAGAGCAGCACCAGTCAACTAGACTGTAAAGATAACACACTGAGGCACTTGTGAATTTTTCAATGTGGGAATTATCTGCTAATAATTTCAGAGACACTAGGCCAAACTGAAATTTCCTGAAATCATTAATGTTCAAAGCACTGAAGCACACTGAGCAATGTCTGGCTGACTGTACAATTTTTCAGTGTCCACTAAAGTAACAATACCGTATGCTATCCCTGATAGTCTTGTTAGTGTGACTGCTTAGGCTCACAGTTATCACACGCTTAATATATTATATCTTTGAAATAATAAAAAATGTCATAAGCTAACAAGACAATGAACCTTCTTGTCTGCAACACTAGCTACTTCCATAGTGCTCTTGCCTGTCTCTTGAACATGGCATGTTGGGAGATGGGATAGCCTTTAATTGAATAGTTAAAATAATTTACACGGCCCTTAAAAACCTATCTGAATTATCAGGTTTGTACAGCATAACCAACATTCCATGGAAGCAGCCACTTGACTATACAGGATGGGTTATCAGGCAGTTTCCTATAAGTACACCTGTAGCAGAAATTCACCTATCTGTGTATGCCCCACATTGTATTTCGCCTTCGCACTGATGTGTGCTACTGCTTTTGTTAAGATCTTACCTGCCTGCTTTCTCGTTTTCACTCGTACAACAGTTGCATCAAGTCTCACACTTTCATCCAAAGCGATATTATTTTTTGCATATATGTGTGGTATTTTAAAACAACCAATGGGTTACATAAATACAAAAGTATAGAGAAAGAATGAAAGCAAATGAAAAATTAAAAAAAAAAGAAACAGAGCTCATATCAGTTCAAAATATTTGCATGATGTACACTATTCTCAGGCACAACTGACCACATTTAGACCACACATCCAATTTGACACAACACTATTATGATGATGGCTTACAATGCAACAAATACAAAGCCAGTTCAACACTTTCATTGTTTGCTTCTTCTGCTGGCCCACCTCAGATTGGCCTATCTCAGATTTCAAGCACCCTCTTCATGTGAATGATGACCTGGACAGTCTCAGCTTGTATATTTTAACAGCTTGGTTGTCGTACCAGTGTATTGTGAAATAATCTTAACCTATCTTCTCTAGCCTCAATTTTCCTCCAGTACAACCCTAGCCCATTACTGCAATTTTCCAACATATTCAAGACTATGGGCTTATTTAAAAGGGAGCTTCAGAACACATAATGTCATCTCTACAAATAAAAATATTTTTGCATGACCCTCACGTCAATAACTTATCATCGGATAGATTTTAACCATTAGGAAGCAAAACTGCATTCAATTCTACTGCTTCTGAATAAATTGGGCCAGAATCAGTTGACATTCTCAGGCTGATATGGGCACACACAAATGTCATTCACTTTCAATTTGTAGTCAAATAAACTGACCTGGCCTCAAATGAAAATGATGAAAGGACAATCTATAAAGGTGTCAATATATGGTTACATAAATATATGGTACTAAAATGAATTGGCAAAATAATAACGTTTTTTCATGCCTACCTTCAGTATTGCTACTTCTCTCTACTGTGTTTGTACATCTATTTCAAGTAACACTGTAGCATTGCATATTCACACACCTGGATATATTTTCTTGTTATTTACATAACCAACAAATGTCAGGTTGCTTTCTTTTGTACATGCAACAAACACAGTGGGTGAACTTTGAATACAAAATGGAATCTTCAAAACCAGTACAGAGTTTCGTTATGAGCAGTCATGTAAAAATATATGAACATATAATGTGGGCAGAGGAATGAAACAATATTCTTGCTGATCAGGAATGAATAATGTGCATTAAGGAGATATGAAATGTTTAATGGGTTTTTATCGACAGAATTCTCCGGCAGGCATCTTGGATAAATCACTATTTTGGTCTCTTTGCTCAGTGAACAAGGCTATAAGGTCATGGGTTCTTGGATGTTATATATGGTGTACCTTGTCTGAAGAAATTCATGACAAATGAAGCACAGATGATAAGGATGTATGAGAAGCATTGTGAATGCCAGTGAGTAAAGAAATCCTGGCTTCCAGATGGGAGACCCTTTGTGAAATCCACAACCTAGTACAAAAAGAGACTGTACAAGTTAAGTATGTAGGCTTTTCTGTGATATGCTTTCAGATTTGGTATCCTATCCATTTCAGTAATGAAATGAGACAAATATGATCTGACGAATAGCAAACGTGTTTGTGATATGCAAGGACGAGGCAGTCTGTATTTTCCAGTGTTCTGGCCAGTAACTGGCTATTACCAGCTCACTTTGCTATAGGCAACATCATCAGAAAAGCTGGCCCACAATCCACAACCTAAAATATAGCTAACTGACAGTCTATACTTCGAAGCACAATGCTTCAACAAGATGGTTTCTAGCATACACAAACACAACCTAAGCTGGCCTGTACTGTCTAGCAGGTAGAAGCAAAACCTCAGCTAAGTTTTGCTGGTGCAGCAACAACCATAAACTTGGGATGTTCCATGGCTTAACAGCAACAACCATAAACTTGGGATGTTCCATGGCTTAACAGCACACTAGACCATGAAGAAAGGAAAACTTTCTAATGATAACATGTTGATGTAAGAGCCTGCAGTATTACACAAGAATTTGGCACAACCCTGCTAAATAAATTACCAGTAACAAAAATTATTTATATCCACTTTACACCTAAGTCCATGCTGATCATTTACAGTCAAAGATCAAGCATCATGCAAAAAAAAAAAAATTACATTTCTTGTTGTAGTCAAGGCAAAATGATAAAAATGTTAATTAGGCAACATATTTTATCTCTTGCAATGAGTGACTACATCATATTTCCATTCCAGCCATTAAGATGCCGAAACGTCCCAATTGCAAAGAACTTGACTATAAAATACAGTGAGAGATTTGGGGAGCCTATGTCTGTATAAAATTATGTGGAATACATACATTTTTCCATCACCTGGCTCCTGCACATCAATACAATTCCAAAATGAAAGGTGCTGTTGCATGTTTTAAATCTCCAGCAAATTCTTTCCAAATCTTGAGTAAGGCAGTCAAACAGTCTCACTTCCTGAAAATGTATTCAGTCATTGGACCAGGCCAAGATACAAAGCATGAAAGTACACTATACCTCTCAGCAATGTTCTGTAATACCCAACAATGAGTAACTCACATAACAAAGCCAAGCTACACAACTCAAATTTTTGGAGTTGATGTTAGACCATATTCTCTATCAATTATAGAGCAGTCTACAGAAGGCTGTAAAATTGAAAATGCACCTAGAAACAGGCTTTCCACCACTTCAAGTTAAGAAGTTTATGTCCGCTTGATCAGGCTTCAATGCACAGGGAACTGTGTGTGTCTGTGTGTGTGTGCATGTCAATGCCAGCATCTAGTATACCAACAGAGATAAGCCTTCATTGTGTACTGCCTACTTAGCTATCATCACTGGCCATTTAGCTGAGATTCAATAGATCGCAGAGTTTTTGAAGCCTTAGGTTTCATCTTGACTGTGTCTTCTCCAGCTTCCTGGGCAAAGTACTTCATTTTGTCTCTGAATGACATTCTATCTGAGCTGCGGTTCGCTGACTGTGATGCTATTTTTGCTTCAATTCTTGACCTTGGGTCCCTGTAGACCTCTTGTGCGCCAATGACATTTGGAGTGTTGCTGGAAGTGCTGTAAACAACATCTGACCGTCTGTTGTCTTGGGAAGGTGCGCTGTCATTCAAGTTATTTGCATGCAAAGAAGGTGGATTGGCAGAGTCAAAAACTTCAGCATCTGGACTGAAGTCTGGAGGAGGAAGCCCCTGGTCTGAAGACTGAGAGCCTGGGGGTGATTTGTAGGATGATATGGAGTGGCTGGGTGTGCGATCTTTGTATGTGTTCATCTGAGTATTGAAAGAAACAGACTTCTTTGCTATGGGTGGTGGTTCCTGGGAGTTCCTCATGGCTGAAGGGAGGGCAGTGGCTGGAGGTGGAGGGAAGTCTGGGTTGTTGCTGCCCCTGAAAGAAGCCCTCTGCTGGTGCTGGTTAAAAGTTTCATATGACGATTTCCTCTCTGGAGGTGGTGGGGCCAGGCTTGATGACTCAGCTTGGGAAGGGGGGCCTTGACTTGACACGTTTGCGTACTGTGAGTACCCTTGACCTGGCTGAGGTCCTGGCTGACCCTGTGCATTGGTGAGAGATTCAAGTCGTTGTCTTTCATCTCCAACTCGTATGGGTCTGTTTTGATCTATCCGCTGCTGCCTCTCCTGTGCCAGCTGTTGCTGCATGTACTCTTCCTCTTCTCTACGAATTTCAGCTCTCATCCTCTTCTCCTCCGCATCTCGCTTGTCCTGCAGTTCTTGTCTCCGTTCTCGCTCCTGAAACATTATGAAAGTACTATTATCCACAAAACTGGTACTTCACTAGCAGCCCAGTCCTTTACAACAAATATCATGATATTAAATAAGAAACTGCCTGACATAATGACTTGCTTTGACAATTTAGAAGACAAAGATATCTGAATGTGCATGCTTGAACTGTTGTATAGAACGTTATGGCGCTAAATGTGTCAAACAAGACACACTTATTTATTACTACTGATATGGTGCCAAAATTTCTCTCATGAGATACAATGAAAGCTATAAATCCACAATCTTACACACATTAATGATATACTTGACACAATTACATTACTAAAGACTGTATAAAAAGAGCACCAACACCCACACTACTGCAAACTTTAAGAGAGACAATAGAATGAACAGCATTTACCCTAAAAATACTAATCTATTAAATAGTACCGTAATGAAAAAAGATATAGAATAAATAATTCTGAAACTTGAATATACAATGGAAAATAGAACAGGTTGGGAAATGGCCACCTAGCGGAAAGCAACCCTTTAAGCCATATTGATTTCAAGCAAGGATTAAGCAAGCATACACAGTTGGACCAAAGGAATCAGAAAACAGCATATCACAAAAAAAATAAGGACAATACTCAAAAGAACTTAATGCTTTCGTTGGATTATTCATATAAATTTCTGCACATCTGAAAATAACATTAACCGAATTGAAAGTTTCTAATTATTTTGATCCAACTGTGCTGGCCAAAGCAAGCAGAAGCAATAGACAGTATCAGATTACCCATAGCTAGCACTACCACAGACTGCCACTAGCTAGTCTTGCCTTGTTCTTTTTTACTCACAAAGTGCAAACACACCAGCATAACAAATAAGTTAACTTACAAATTGTTTTCTTTTATTCATCTCTTCTTCTCGCCTTTGATTCAGCTTCTCCTCTTCTTTCATAAGCTGTCTCTTTTGTTCTTCATAATTCTGACGTTGCCTTTCTCTCGTTTCCTGTTTAAGGTGAACAACAAAAAGGCAGCTAAGCAGAGATTGCAAAGCATCTAAGACAACAGAAATAAATTAAGTGCTGACAGCACCTGCAGTGCTGAGTTATCAACTTAAATGTGTGCTACTCAACAGAAGGAAACAAAAGCAGCAAGGAAATAAAAGATAAGAAATGGTTCCTACCCTCTGTTGCTTCAACTGCTCCTGGTATTCCCTTGTTCGCCTGTCTTGCTTCTTCTGCATTCTCAGTTTCTGTTCCTCTCTGTCTTTCTCATACATTTCTAGCCTTCGTTCAAGCCTACAGAAAATGATATTTACATACTTTATCATACTTGAAAGGTAAAATAAAAATGAGAACACCTAATTCCTAACTTACAGTAACATTTAACGCCAAGCCATTTGTAATGACTTTTTAACACTGAGTCGCTGTTCAGCACTGATAGGGAAATCCAAATTGCCTTTTATCAACAGCATGTCTGACTGCATTAAGTAAGCCAGATAGATTTGGGTACCTTCTAAAAACCATAAATGAAACTATACTCTTAATTCATATGGGTACAGCCTATTGCTGTAGTGTCATCAAGTAAATGTCAGAACATTAAACAGAGACTACTTGCAAGACTAAAACAGCTTAAATTGGCAATTTCATTACAAGTCTCTCCTTTCCTCAAAATACTTTAGGAGACACTCTTTTAGGGAAAATGGTGATCACTGTTTGAGAGCATGTGTGGCTGAAATGTTTAAAGAATATGGTTTGATCAGAGACATGGATTTACTTTGCAAAATATTCTGGCATCAAAAGAAATAGCACTGCTGACAAACTGGTCAGGAGTGTGCAAGTGTTTGGGATCATAAGGTATGACAAGACAGATGTGTTGAAAGAACCAACATGGAAAGTGAGGGAGGAGGTCGTGAATGAATGGAACGAGCACTACTACATACAAAGAATGTCAGAAGTAGGAAGATGTAAGGGAAGAGGAGAGAATGTTTTAATTTGGAGAAACTCAAGGCTGATCCATAATCAGACAACAACAGGGACTATCAGTGGACTCTTTGCTAGGTATTGGAAAGGGAAATTGAGCACATATTGAGCTGTCTTGATAGCAATGAAGTTTCTGTAAACAAGTAAATATAAGTCTCCCGAAACTAGACAAGGAAAAAAAAGGACAGATGTTATGCCCATGAACTATGGCCTCTTCACTGCATAATATTTTTCAAACTTACTTTTGTAATCGGTCTTGTTCTCTATTTGCATCTGCCCTCTGTTGTGACAGTTCATACTCCCGCATTCTTGCTCTGGATTTTTCCAGGTCCTCCTTCAAAGTCTGTATTAACCTTTCCCTTGTCTGATAAAAACAACAACAACTCAAATGCAATAAATATGACAAGCAATACCTTATTCCAAGACTGAGGAATAATGTGTGTCCAGATTACAACAGAACAAAATGTGATGTATTATAGAGAGAAATGTCAAAGCAATCAAATTAACTGCCTTTGGGGGAGTTTCAAGGTGTGTCCTACATCATAGTTAAATCAACAATCTTATCCATCACAATAGCATTTGGAATGGAAAGCAGAAAATGCAGCCCAACAGAAGAAAATCTGACAGCACAAATGAAAGGAAGCCCACAAGTAGATACTAGTGTACATGGGAACACAAGAGGCATCTGTAACACCCAAATGATACCCTATGCTTTAGTATCCAAAACTGTTTCATTCCCTACCCAAACTACAAAAGACCAGAAACTTTCAAAATAAAGAAGTCAATATCATAAGTTCCTTATATTTCATGCAATGCCAAATAACTTGTTCAAAAATTTCTGATTGGTATAATGACAGTCACAGAAACTAGCTATGAAAAATAACAATGTGTTCTTTGATGTTAGCTGATATGGGAAGCCAAACAAAATCTATGATAAACAGAAATGAGGAAATAATCAAGTTATAAAGAAAGTACAGCTCAACATGTAAAAAAACTCACAAATAATCTCTCTGCAAGTTCTTCATCATCCTCATAGTCATAGTCTCCCTTTTCTTCTATCTCTTTGACTCGTCGCTGGAACTCATGCTCCATCTTCAGTTTGCGTAATCTTTCCTGATCCTGTAGGTCACAAAAAGAATACATAGAACAACAATTACAACATATTCACAGTCTCTTAACAATATTAATCAAGTTTCCCTATATCAACACACTGCAAAGATAATGTTTTCTATTCAAATCTGGCCCACGGATTGCCTGTAGACAAGTTTAAAATATTCATCTCCATTTCCTTTTTATATATATGTATTTCTCAGGTTGGAAAAAAAAGATACAGGATGTAAATCTGCTTTCCTGCCATCACAGACGCAGTGTCGCTATAGGTCATCACAGCAAAAAAAATTTAAATTTAACTGACTGGTAGTTTTCAAATGACATGGATATACCATACTAGAATTAGATCATTTCCTAGAATAATTCTCAACATACTGCAGGAGGCAGTTGGACTGGCCTAGTAAATGTGGCAGACATTTTATTACATCATAAGTATTCTGCAAGATGCAAGGAAGAAGACGTCATAACACGCCGCAGGTCTTTGGATAGTGTGCTGTAGATGACATGTCAACACATTTTCAGTCTTCAGTGAATAAATGTCTTTTCTGGACATTAATGTTCACCCAGACAATCACCAAAGAATACATGCCACTGAGGAGGAACAATGTGACCTACCGGTGGACTCAAATATGGCCTGGACTCTAATTCATTTATTTCCTGTTCCCTAGCCCTGAAGAGTTCAGCCTGCTCTTCTTCCTCAGCCTTCTCCTTGGCATCCCTATCCCATGCTGATCTGCTGTTGGTTTCACCACGATCCCTGGGCTTCTGTTTAGCCACAGGTACCACTGGCTTTACCTGAAATGAATCATTGAACACTCTCAAAGGCTAGAAGTTACTCTTTGCACACAATAACAAATAGAACGATGAACATACATTTTGTCAGCCAAACCAAAATTGCCCATCCAGAACAAGACTCATATACAGGAAAGTGCAGAGTATTTTATCTTTCATAAAGCATAGTATGGAATGTCATCTATAATCAATTCCATCACTTGATTTCAAAAATCCTTTATCTCTCTTTCCTTTTGAATAATAATAATGGAGTTTTTCTATTGCTCTTTCTGTTAAAGCAAATTCCATTAATGTCAAAGCCTTGCCTGGAAACCATGTGCTCTCAATGCTGGGTTGTCATAGGATTCATACTCAGATGGTGGTTGAGGCACGGCTGGGGCCTGGGAAGTAGGTCCTGATGCAGCTCGCACTTCTGATGCAAAACTGATGTTCTGGTAGTTGGGATGCGAAACAGAGTCGTTGGCCCTGTAACTGTCCGGGGCTACTTGGAAACCTAATGGAGTTGAGTCTCGTGCATCAATGCCAGGGGGAAGCACACGATTTAAGGAAGATTGTTGTTGTTGCTGCTGCTGCGGTTGGAAACGTTGTTGTTGAGGCTGTTGCTGTTGCTGGGATGGTGGTGACTGATACTGCTGTGACTGAGGATGTGGGGGTTGCTGTTGCTGTTGCATACTGTTTGGGCTGTATCTCTGGTCACGCCTGATAAGCAAAAAAAGGCACAAATGCAAAAATATTTACAATTTAACAAGAATAAGGACTACTGTAAATTTCCCCAAAAGCCTAAAAATACTTAATATTTCAATGACTTGCTTGAATTACTGTCTCAAGCCTTGTGTGCACTGAGAACAACAGCTGAAATTGATGTGGCAAAGTCAAGTTCAATTCTACTTCATAATCTAATCACCAGAATCACTTCCAAAGTCTCTTTTGTGAACTTAATTATCACCGCCGACCGAGGAAGAGAAAAACGAAGTTTAAAGTTTTGACATCCCATCATCGTAAGACAAAATGTTTAACACAAAAAGACTGCAGATGGGATTTTATATATCACTGCTGAAAAGTTGTATGAGACGCCAAGACCCTTTAATTTCTGATACCTCAATTTCACCTAGAGTGGCATGAAGGTTCTTAAAGAGGCAAAGTGTATTTGATTTTTATATTTCTGTCACTTTACCCTCCAGAGAAGTTAAATGATTTTCTCCTTTTACCTTATCAAACTTAAAGTTATCAACAGCAACATAATAACCGTAACTTTGTTATCTTTATTACAAAAGAAGAATCTCTCCACATCATTTTCAGAAAGTGATAATTAGGAAATGCCACTACTCGGGATTCAAATTTCTTAAAACCTGTTCCAGGGACAATGCATGACAACAGTTTAATGATATGAATAACATTTCCATAAAGGTGGTATTTAAAATAACATGAAAGTGACCTTGGTAATAACAAATGTACATGCTTACCTGGTATCTGTGGCTAAGAACTGATTAGTAGCATTGATGTGCTGCATCAGTTTCTGTTGTTCTTCAGCCAACTTCTGTTCTAAAAGAGCCTCCTGTGAGGGAGGGGGAGGGAGAGGAGGGAGCTCCTCTTGATAATCATCAGCATTGGGAGGCAGGTCAGGGGGCAAGTCGTTGTGCATGGGTGGGGGTGGAAGGTCATGATTTTGTGGAGTGTAACTATACTGGTTACCCGGGTCAGCAAATCGTTGCTGCTGCTGGAAGTGTGGATCCTGTTGCATAGATCTATTCTGGTCCTGGTAATGGGGAGAGGGAAGATTGTTTCCAACATTGCGTAAATCTTGCTGCTGGTGGTAGCTCCCTCGCACATTGGGCTGCTGCACGTTTCTGGGATCTGGGTTGTTCCGCAGGTCAGGAACATTCCTGGGGTCTTGCTCCATGCCCCTGAAATCTTGAGCTGATCCATTCCTTGGATCTGGTACTAACCTCATGTCTTGTGCAAATCTGGGGTCATTTCTGAAATCCTGCTGTGGTGGATTGCGGGTCCCTTGAGAAGGAGGAGGCTGTTGTTGGTGTGACAGGTTCCTCTGGTCATAGGGAGGCATGCCTGGCTGCTGATATCCTGGCTGCTGCACCATGTGTGGACTACTGGGCTGACCACCTTGGGCTGCGAGTGGAGGACGACTGTCTCCATAAAAATGGGGCTGGGTCTGCCTATTGTCCACTCTAACTGCGGGCATGTCCACCTGCTGAACACGAGGTTGATTTTTCTTGGGTATGACAGACGGTTTGGGGGCTGGTTTGGGCTTAAGTTCACTCTCACTTGGAGGTCGCTGAAGCTGATGAAAAGCTGGTGGTGGCTCATGCTGTAGAGGTGTTGTGTTCTCATAGAAGTTGGGTTGCCTGTTGTAAGCATTATTGTTCACCTTTTGTGGCATGCCCTGCTGGCTGAAGAGTCGTTCATGAGCAGTGGGTTTTGGTGGTGGGTTGTGTGTGGGCTGTGGGGGTGGCTCTCTGTTCTGAGCACCAATATTGCTGTAAGGTGGACTATGTCCACCACCGTTGTGCTTGCTGTAGCCGCCTCTAGGATCCTCATACTTATCCTGCCATTCCTTCAGTTTGCTTCCAACGTCTTCTGACCTGGGTCTTGAAGACTCCTGATTGTCCCTGTTGGTGTTGTGGGGATCATAATATGCAGACTGGGGCCTTATGTCTTTGTTGCTATTGGAAGATGCCCTTGATGATACTGAAGACCTGTCAGATGTTCTCTGTGGCATGCCCTGTTGTGGATATCCTTGTGATGGATACTGGTTTGGGGGCTTATGCTGCCCTGGGAGATTCAGACGTGGGTCCACAAAGTTATAGCCTGGCCTTCCCTGGCCTTCATATGAGTTTCTGTCTCCACCCGGCTGAGGGTAGCTGGGTTGGTTTTCATAATCATTAGGTCTCATGTCTTGTCGACGACCACCAGGGGAATACTGCCCATAACCAGGAGATGAAGGATGCAGCATGCCAACTGACTGTGCAGCCTTCATCTGTGGGTGCATATCAGCACGTCCAAAATTAGTTTCTACATGCAAGTTTGAGGTTGATTTGGAACGTGGGTCATTCTCCCGTCGAAAGTTGTATGGGTCGTTGTGAGGTGCAGCTCGTGAGGCTGCTTGATTCCCTGCAGATGGCGCCATCATCTTGTCTGGGTTTCCTGAAAACAATAATAAAAGAAATCTCAAAACCTCTCACACTAAGTAAAGACCATGCCACCTTCAATAATGTGAACAGCAAAACTGTCTAAACCATTAACAAATCACACCTGTTCTTTAAATACATGTCAGAAATCAATATCAGGTACATCATATTCAAAATCACTGCAGTCAACACCTTGTCTCATCAACAGGTTTTGTATCTGTGGCTATGAGAGTCCTGCAATGCAAAGTGGCAAGACCTGTACAAATGGCAGCACATTAACCCTAATAGTGGCAATCGCCGATTAAATCGGTGATAAACCATGTGAGCAAGTGGCAACGCCGATTAGATCGGCTATATCGCCGTCCCGTTTTTTAAGTTATTTCCCCTAATCCCTTGAGGTTTGTGACACCTATTAGAAGGGCAAATCACTCATAGTGTACAACCCAATTAATCCGCTAATNTGCTGAACCATTTTTAATGAATTTTTTACTACCACCCATCATTTTGAGCAAAACATACCTTGCCACTTAAGAAAAAACTCCTGCCACTACTAGGGTTAAAAATGTTCTGTATTTGCCTGCGCTAGTCAAGTAAATACTGACATATTTTCACATCCTGGGAAAGGCTGTAGATCCAACTGAAACAATGGATTGTCTTTAGGTACGCATATTTCTTTAAAAACCAACTTATTATCTGCTCATAGCAATTAAATCTGAAATTCCACGCTTAAACCTCAAATATGACTCACAAGGAAAAACGTAGTCTGTTGGGGAAGTTGATGGGCACAAAAACAAACATGAACAACTGGTATATCACACCTCATTTAATGGTAAATTCAAATAACTGGGGATCACATGTACAAAAGAACCAAACTCCTAAAAGCTGGCAAGCTAATTCTAGTTATCTCACTATGAGGCCATTTACTTGAGAAAAAAAAGAGATTCCAAGTCACTCTACACAAGAGAAAAGTATTGCTTTGATTAAATACCCAGACTACTAGTTCTGTCACCCACACAACTGATACTAGAGAAGCTCAGCAATCTCCTTAAAATTATCTTACAAATCCAGAGAAAGGCTGAACCGCATTCTAACTTGTTCAGTACTCACCATAACCATTGACAGCTTTAAAATCATCATAAGGAGGGGGTGGCCCATCGTCACCGAAGCCTCTGTTTGGACCAGGGCCTTTATTGTGAGCAGCTGTAAATGGATGAACTACATTGAAACATATGTATTTCAGATTATATTATTCTGAAACTGTTGGATGTTGTTTAGTTCTGTTTGCAGACAATTTAAGTTTTTTATTGGTTTTTTTTTTTCCAAACTAAGGGATTCTTTGTGGAATTATTTGTTAATGGCCATTCAATAAGAAATATCAAAATGCTTCTCTCATAACTAGTGACATTCCCATCTTCCAACATACAAACTACTATGAACAACAGCGATCTTCACTCTAAACATTGTGATCTGACTGACCTCTCTGGCTTGTTGGAGATGGCTGGCTAAGTAGGGAGCCCAAGTTATGATACAGCACTGCTCGTTTAGCTACCTTGAGCCTGACAACTTGGCCAGTTTTGGTCATCAGTTCTGCAGCCCTATGAGAGAGATGAAAATACATTATCAGCATACTGAGTATCACCTAACTGCAGATCAAAGATATGCTTAAGAAATATCATACTTCTTTGATTCTTGTTCATATCATATATCATGTATTCTTGTGAAATCATCACTCTTTTCTGTAAACTCCCAAATAGTATTTCAGTGTTTTCATGCTCTGTTCCATGCACAGATATGATGCAATCATGTATGCACTTCATCCTTGTAAGCTAACAAACCATATTACACCACTTAGAAACTAGTATACTATCCGTATAATTCGAGATTATTAACTGGTAATGAGAATGTAACACTCTGCAAGGAGGAGTCTTCCCAGAGATTTAATGATATGATCATTAAACTGAACACTTACTTGTCCTGAGACAGACCAATGAGAGATTTGCCATCTACTTCCAAGAGCTGATCACCAGCTTGTAACCTCCCATCCTACAAGATAACACAGAACAATGTTAAAGCAATATGAACATTTTCTGATTCCCAACTATAACAACCATAACTCATCCCTTCTCTGTGA
Organism: Ellobium chinense; assembly: GCA_033807755.1. Classification (NCBI taxonomy): domain Eukaryota; kingdom Metazoa; phylum Mollusca; class Gastropoda; order Ellobiida; family Ellobiidae; genus Ellobium; species Ellobium chinense. Next base: position 336,850 of record JAWQUT010000222.1, read on the forward strand.
GTAAAGCATAATCTAAAAACACAATAACAAAAGTTAAGCTGTACCAATATAACTACTGTTTTCGAAACGTCACAAAAGTTCCACTGTGAAATGAAGTTTCAGAGGCATGCTAACATTGACAGAATGGACTGTGGGATGAGTACAAAGAAATTTCTGAAGAATCAGTCAATTACTTCACATAAAAGGGTTTGATAATTTTAGGAGAAGAGCTCCCAAACACACACTGCTATGCTATCCCACTAATGGAATGGCCGCAGTCACATAATAAGTTTTAAAAAGTCACTAAACAGTAACAGGTCATTCAGTTCCAACAAATCTTGCAAATTAAAAGCAAGAATAACTCCATGTTTAACTTGCAATACCAAAAATCAATGATTATTGTGAAGTTTTAAAAGAAACATAGGGGCACTGAACATGACCGAAATTAATTCTACCGCACTTTCACGGATATTGATCAAGACAGCAATTACATTACAGTGCCACTGCTAAGTTAAGAGATCTCATCAAAGAGATGTCATGCAACTCACCAAAGCAGCAGCTCCACCCTCCACCACAGATTTGATGTAAATGCCTTGCTCAGGCTGACCTTCTCCCTAAGAATAGAATTAAGTAAAATTAGTTCAGTAAAGAATGTTGTAATCAATTGCTCCAAAATCAAAACTACCTCCAGCTTTCATTCATGCAAATTTAAGCAAATACATGAGCATACAATCATATGTGGTCTACATGACACAATCAACTTGCAGTGCCTCATGCAGGACATGTGAAAAGACGGAATCCAGAAATGAATTTGCAAACCCATGTCACACACTCTCTAATGAGGTAGTGCTTGATAATATCACCTAAGACTGATTGACAGCACTTGGCAAATTTGTAGATGACAGATGAACAACATCAAATAAGTGCCATAAAATTTCAGACAACCCTGCAAGTTTTAGCTTACCTTTTCTCCCAGGCAATCTGAAAGCTTTAGCTTACTCTTTTCTCCCACCAATGTGCACAGACCTTTTCACCCAGGCAATCTGAGAATTTTGGTCTACTCTTTCACCCTGGCAATATGCAAAAAGTCAGAGCCTGCACCTCATGAATAACAAAATCCTGATCAGCTGTCTGACAAGTCTCTACAACAGGTACTAGAGATACTCTTTATCATGGAAAGTAAATTGTATTCTAGGATCTGAGATAACAATGAATAAAATACAAGACTTACTATGGCTGCTACAATACTCAGTCCCATACTGCCTTTGACCTTGTTGAAAGTCACTGTAAAGATCTCAGGTGTTGGAGGAAGGCCATGGCCTGGACTGCCTGGAACACCGTCCTTTACCTGGAAGGATTAGTAATAAACCAAATGTACAATCAACCTTGAAAAGATGATCTATTAGTATTATTGTTGGTGCAAATGGGTTTATACTGAAGGCATTCCACCAAATCACCCAATCTAGATGGATGTCTCCACTCAGCAGACATGTGCCATCAGGAAACAACTGATAAGAATCTAGTATATTTTATTTGGATGAGAGTTAAACCATTATACAGTCACTAAGATAAGCTAAAAGAAGCTGAATCTGTTAGAATATAAATGCTAAACTGTGATTTATAATGCATTAGAAGAGATAAATGACAGGGTCCGAGTGGTTGACATCACAAAGGCAAACAAAATCAGCAGGATGCAAGTGCATACACAAAAGATTTAACAGGCTAGCAAGTCCCAGGGTGTAAATAAGTCAGGTGAAGAAGCCATGACAGATTTCAGCATGATAACATAACAAATATCATGGCCAACAGTTCTCATTTTACACTTTGCATGTGAAGTGGCTTTAAACAAAACATTGTGGCACTGCAATAAGATAATCTGCATTAAAAATCACCTGGGTGTTAGGGAAGTTGCTTTTCAAATCGTTTCAATCCAGCAATATGTCCCCCCAATTTTATGTATGAGACGTTGTCAAAAGGTCGACCACAGAGACCCCCATCTACTTTGAAGAATCATTGCATTACATTAATTTGAGCCAAGTGAACAAAAGCATGTGATAATTATAATCTAGAGACATCCAGGAGACAGCAGCAGATTTGAAATAGGTATATTTCTAATTTGAAGTATGTCAATAGGGTTAGAATCGTCCATGTTTCACACTGTTACTGTGTATTTAAAAGGATCATGCCTATAGTGGTGGTTACACAACACTCATAATCTGTTAAACTATGACCTTTTTTTTTTTTTTTTGTGTTACTGCAGAATATTGACAAATAAAGGCTTCTCTAAGTGTGAGTGTTTGTATTTTTTAAAATAGTGCTGTGTGAATGATCAGAAATTACGTAACTGTTTGCTGTGTCGGTCGTATCATGTGTCGTCCAGTTAATGCTGATTGAAAATGCTGTTTGTTTTCATTACTTTGGCAAAAAAGCACCACCAGTTAATGTTTAAATAGGCGATATATTCATTTGGAACATTATGTCGGATAAAATACCGTCGACTATACGAAATCTTCCAACTAAGCCAAAATCAAACCTAGATCTATGTTTGTCGTCCATTAAATGCGACCGACACAACAGATTGTTTGTTTCGTATCCGTCGCTCCGTCTTTTTGCCATCGCCAGCTGTAACTTTCGTTTCGGTGATTCCAACGATCCCTAGTTTACATTGCTGTAGCGCGCGGGTTCAAGGCCAGAGATAGTCGAGGTTTGTCGTCCACCGTCTTTTTCGACTATGCGACCGACACGATCGATAAATCTGCCGATACGACCGACACAAACACTTCTTAAACAGTATACCTTTGCTCTGCATTGTGATATCTGAAACAGGCAGATATCGAACCGAAGAAATTTTACTGATCATTCATAATCATAAGATGGCAGACAAGGAATCACTTGGGGATCGGTAACGCAAAATTTGCCGAAAGACAACACGTGGATTTTGCCTTATTGATATGACTGACCTCTTTTTATTTTTTTAAAATCAACTATGGGACTTTATACTTCCATTATATTGTTTATATTGTGAGTAGAAGGCTACTTTAAGATTAATTTGAATACTCCTGAAAGTCTCTTGTATTTCCATTCCTGTGTTATCATATTTTATGTGTTGGTCATATTTGGACAACATTTTTTTTTGGTGTCCGGTGATACAACCGACACCTTTTTAGCTCCTAAAAGAAATATTTCTTTGTAATTCTTTCTTAATTGTAGGGAGCATTTTTTAAGCCTGAAGAGAATGCTAGACAGACTTTTCTTACCAGCAATAAGAATTAATTATGCCAGTGTATAGGAAACTGTGTCGGTTGCATCAAGGACAACAATTTTTCTCGTCCACCAATACAACCAACATAGTGTTTGGCATTCTACACCATATCATCTAATTAAGTACATTACATTCATATTACCATGCTTATTTATTCTTAATATTTGATTTCATATAAATTTATGCAAGTCTGATGCATTTGTGTGCTTGGTATAGTAATGATACACACTCGTGTTTTTTGTTATGTTCGTGGTTGATTTTAAATCTATCAATAAATTTAATGTTGGCATATTTTAATGGAGTTCAAGTTTTTTATGTGTTTACATATGTTATTAAACATATGATTCAAGTGTTATTAGTTGCCTCTGGTAATCTAACATCCCTTCTCTAGGCCAAATATGTCTTCCATCGGGTACAACCAACCTATTACTAGGCACAACTTCAATCGCATGTCTTGGCCTTAGATATCATCAAACTATCTTTTTACTTTACATGAACATCACTGATCCATCCCTCTAACAGAGAGAAAAGTCAAAATGTGTGAAGAACTACTTTTAAAATTAGCCCTTTAGGTTACTTTTTGTGGTCGACATTATGACAATGGCTCCTATACATTATGATTATAAAAAAATTCAGTTTCCTACAGGCAGACTCTACTACATAATGTGTCCAATGTAACAATATTACAAGTTCCACTGTATTTTCTCTATAAACAGGGGCTCAACAATAAAAAACTGAAAAGGAAAAAAAGAGCAAGGGTATAAGATATAAGCTAGCCCAAGGTACTCCATTTAAGTTACACAAATTATGTTAACTTCATGCAATCTGGCCACGAAAGAGTAACAGAGGCCTTAATATTACAAATTACTTTGAATATTCTCAGCACTTCATGACATACCTCTACAGGGGGTCCATCTCCCATGTACACTGTCCAGCTACCAGAGGCATTGGTGTTAATGATGAATCTACAGATACCTGTTTGGAGAAGCAGTATCAGATTACATAATAAGCTTGCCCTAAAACTGTATTTTATTATGCTCTTAAATACAACAGGAAATGAATGACCCTGGTAGTATACTTTTGCTTTAAGCAAGAGAATATAACTTGTGCTACATGATCAAAGATGTTATTTTTGTACAGGTGTAACTCATTATTTTCACATTTCAAATTCTACACCACCGATAATAAATCATACTTATACACTACAAATGTATGTCTTACCATCACTTTCCAAATGCCTAACAAATTCTGGCAGGCCATTTGGAATTCCTCGAATTGTGTCACACGAGTAGCCATCTTCAGGCAGTAAGAATGGCAGATGAAGGTCATTATCCTCCTCAAGGCGCACCTCCCTCCCATCTGTGCGGGTCAGCTCATCTGCCATATTTTCCGCAATGGAAACCACACGTTCCACGAAAGCCCCCACAACTGGGGGTTCATTTGGTTCTGGTATATAACGTGTTAAGAGAGCACGAAGCTGCAAAGAGTTAAGTTTGAAGCAGGTGGAGCTGATATTGGTGATGTCATCTGCAGTAGATTTAGGGGCCTGTAGCAGGTGTGCAGCCTGGGGAGAATAAATCATCATAAACATATCATTGTATGTAGAGATATTTACAAACTGGTCAACTATTTAATTGAATTTCCATTCTCACTACACTTAAACTAAACTCACCATGTTTGAGCAAAAGATGTTTGACCTACAGCTATTTCAGACTGGAACGATTCTACTGGCCTTCTGGCGTATGATCAGAGGAAATAAATACCATAAATATATCAAGATACCACTGGTTCACTCTGAAATGGTTATTTAGGCTTGGCAAAACAGTAACAGGTGCATGTACCATGGAAATATGGATTCACAATCAGAATTTGGATTCCTTGTCTTATGCTTCACATTTCCTGATCCAAACCTCTGAAAGTCCAGGTACCTGAATTATCCTACAAAGATGACAGTCAGCAGCCAGCTCCAAGCCTTGTTTCTCTGCCCATGCCTCAACACTACCAAGCCTCTTCTTCAAACGCAAACCCCACAGTCGAGTGCACAGCTGCAGCTGGGGTTCCGTGACCAAGATGTTGAACAGCCACATGTTAATGAAATGGAACAGCTGAGAGAAGAGCTGGATGGTCAGTGCTGCATTCACTCGACAGCGTCGCAGAAGTGTCATAGCTGCCGAAAGGGTGTTGAGGACATCAGCCAGGGTTGGCCGTCCCATGTTGTAGCGCTGACCCATTTCTGTAGCAATAGACAAAATGACAAAACAAGTTGTAAGCTAATATTTAGATAATCCGACACAGCACAAACACACGTGCACTGTAGAGAATGTTTAAGGGATTAAATTTCACATTTCAAATTCTGCCTGAAACCCACATTTCCATCCAGGAAACAATTTTTTTACTTGCATTCTGGTAACATGCATAAATATAACATTATTTTTATGGATGCAACTCATTAAGTGTAGATGGTCATCCCATTCAAGTGAGAAAATTTTGTCTCAGTCACTTTCAATGCCTTTCAGAAAGCAAATAAACAATGACAAACAAGCAAGAGCTTTACAATGGCAATAATAACATGCTTTACACATTTTGAATTTGTAAGTGCGATCTTACCATCTTCAGCATCATTACTATCAGAAGGATCAAGAAAGGCTGGCATAACCCTCTGCAGATCTCCTTGCAAGCATCTGACCAAATGGTGGAAAGCTGTCTGCACAGCCTCAGCCAACATCTCCTGGGACACAGAGCTCAATGACTGGATGTCTCTGTCTTGCTTAAACATATGCAGAATCTCTGAAGAGTTGGCCATCCAAAATGCCAGAGATGGTGGATCATTGTGATGTTCCTGGGAGGTTTGGATGAAAATGAATCCATTTTCAGTTGGAATCTCTTGATAGTTGATAAACTTTCTAATAATATTATAGAAACTGCCCAGCAGTTGATCTGAGCACTTCATAACTAAACAGGCCATGCAAATTTAAAGATCTTTACATTTCATATAAACTACAATACAAATTCTTCTGAAACACAGAACGCAGCCAAACTGAAGAACAAATGTTTGCGGGTTTTAAATGTTCTAACGTCATTCTCTGTTATAAATCTCCTACCTGCAAACATTCTCTGGATACTTATCCAACACACCCCTTTTCATCTTTTGTAGCAACGTACCTGTATGCTCTGTTGTGTCATTTTAGCAGTCTTGTTGACGAAGTCAGCCACCAGCTGTGCCCTATGAGAGACCGGGGACCTGGCAGACAGTAAGTTCCTGACTGCCATGTACAAAGTATAGGTTGGTGCCAGCTTGAACTGTAGTTGTTTGCTGTTCACTTTAAGAATGGAAGCTTGCAGCAGACTGTCTTCAGCTGAAAAGTAGTGAGAAAAGAAATAAGATTTTTCTCACTGCAATTGCATCTTGTAAGACTGGTCTAGGTAATAACTAGGTGCCTGTGAACAATAAGGTGCAGTACAAGTTTCAGAAATTCCTGCCACTGTTGCAGGAATCCATGTTCTCCTTTTCCTAACTATATGAACATGGTTTCATGTTGTTACATTTATGCATTAAAATATTTCTTTTCTAGATCATTATAGATAAGCCTATCATTTGGGTGAAGTATGAACAAAAGCAGTATCTCACCATCAAGGAAATATTCTACTGAAGCAGGGAGCAAATCCTCTGGTCCATGAGGACCTTGAGAAGAACCAGGTGATCTGTCTGAGGCACTCCTGAAAGCACAATGTTCAATAACTGTACCAGAAAACATTGTTAAAGTTGGATTTACACACACCATTTCTCTCTTTACAAATTTCTCCCTCCCCATAGCTCCTCTTAATCAAGCCACTGAAGAAGCTTCCATATGAAGACAAGCCTGTAATATTTTGATGCAAAACTGTGAAAACTACTGAGCTGAATCTGTGATTTACGCAACTGTCTTCCCAAAGAGATTAACATGCAAAAATCAAGTGCCTGATGAAGCAACAACCACTCTTGAGTATTTTCTTCTCATGCAGTCCAGAAAACCAGAATGACGGAATAACATGCCATGTTGACCAACCTTCTCTGCTGTGCCTCCCATGACTGAGGTCCACCGCGGGGTGATGCACCTCGTACTGTTTCAACATTGCCATCCACATCAAAGTTTGTCTCTTGTGGTTGTCCTTTCTGTGGCAGTTGGTAAGGTTGGTTAGGACCAGGCAACTACGGAATAAAATAAAAATTACATTAAAATTTAATCAAATAGCGAACACGCGTGTGTACTGAGAAAACAGAGACATAATATGTCAAGGTCTTCACCTGTTTCAAGTTAATGGGTCAATGACCTATCTATTTCAGATACCCACACACCATCCACTTGCAAGACTAAATTTACACTATTCAACAGCCACTGTTAGTGTCGAGATATATTCTCAAGATTACTTGTGAAACAAACTGCTACCTCTTCAAACCTTGGATCCAGAAATTTGTACAGTCTGTCCTTCCCAAACTGTACTGTCATGCCATGTTTCAACATTGTGGTCTCATAAATTCTGTGTCTCTCCACATACGTTTCGGCATCTTGACTGTTCGGGGTTACAGTGACAATGCCCTCTGTGTGAGCAATAACACAATGCCTTGGACGGATGTCAGGACCAGACAACTGCAATGGGGGAATAAAAATGTAGAAACGTATTTTTGCACACCTAAGAAATTTTGATTAACACAAAGGAAAACTCATCCCAAATTTTTTTTTTTTTTTGATTTGTGTAACTCCTACAATATAATTCATCAATTATCCATAAAATGCAAAAATTCCATATTTTCACAACCATTATTTACCTTTTTAAAATCTTACAATAGGCCATTAGATAAGACATTGTTTTCTTCAAAATATTTCAATGAGTGTTACCCAAATGCTCCCAAAGCACTTAAATAAGCAGGAAATATAAAACATAGAGGAAAGAGCATAAATAAAGATCAAAAGATTGTCAAATGTATTTTAATAGTTCCAGCCAAAGCCACACATTACAGCACCAAAACATCACACACATTTAAATTCACAACACCATTCCACTTTATCTGTAACTCACCTGCAGAAAATGTTTGCCTGTGTGGTCTGGCTTGTTGTTGACAACTTCTGTGACATTGACAACTTCGGTCACATACAGAGGAAGGACATGACGCCTAGGCTTGCCTAGAACAGAGATTAAAATTACATAAATATTTGTATAAATACACAACAATTACACAGAAGATAATTACTCAAACAAAAAAAGAAAGACAAAAACAAAATCACTTTCTGTTGCTCATTTTCCTCAAGAAATAGTTAACAGCTTTGGCAAATATCTACACAACCCATTAAAATTCAACTGCCATTCCTCTACACCCTTATCCCCTTCTCCAAATCATGAGCAGTCCAGCCACCCATTCAAAAATCAACCATCTTCAGTTCCATACTTGTTTTCAATCTTGATGTAGTCTTTGTTGCCTTCGATGCTACATCTCAATCTGAGACCCAATTTTGTTCCTCTGCAGCCTATGATTACAAGGTGTGTTATATTTTGTGACTGTCGACCCATGCCAATCAGGTCATGCAAAAGGCTACATGCAGCAAGACAAAGCAACAACATCAGCGAGTTATAAGGGATCAGCCACAGTTATTCCAAAATGTAATTACCTCTAACATTCAGTTCCACTAAGTAGGGCAGCATGTCCACATTGGTGTGCCTTGGGTCATTGTGATGGCCACGCAAGTCATCATGTGACACTGCCCTAGGGCGTTTGCTCCTTTTCTTGTAATCAGCAGAACGTTGACGGAGTTGGAAAATTATGTGACCTGAAATCAATAGAACAATGGTTAGTAACACATCGAGTTTCTCAGAAACGACAGCCTTGCTGATATGGAAATGCCAATAGTGCATGGCATAAGGGTATGCAATTCTAAATAGTCCCAATAAAATGAGAAAACTGGTCATGGGAGTGGGGAAAGGGGTTGGCCCTGAAAGGCAGAGATGGATGCAAGTATTTGTATAGATTCAGAATAGATGGAGTTTTGCTACTCAAGTGTAAACTGTGATTGTTAGGTGTGTAAGGTTATCCTGTTTTTTATGTGAAAAGGCCTAAAATATTAGATGGATTCACTGCCAAGGTTCTTGAAACCTAATTAGGTTTGAGACATTTTTCTCTGTGTCAAAATTTGGAGGAAAAGGACAACAATTATCTGGAAAGTATTTTGGCATGGGATACCTTGATAATGCTGGCTGTAAAATCTTGTATAGCCAACAGTGGAAATAACATAGAATCTGCTTACCTATGGATTCCCAGCTGATTACTACCAAACTGGCTCACAAACAGGAGCATTTGACACACTTAAAAGGATGGAGAACCTGTCTTTGGCTTTCCTATTTGCAGATTTGCAGTGTTCTCTTCCCTCTTCTGCTACCCTTGTCCTCTCCTTTCTACTTCTTAACAGGACACAGCATTAATCCTGAACATCTCATCACGGATTAAGATAAGTGACAAGAGGGCATGAGAAGACATACTTGTATGACCCCTCATGGGATAACATTATCGTTCTGTTTAATCCTCTAAAGTGTCCTGTAAGAAAATGGGTGCCTACAAGGTGTGAAAAGGGTGGTAACAGCTCGTATGTATGCCTTGTGCATCAGTGTTGGAGAAAAATTCACCAAACCCACTGTGTAACATACACAAAAAACTTTAATACCAACAAAGTTTTAAATATTCAAAAACCATGAATGCCTTGTGCAAATTTCACTTACCCTGGCTTCTGTGCTTGGTGTGCTGCATGACAATGGCAAGTGGACATTCGTTATCATCCAGAACTCTCTCGTCTCCCACTGATCCTCCATGGTACTCCAAGCTTCCGGGAGGGAGCAGGACCTGTGGGTTTTCAAAAGTGCTCTTTGTCTTGCAGCCAGTCAAAATGAAGTTTAAATAAATCACTTTTTGACTAATTAAGTTACTGGTGTGATGTATGTACTGTCATTATGCAATATTCCAGCTCAAGTTATAACAGTTTGTTATAAACACTGTTCTTTAGTAGGGTATAAATGTTGTGTACACTTATACTTTGCCAGGTTATATCATTCTAGACTGAATGGATCTGACAGATGTGTGTATGTGCATTTTTACAATTTACTATCAACATCAATGTTCATTTTCATTATGTAAAGCGCCTCAGCACTCCTCCTAATGGATTTTGGCACTACATAAATTAATTATTATGATTATAATTATGATTATGTTTGAAATGGCAGGAAGTTACACCCAAGAAATGGAGAACTTCCGGAAAAATCATGTTTCAAGCACAATTTTTTGCTACAGAAGTCATCTAATTTGCTTCACAAAAAGTTTAGCTACTGGTACTAATGATTCATCCATTGAACCAATATTTTTTGTGTACAGAAATGACTTCATTCTCAAATTCCGAAACAAACACAACCTTAAAATCAGCTAGTCCTAACATCTTTACAACCTGATATCTCAGTTCTTGGTCTAGTAACATACACTTCATTTTGACATCCTGCATGCAGGCAACTATTTTTTGTCAGCTCTCTCCTTCTCTTATATTATAACAGGAATGCATACAGATGCACAGTTGCTGAAGGTGTTTTGCCAAACTTTTTTGAACAGGGTAACTATGTTCATAATAAATAAAATACAAAAGATGAACTAAATTTGACAGTATAATAATTATGATGACACTGAAATAATTACTAGTTTTTGTTCATGTCCCTTGTTGTCCATGTCTCAAAACCAGTATCCCACCCCTACCCCCCACCAACCCTCACCCGTCCCAAACCAAAATGGATAAAAAAAATACACAACATCCACTGCTCACAATTCTGCTTTCTAATAAATGTGTCATACTGAGAAAAAATCATCATGCCTAATTAAGCTGGTTTTTTCATAAATTGTGTCAGAAGAATAATGCTAGCACTATATTCTGGTCCAATATCAATAACACCCACCTCCACAAGACAATACTGGTTGGGGTCCTCTTTCTCCAACCCATACTTTTCCATGGCCTCTCTGATCACAGCTGATGCTGGGTCAGCTGTGGACAGGAAAAGCGTCTTGTAGGGAACATCTGGTCGCAAAGATTCTCCATAGATTTTAAGAGTACCACCTGGGAAAACAGAAAAACAAGAAGGAGAAGATTCATTAAAGTGACTGGAACAATGACTATCTCATAAGCTATGACTGATTACTGAAGCAGCTCATCAATGGCTCAAATGACCGGACACTGTGCACAGGTACTAACCCAGACTTGCATGCCGACCTCTGAAACTAACAGACAAGATAGGATCATTCCAGAGAGCTGAATGTTTCTATGAGCAGATGATAGATACAGTTGATTCCAATGTATAGATGAATGTACTTAAAATGTTCTCATCTCATCAGAATTCTTGCCTTGATTCATGCTCCTCTCGGCTAAGCTAGTGGTTCACATTCACAATATCACTACAAACAAAATGATAATGCCAACCCTTAACATATGGGATAAACCATAAAAGACACCTAATTGAAAAGCTAATTCAATTCTTCCACTCTTCACAAGTAAAATTCAACATTTAATAAATATCACACCTGTGCAAACCAGATACACAGTAAACCCAAGGAAGCAGAAAATAAAACAAACATAACAAACAATATGAACAAAGGCAGGAAGAAAAACTTGTTTTTTAAGTTAATTTCCTTGGGTTGTGTAGCCATAAATATTTTACGATTTGATTACTGACAGACCCAGTTAATGAACATCACGTCAGAGGCTGAGGTACAACAGCTGTTGACAATTTCCAACAGTTTACTGGAAGACAATTTCTTGGTGGTGTGAATCAGGTTACTATCAAAAGAATTGGTTATGGATTCTGGTTTCCATTACAGCTGGAAAGAAAGGAAAGCTTATCACATGAGTTGTCAAAAATGCGGCAAAGGGCCAGATTCCTGATCTCGCTGTTTTTCAGTATGTAACTAGGAAACCAACAATGTGGACAGGAAATGGGTGCACAAATATCCCTCCTCTAATTTTGGATGCGCTGGGTGTGTGGGGTGGGCAGGGACAGGCACTTCTGTGCACAGTGGTATTCTCCTCTGCATTTCCTAAGACGACCCATGTCATATACTTCTTTGAGAAGACAACACCTTCTCCGCCTTCCACTATTCTTTTAATTTTTGAAAAAAAAAAAATTAATGTTGGTTGTTCAAAAGGGTTTTTAAAAAAAATCTTTTTCTTCTGGCTTCCTGTGAGGCATATTCTCATGGGTATTCCTTTCCTATTAGCCAGGGATATGAAGCTGTGCTACATTACAGTCTTCAGGTTAATGGGGCTCAGTCAATGAAGGCTGTCATCATCAATCACACACTGCTGTCAACTGACCAGTCAAAGGCTTGAGTCCAACCTGGCCTAAGGCTTGCAACAGCGCCACTTTGCTTTCCATCTCCTCCCCATACTAACAAATTCCAAGTATACTTTGGGCCAGCTGACAGAGATAAGCTATTTATAAATGAAAAATCCCAGACTGAATTTTTATACTGTCTTCCTGCTTCCCATAATTGTTCTGTGGCTTGAACGTGGGACTTATTACTACATTCCATGTATTGTCACAACATGTTAACACTTGTTAGCACGCTGATCTCTTGCCATTTTCAAACTCTCTTGCCCTCCATTTTCTCACCTCCCAGCCCAATGTCAAACTCAAGTTTAAACATTTTCACACAGGAACAGCTACATAATTATAAATGTCCACATTTTTGTCTCCCTTCCTCTTCGTTTTTTTTTTTTTTTTTGAAAGTGACTTTCTCTTGCCTATCCCCAACAATTCAATCTAATAAAGCCACAGAACCATGGCTGGAATGCTGGCATAATCCCTTCAACAATGACATAACTGAGGTCCACCTGTCCAAAGTTGACACAGGGGCAGGCCGTTACTGTGCCAGGTCTGCGCACCCTTCCCCGCTTTGCCTGCACACACAACGCACTGTCCTGCCCCAGACTAAGGGCTGAGCGAAGCTGTGGGTCAGCCCTCCGTGCAGGGGAAGGTCAAAGACACACACGAAGGGGGGCTTGTACCACTAACGTTTTTGGATCTTTGCCTGAGGGCGATTACAACGTTACAGCAGTTTGGAGCGTCCACTTTAGATGTTGCTTCTTTGTGAATGTGTGTCTCTTTGCACTTCACTAGGTCACGCCTCCGCATGTGTAACATTTTGTCATGTCTTTGCATTTTACATTTGCTGCATTCTGTCATGCCTTTAACTCTTGTTACATTCAGTCAGGCCTTGACAATTAAGAAAGTTTTGTATATGGCAGTTATAGTCAAGTTTGCTGTTAAAAGTCTTATGCAAGCATGCCCATTTTCATGTATGATTTACATTCATGCATTATTATCTTATGCTACTTTATATGCAATGTTAGATTAATATGGTGCAGGGTCCACGAGCAACAAATGCCATGAGGCACCCTATGAAGGTAAAGGACTCGAGCCCATTGCGACTTGGAAAGGCATACGGAGGGGCCCTCTGAGAGGCGCAGACCCCCCAGGCAAATGCCTCATCTGCCTGTGGTTTTATAGTCACTGCTTCATGCCGAGTCAGTATTGTCAATGTAGTCAACTCTGCTTACTTCCAACACTTCAAAAGCATTGCCAAAATTGCTATTATCCTGTGGTTTATTAGAGAAACTACATGTCTGACGATTACGCCTTTATTTCTAATTCTTCCACAACCTTGCTGGTTCCTGATTTGCATCAACGTTTTTATTTATTTCCATGTCTTCCATCCCAAACCTTCCCAACAGACCTCCGTGGCAGAAAAATGTAGGTCTGTCACTTCTTTCATGGACTTAAGAACTTCATAATACTCCCACACCATCAAGCTGCTACCAATCCGCTTCAGCCAAGCGAAAAAACGCTGACAAATTGCCCACTGACTCAGTCATTACAGACATCAGTTTGTCACTCGAAACAGTTGGCAACAGTTTGGGTCGCCTTTGTAGCCCTGTAACGCATGGTTCGCTCTTAATTTTCTCAGACGTTCTCAGGTAAGACCATCAGAGTAGTTGTTACTGTCAACATCTGGTAACTTACTATACCCACACAATGGAAACTACAGTTACTGTAGTGCTGTGCACAGGAATGCATACAGATGCACAGTACTAATTTGCCCTAACGAAGATCGGTTTCATTACTTACTACTGACCCACAGAGACCTTCCATTATTCCAGTGATGCTGATGCTACAGCACTGCCTCTCTCTCTCTCTCTCTCTCTCTCTCTCTCTCTCTCTCTCTCTCTCTCTCTCTCTATCTCTCTGTCTCTCATTCATGGAGAAAGAAGGCGGCGTAATCCTATCCATAGTATACATAGCATTATGACAGACGTTGTCAGAATAATAATGAACAGCTTATACATTACATTAGAATGGCATTGAGAAGCCCTATGAAAGCACACCGTTTGGTAATTTGCCTTATTTAAGGTTTACCGGAGCGCAATCAAGTATTGACTAAAACGTAAAAACTAAACTGTAACTATCATCACCGTCATACTCGTTACTTTCGGTGCAATCATCACTTCTACACATCACAATATTTATAGGTCATTCCATGGCACCTGTTCAGTCGGTTACTAGGAAAAAAAAAAAAGAGCTGTAATGAAGAATATTGGGCAGCTTTAATCGACATGACTGCTTGGGTCAATAATTATATCTGGGTGAAAATGCCTTGGCATCGCTTCAGTTTAGCCGGCTATTGGAGTAACTGACAGGATAATCCCCGTGGAATTGCCAATGTGGTTTTGACATTGTGGTGGTGTTAAAATAATAAGTTCCTCCCATCTTTGCATATTCAAACAAGCAAAAAGCACGTGGCAATCACCTGACAGCGGTACAATAGTCCTCCATGGACTTTTAAACCTCGATTCTAAAGACCCACGTTGTTCTTAGATAACTTTGTTTTCACTGCCGACCATCATATGCGTTGTGTGATAACCGAGGCAGGGAGGGAGGACAGAGAGAGACAGGATAATACGACAGACGGTCATAACCTGAGTTCAGGTCACAAGTCATGACCTCTTTCTGTTCAAATGCCCACGTGTAAATCTCCCTGACTGTATTAGACATAAACAGATGGGGTAACAGAAGAAATTCAATGTATGTTTCCTTCCCTTTCCGATTCCCCGCCCCCCTAATCCTCCCACATCCCATCCCTTCCCCATTTTTCCATCCCATCTTTGTATGGGTGTAATTTTCTGCTCATCAAACGAATAAATGAGTTATTTATTGGGATGTATACCTCGGCCATCCGGCATCCACCCTGGACTGCTGAGAAGAATGAGACACATCATGGATAACACTCATGACATGGCAACATCTAGCTACCAGCAGCCATAATGGGCATTTGATTGCTTGAGCAAACAGTATCTGCAATCAACAGGCTTGCTTTACAATTTGCTCTTGAGCGAAAATCATTTAAGTGGCCAGTTCCTTTGCTTCTAGTCGATTTCTAGGAGTGATAGGTATTTAACGAGCCATGATCAGTGAAACGCAAAGCTACATCTATGTGTGTGTTTCTCTTCCCCCC
>JAWQUT010000222.1:355002-397222 GCA_033807755.1 Ellobium chinense
GGGGGGGGGTGTTGCAAAACTAATCAGTCTTTCTCTCTTCTCTCCTTCGCTCTCGCACTATAGAGACAATACACCTCCATCCTCTCCTCCTTCGAAATTCGCCATTACTCTGCGTATGACTGTGACATTACTTCGCAATCAAGATATTTGTCCATTTGATACAGATTACAGACTTGCAGACTGATATTTTCTGTGTTGCCGTGATTAACTTACTACGTAATGTCGATAATTCTCACTGTCTTTTTCAATCTTTATCCCAACCCCCTTCCCTCCTCCTTCTCCTCCATCCTGGCCTGGGTACACACATCCCCAAGCGCATGTCTACACGCAAGCATACATGCACAGCTCATTCGTGCTAGTGTGTCGTGACAGCGCTCTCCACATATTTGTATTAAGCGGTATCGTCCTTCATTCCTATTGTCGCGCGGCACAGATAGTTGACAACACAGGTGTCCATAAAAGGACATCGTCTAGTTTTAACACGTCATACTATGGACGCTACTTGGTGGCAGGGCTTTGCCATACGCGACAAAATATACATGAATGATCAACACTATTCTGGCTGTATCAATATCGTCTTTGGGCTTTACTCACTTCAAAGTTTCCTTTTACATAAATCGATATAGGCCCATTTCCTACTGCCCTCATTTCCCTTTGTAAACGCTGTAAATAATCATCATTCTCGTCGACAATTTCCCTGTCTCAAAACACTGACAAAACAGTCGCAACTCCGCATTAGTGCTCTGTAGGTATCGATACCGGCTACTATTTGAGGTGTCAGTATCAGCAAGTATCTGTCGTAAAGCACTGAACAGTTTAACATTCTTCCTCGCAGGTTAATACGCCTAACACTGTTTTGTTTCCTGTTCGTCTCAACTTTTTTTTTTTATTTCCCACTTCCAAAACATTCTTAAGATTTTTTTCTCAAACACATTTCTACACGACTGTGTTCCCGTTAGGTCATCCCTCCCCAACATATAAACAGGTATGAAGGCATTTTCTGTGACAGATCGAGAACCTCTGTATTCTTCCTTGGCAAATATTAGGCTTGAGTCTCAATATCGTCTGAAATAACATCCGCTGTTAGTTCAGTTAAAAACTACAAGGATCATAATCATCTGTTCAGTGTTATATATGACATGTCAGTACCTGATAAGGAAGTTGCAACCTTCCCCCAAACATCACTTACCTGTATTTTTATCAGCTGTTTTATTACTACATGAAAGTGTGGGGTTGTAGCCCAATAACTACGCTGCCAAGTCTGAACCAAATGGCAAGAATCAGAAATAGAAATATTCTGATAAAATATTTATAATGCAAGGATCTGTTTGGTTCTGACAGTTTTTGTTATATGAGGCAAAGTTCTCAGTATCGACACCTATTAAAAAGCCTATTATATCGATTTCCAAACTGTGGTATCGAACCAGTAATAGCCTGACTGATCCTCATGACAGACGTTAATTTCTTGAACCTCAGCACAATCATGTCCTCTCACTCGTCGTATGTTACAGGCTAATGTTGTTGTTTTTTTCCTCCTAAAGTCTAACACCATTAGGCCGGTAGCAATATTTAACTGCCACCACGTTACCTTAAATGGAAAAATGAAGGAAAGGTTCAGGGATAAACAAGAGCGGCAGCTTGAAAGCAGTTGGATAAGCATTTCAGACACGAGCAGACAGCTACGTTAAACCGAGCGAACCGGTCCCAGTGTTTAAACAGCCGTCGCTAATCCCGTGTGACCTGGAGATTATGCTTTGGTAATAGTGTATAACGCAGTGCTACTCTTGTGTATGGAGCGATCATTGATAAACATACCAGCTAGCTACATAACGTTTCTCGCCAGGGGTGATGAAAGCGTTTAATGCCATTCGCCTGAAACTTATTGAATGCGATGACCTCAATACGCATACAGCACAACACCAGTCAATGGAATAATCTTGGAGGCACGTAAACTTGTAGTCATAAACGCTCCTTATGGTTTCTTCCCAAACAGGCAGATTTCTTGAACAAACATAACGGACAAACAGAAGCAGATGCTACCGATGTTAAGACTATTCTTTAAAATTTTATTTCTTTCCGCGATAAGACACTTCCACACGCCAGCTTTACATGTACAGTGCCCATAAATCATAACACAGTTTTTCTGTATTGGCCCGTACAGAGTTGTCAGGTACTGTATGAGATGATAACATATCGCCCTGCAACAGTTAATATCCCGAGAAATAAACGGATACCATGTAGTTCTGCAGTACAACTCTTTTGAACGCGAACCGAAGTAAGTAAAAACGCGCATTTTACCTGATTCCATTTAAAGTACGATTCAAAAGGACGAGTTCTTGAAACCAATTTTGGCTGAACTTGGGGGAGGAGGGACAAGAGAGGAGGGAGAAGAGGGGAGATAAGTAAGGAAAAGAGGAGCCACGAGGGGGAGGCACGCTGGGATGCGAAGTTGCTTATCAGGTTACAGACCTGTAATTGTACTTTCATTTTGTGGTCTTAGGGGGTATATTTCATCTCCCCTTTTCCCTCTTTTGGCATGCCCTGCTTCCAGTAATAAGGGCTCCGGGGGAATCTGTGTCCATTTTACTTTATTTTTCCAGGTACTATTTAGCCCTGGGCTGGAACTGCCAGCTCAAGGGTGTGCTCAGGCGGAAGAGGAGGGGTTTGGCATTGACCAGTGAAAAATGTAGGGTCTGTTTACAAATAGCAACCAAGCTCAAAATGTCAAAGGGCTTGCTAGGGTTGGGTAAGTCTTAAAATTTGGGCCACATAATGAGCTTCAATCTGGTATGGGTCTGGGTGAAAGCTAAAACTTTGGGTTCAGGGAGTAGCTCAAAATGTTAATATAGCCCATAGAGGAAAAAAGGGTCAAATCCTATTACAGGTCTGTAACCATCATTGTCAAGGGTTTCAAGCATTACTGCAATGTGTCATTTCTGCTAAGGCCACTTAAAGCCGCCGGGATATAACAGGGTAGGAGAGATATGACGAGACACTTCACTGGTTCGAATTCAATCGCGCGCTTCACTTCGGAGCACTGTTGTTTCCTTTTTTTCCCCGAATTTCTCGACTAAAGGATTTCAGACAGCATAGAATTTTGCAGGTCGCTAGTTCACTGAGCCTCAGAAAGTTGCAGTAAAGAAAATCAATTAAAACAACGTCTAGTAATTAAAATATGAAAATCTATCCAACACAATGTCCACGGTCATTTATTGTAAGCGGGGCTTACCTTCGGACGGTAACGATCGAATGACGTAATCTTACGGACTCCTTGTGTTTAAGGGTTAATCGATTCATTCATCATTTGTTAGCGGCTGAAACATTTGTTAGACGGGTGTATCTTTCTCTGAAGATCTTCTGTTGCCTCGCTCTCCGAGTAAGAGAGTTTTCTATTATCAAAACTTCGCAAGGTCATTGAACCGTTTTCAATGAGCGCGTAATCATTACATTATTTTAACATCAGAAAATCATTTTTCTTAGCACCAATGTATTGATGAAGCACATTACGGAGTCTGCACAACATATTAATCATTCTGTCACGACGCAGATGGCGCGGCATAAATCGTCCCTACTGATGTGTAACATCGCATGCAAAAAAAAACAAAAAACCAAACGGTTGCAACAAAATGTATATGGCATTTTCCAGGTGGTCAAACATTTTTTGTTCCATCATAATGTGTATTATAAACAGTGAACTGAATTGAATTGTTATTAAATCCATCATATCACAACATTTTATGATGAAAAATGTATGCGGCGTTTGAGACTTTCACTCACGCCAATAAACTGGAGAAAAACTTCAAACACGCTTATGAACTGCCAATCCCAGTTGTCTAAGCTTCCATAATTGTTTTTCCATGAGAACTGGCCTTCTCTATCTCACTCTCTCTCCTTCTCTATCTCACTCTCTCTCCCTCTCTCTCTTTGCCTCTCTCTCTCTCTCTCTCTCTCTCTCTCTCTCTCTTGTTGCTGAATCAGGTGCTTTCCAGACTCGGAAATGCCACTGGCATTTTTCCATTATTTTTCTTCACTTTCCAGGTCTGTAGCAAACCTGAAAACTGGATCGCACATATCCGCTGTGTTACCACGATGAGACCGACCTATCTCCTTCATAAATTTGTAATGTTCATCTGAGCTCGGATATCAATTCCTGATTATTATCATCATCAACAACAACAACAAACAAAAAAAAAAATATATATATATACAATCTGCATTAGATCTAATTTGTTGACTGCAACCTTCTTCGTCAGCACAAACGAAGCGTAAACTGCTCCGCCCGCAAATGTGATTTACAACAACGTAACATCACAAGCGTCTAAACCTAACTCTGCCGAAAAAAAAAAAAAAAGCTTTCTGTCTCCTGTGAAGGCACAGATCTAGGTTTTATCTGTGTTACATATTCAAAACCATCATTTCAACATTTTCATTAAAGAAAGAAACTCATTCAGTCAGTTGGAAAAGTTTCCGGCTACACGGGGGACTGCCTAATATTCTGGCTTTTGCATGTACTCTACTATGTTACGACCAAACGGGAATATATTCTGCAATGAAGGCACACAAAAGAGTCACAAAAGAAACCACAACCTATTAAACCTCAATTGACTGACTGTGCAAATACATCAACCTAGTGGTTTGGTGTGTGGTGTAGTCGCACAATATCCCCTAAATGGTGAGAAATAGGAATGTAACAAAGGGTGGCCCAGGACTATGTCAACAAAGTGGTTTTGTTCATCCGGAGTCACCAGCTGTGGAATGAGCCTGGCTTTAATCTTCAAACTCCACTCAATCTAGATACATGACACAGGCGGTAGTGTGGAGGTTTATCTTAAGGCAAATCCTCCCCGTAAGTGAAATAATGTTACAGCTATGTGCTAACGCTTCGCACTTATCTCTGCGGTTGTTTATAACCTTATCTGGATAGACTGGCGCTATGTAGGTGTCTCAGATTTTAAACTCCGCTGTGTGCGCGACGACATGCACTGTGTTTGCCTGAACGTGTCTAAGCATGCAGGTGAAAGAACATTGTTTAGAATTTTTTCCTTCTTTTTTAATAACGGAGAGTAAATATGCAGGCGGACATAGCACAGTGGAGACGTATTACATGTTTCTTTCCCTTTCTCTCTCCCGCCCCAACCCGTCTCCCTTCTCAACACGTATACACACAAACACTCCTGCCCCTGCTACCTGTTTTCTGCAATCCCTATACTAAGCCTGCCATTCTATCAGTTTTCAAACGCCACCAGTTAAGTCTGTTTCGACAGGGCCTAATCAACAGTACCAATGATGCATTGCTATGCGACGCACCGCGTCTTGATACTGTTACGGTATAAGGAGCCTGTACGTGCAATTTGCGCCCAAATTTGTAATTAGGACCATGACCCTAAGCTTGGGGTCACAGCAAAGATCACCTGGTGGCGTTACGGGCGCGGATTTTTTGTTTCTTCTTTCTGTGCCTGTTATGCACAAGGAAGAGACCATAAATTCATAGCATGTTCATTCTACTTACTGTGCGTGTAAAATATATTTTGGTGTTTTTTTTTAAAGGGGAGGGGGAAGGGGTAAAGGCGTCCCAGGGATAAAACAAGACGATGTCAATATTAAATTGCGCTCCACACATTGCGTGTCGCATAGCTATCATAAAGAATATGCGGCATGAGAGCCACCCCCATCCCTCCCCTCTCAACGTGCAAGCATGACGAAAAATAACTACACAGACTATCGCGATGTCAAAACACGTCCACTATGATGACCCAGTGATCCCATCATTCCGAAACATGACTTGTCACAATAAAGACCGAGTGAATGCCACTGTCAAATTGGGAACGCAGTCTACAGATGTCAAAGGTAAAGACTGATTGTCTCCCATCATCTGTCGCCATAGCTACAGCCTTTAGATTCACTCTAACTTGTCATGACTATGATGGAAGAAATGCCATCCCTGTGAGAGTAGTAAAGCCCAAGGCATCAACAACGCATCGAGCAGCGGCCTCTTCGATACTTGGTTAAACTCTCTCGGGACGATTCAGCGGCCCGGTCACTGGAGTTTGAGCCCTTCGGCCTATTTCTCTTCGATAAGGTTTAATGTTTCAGCACCTGTCTGATGAGAAACGACCATAACACACAATGAACTTCATCCAGTTCACTGGTCCGTGTAACACCTTGGTGGACAACATTCACGACATCGAGGGGTAATTTTTTTTTTCCCTTGGGGGAGAAGGGGTGTTTTTTTGTTTTTTTTAATTGTTGGTTTTTTTTTGGTGGTGGTGGGGAGGGGGGGGGGGGNGGGAGGGGGGGGGGAGTAAGAGAGAAAGGGAGAAATGACCATACCATGACAATTCACAACGAAATCAGTTCTGTTCACGTATAGTGTGATCACCAGTATGCCCTGATGGCGGACATACCTGACATAGCTCACAGAATGTGATCAGCCTTTTTTTTTCTATAAACTTTGGAGGGATGAGGGAATGGGGTGTTAGGAAGTGGACCAGATGATCTGAACTTCGTAACTTAAGCGCGGAATCAAACTTGTCCTCCCCATCATCCAGATGTTATGCCAATCAAAACGCCCCCCTGTAATGATCGAATCATGTCTGCATGATGGTGGTCGACCTTTTTTTATTCTTTCGTCGCGAATACTGAAAACAAGCAGTCACAATCATATTAAGAATGAAAAGAATTCTGATTGGCCATGACATTCACACAACTGATCTCCTTTTCAATATGACGCCTGGGAAAAATAGAACCGTTCTCAAGTTAATTTCCATCGGCGGTAGGGAATACAGGAAGAAAAAAAGGGATATTCATTAACTCAGATAATTTCAATTCACTTGGTTACACATCCATTACCCCTTCTCTTTGCTATCTTTCTGCCAAAAGACAATAGTCGACTTTCACGATATAACAGCCGTTTACTTAAGACGTAATACTTCTTTAGCAGAGAGGTGTAAATGTGCAGAACCAGCGGGCGAATCAGTATCTGCAATTCTGTGATAGTCGACACTGTAAGTATGAGAATGACTGATATACTAAAATATAAAAATGTCACCCAACAGCACTGCTCATGCTCGGCCTACATACTGGCATTCGCTGACTGACCCTCTGGCCAAATGGGGTCTACAACCCGCGGCAACAAATAAACAAGCCCCAGAAAAACAACAATAGACTAACTGACCCAGCGTTGATAGTGTGAAAAATCACTTACACTCATTTAATGAAATCTAGGTGGAGGCATGCTGTTGAAAGATGACCTCATGTCATCCTAAACAGTAAACACTGCCTAATGTAAACCGTGGAAAGACAACGACACGTATACTGTAACAGCCCCGCGATAAACAATGCTGTTTTGACTCTACACTCCCCACGGGGCAGCGTTATCTTTCAGTGTCAAGTCGGTCATGTCACATTAAAGTCGACATATCGAGTAAAGCGTAAGTAACATAAGTGAATGGCCTAGAAATTTTCAACTTTTGAAGTTTATGATAAGAGGGTCTCTCAACAGCCTAAATCAAAAGGGATAGTGCTGGGAAATGTGCCAAAGTACATTGTAAGTGTAAGACTGGCATTCTGAATGTGTGTGTAGTGGAAAGGAAGGGGGCAGAGGAAGGGGCGCCAGTAGACTGTCATTTCCAAGTCCCATCCAGTTATAATATGGTCAAAGAGGGTAGACACTTCCACTCTCTTTGGACATGACTATGAAGTTGCACTGTGACACTGTTATGCAAGCTACAGACTACAGTGTGATATGGCTATGAAAGTTATTGTGTGAAACGTCTATAGATGCAAGTTGTAGTGTGACACGGCTTTGCAGGTTATAGTGTGACATGGCAATGAAAGTTATAGTGTGACAATGGATAGATGTCGGTCAGGTACGACCTATGACGCTTTCTCATCGCGTTTCGCCAACATACAGCTGCATGTCTCACCTCCTCTTCTGTCTCTTTCTCTCTCTCTCCCCCTCACTCTCTCACCCCTCCCTTCTTCTCTGTGCCCTCTGCTGATCCTCACGCTCCAGACGCCCTAGGGCCAATCAGGGTCAGCCGCTGTGTGATTAGACACAACAAACCCCCATTGTTCCATGGGAACTGGGCATCGACTAAGACCCATGTGTGGCATTATTGATGCCAGGGGAGCACTCTTTTGTCCCGAGTGCGATATGACCGGGCTTCCAGCACCAGGCAAGCCGGACGTCAACCTGCTCTACTCACTCCTTTTTACCCTCCTTTTTACCCTCAGTATTGATAATCCCATCACGGAGCTATTGATAAACTGGAACCCGAATTGCCTTATTCGGTTACAGGCCATATTTCACTAGTCTATATTCTGTTCGGTAAGAAAGAAAAAGAGAAAACAGCGCTCACCGTCACGAGAATTCTGTGAAAGTTTTTTTTTTCTTTTTTTAGGGGTGGGGGGAGGGTTATGGGGGGTTCAGGTCAATCAACAGTACAGCCCCATTGTAGCGAGCTTTTCCCGTCAGGCTAAGAAATGTCTGTCACTTCATTCTTGCCCCACATAAAATGGTGCTTTTGCCGACATAATAAAGTCACATGATTCAGGCTCCAGTTTCATTAAAAATCATTACCTCCATGGTGCCCCAGGATGCTACCAACGGCTTTTCTTTATTTTTCGCGATATCGCAGTCTATAGCTCAGAACCAACTGTCACTACGTTTTCATACTGGAGCTTTGTAACGCCTGGTGGGCTGACAGCAAAGTGTGGGCGTGAAGGACAGTTGGACAGTTACAATCTAATCTGCTTAGTCACTACTTTCATATAAACAGAACTGAATAGAAACTGTATTCCGTGTATAAAACTTATTGGAGGATAGCATCTCCTTCTTATCACAGCTCTTTCCGCGTTCCTGCGGTGTTGCGATTAAGCAAAACCGACCACGTATCTATGCAAAGATTTGGGAGAAAAAAAAAAACCCAAGTGATTGCTTTACCTCCAAAGCCAACTCTTACAATCTAGACTCCGCCCGAACCAACATTACACATCAAGAATCATGATCTGGCGATTTACAGCGTTGCGGCTGTTCTGTACCTTCCTAGCCGCCCCCCGAGGGGATGGATGTATTCATTCATTATGATCATACACCGCTATTGGTGATCAGGACAGTTATGAATGGAATGTCGCGCACATTGCAAAATTACCTGCCCAACCCTCTCTATCAACAAATTACTGCATCATTTAAAGGTTTGGAGTACACTAGTAATATATTACACCTTCGGGATGGTCTAAAAAATTTCAATAATAAATTGTATTCTGATGAACTCCTGTTGTGCATTTTAAATTACAAACTTGCCGGCTCAACTTTCTCGTTCGACAGCTGCTTCACTCAATGTTTTTGGATTACAAACGACAATATCCTACTCATTTCATGAGAATCCTCGGATGAATCTCTAGAAAAGAAGGGCTGTCAATGGCTGAGCTAGACAGCAGCGCTAAAGTGCAGAGATAGCAGGACCTGTAGCTTCAAAATTCCACATTCCAAGCTGGCATATGCACCCCGAGCAGACAGCCTACCTTATTTATCGTCTAATGATATCAAAGTGAAGAGCCTCGTTTGAAAAAGACAAAAAGAGTATGTGAGAGAGACAGCGCGAGAGGATGAGTGAGTGAGAGATTGCATGCAACAGGCTTTTTATCCCACGACCTAGCCAAACAACCTTTTGTTTATTATTCCCCCCATCCCTCTTTGTTCACCGAAGGCCATTGTAAGCTAGGGCTGGTTCAGGTGGTATTCCAAGACACTGGAAAGGTGAGTTGTCGGGGTATTTGAAGCCACCCAAGATAAACCAAACAAACCAGATTTGAGCCAGACCAGTTGAGACCAGAGGTGGCGGTGAGCTCCCACCTGAACTATTTGTCTGGATTCCCCCTCAGACATCAGGTATGACTGAGGCGAGAATCCTACAAACAAGCTTGGCTAAAATTCAAGCTCACATTACCTCTACGCTACCGCAGAGGCCATAACCGCATCATGCCATTTCCTATAAATCCTCCCTCTTAATAAAACGTATATTTTTCACTACCTCTCCCCCCCCTTTTTTTTTCCACCTTCCCCCCTCTCAAAAAAAAAAATCTCTGCGGCTACGAGATGTAATGTGGAAAGAGCAAGCAGTGAATAATATAGATCTATTATTAAATCGACTACACAGGCCTACACTAGTATGATAGCTATCGACCAAGCAAGGTTTCCAGAAGTGTACACAGAAGAAGGGCACCATGTGGCATGTGTTCTTGAATCACGACATCATGACAGATCGTTCTGTTGTGAATGAGTTCCACTTGGCTCGGCATTTTCTCGACTATTATTCTTAGTAAAAGATGGTGTGTGCATTCT
Source organism: Ellobium chinense (assembly GCA_033807755.1). Classification (NCBI taxonomy): domain Eukaryota; kingdom Metazoa; phylum Mollusca; class Gastropoda; order Ellobiida; family Ellobiidae; genus Ellobium; species Ellobium chinense. The sequence continues at coordinate 365,348 of JAWQUT010000222.1, forward strand.
CTGTTCCGTGCACTTGACACGCCTATTTATAAAACAATGCTGCAGGCTACAGGTGCAGGAATGCTGCTGCTGTCTGAAGCCAGTGAAAAAAAAAAAAACAACTTATCTTCAAAACTAGGCAAAAAGCAGGAGAATGTACGCTCGAGGTTAACCGAAGTGGAGAATGCAGGTTTGGACCTTCCCTCTGACCTTGGGCAAGCAACATCGGGTAACAATCACACAAGGCTTGGCCGGAAGAAATGGCCATTTGATAGGAGAACTGTTTTAGAAAAAACGGTCTTCCTGTTGTGGTAACTATCGCCTTCTCCCATATTTACCTGGGAATGAAATACTCAATAAAAGAACATGCGTTTTCTCCCTCCCCCTAAGCAGGTGGAATGTTTTGTTCTCAACTTCGGACTCAAATTTCCCCCTCAGCTCTGTGAGACTTTCTCCAACACACGCCATGAAACAACCCAAAATCTTCTTTTTTGATGGAATGGGAGAAATGACGGGGCGAGAAGGAGGGGGAGATATGAGGAGAACACACTGATAAAGAGAAGGAATATGATAGAAGAACCGTCAAATCATTGCCAAGATGAAAATGATAACTCCGTGAAGGAGCAACTACACAGAAAATGTGCACATCTCATTTATTTCCACCACCCGTAGGCAATGCGGCGGCACTTTGTGTCGGTAGAGGATACACGGCTGAATCGATAAGTTTTGTGTTATTTTCCTCTCAAATTTGCGCTAATCTCTCCGTGGAGAGAACTATATGTACAATACCTGGAACTGTCAGTATGTGGGTAAGGCATTCCTCTACGTGACTACTGTAGCAAGGAGCAAGATCAGAATGCAAACTATGTTAGGTTGACATCTGGTCAGCATGTGTCTCGCTCAAACACAAGCAAGAAGTCACATTCTTACACCTGAAGTGCTTACACCTGACCCGTCGGTCACGACAACAATGTCAAACCAGTGGTGCACTGAATGTCTTAAGGACTCCAGCTGACTTGATCATTAATCCATATAACAAATAATTACCCAATATTATGTGTCATGTGTTATGGATGAATAAACCATTTTCTTCCACAACTTTCCCTGGACCCAAAACAAAGAAAAAAAAAACAACAGCCCAGTACCAAAAAGTTCATGGCTAATGTATAATGTGAGACTCTGAGAGTGAAGTCTACTCCCAACTATTTGCAGGAAGTGAGGTTTCGAGTGGCCAGATCCCAAAATCCAGCGCCCACTGGCGATACTTAGACTTGAAGCACTAGTGTGAACTATGGGATTATCTCCTGAGGCTATCGCGGAGCGTGGGTCATGTGTTGTCAATGACCCAAGGACCAAGACTGGAGATTCTCTTCACTGTTCCACATGGGTGGCAAAGGTGTATCATGACAGAAAGCACTTTCGATAGGAGCTTGACTTAGACGATAGATGAATGTGCTCCTTCTAACTTCTACTCCACAATCTCCATCTTCTTCATACATAATTATTAGGAGGGTAAGGTGTGCACATGTTCGCATGTCTTGTTTTGCAAACAAACAGTTGAGAGAGGGAGAAAGAGAGAGAGAGAGAGAGAGAGAGAGAGAGAGAGAGAGAGAGAGAGAGAGAGANAGAGAGAGAGAGAGAGAGAGAGAGAGAGAGAGAGAGCTTGCGCACAAAAGAAATGCCACAACTGCTTTTGCAGCCTAGAGTGATGTAATATGCGGAAGGTGACTGAGTTTCAGTGTTAATCAAAATCACTCAGCGTTTTATTACATTACGTGAAGGCCACTTTTCGATTATTGTGAGAGCTAGAGCCATGGACCCAAGCGGATATCCTCAGACAGTGGGCACTTACAGCAAAAGAAGACAGTGGCCACAAGCCGAGGAACACTTCCAGGCTAATGTTGTGCTTTCTCCTAAGCCTAATGACAAACAGTTACTCGTGCGGAATGGAGCAGGTAAAACATACAGGCCCGTTTACCAGCTGAACCGCGGACTAGTTCTTCTGGCTGCCCTTTCCCATCATTTTCTACGCTGCTCTGCTCCGTAATTTAACAATGTGATGGAAATGGGGTCACACTGAAGTGCGATAAAGAGATTAAAAAAAAAAATGGGGGACAATTCACACTGTCCTTCAAGCATAGCAAGTGAGCATTCAATCTTGGGGATCTGGCCATTCAAGAAATCACTTTTTGCGAGCTGCCGAAGTATACCTTACCTTCAGAAAGTGCTGTCGGTACTCAACTGACAAATATTTGGGATTCCACAATGGCGTTTTGTCTATTATTATCTTGCGGTTTGGGGGTTGGGGAGAGGTTAATTCATAGATAACGGGAGGAGTTAATTCATAGATAACAATCTAGCTATTGGTTTTAGAGTCTCTTTGGCATGCATAATTTGTTCGAAAAGTTATTGTCTATTGACGTCATGACCTAGGACAGCAAAAGAGGAAGGACACCGTCGTAGCTGACGAGACGTCTCAACAAAACTTGTCTGTTTGGGCAGGGAATAAAAGAAGAGGAAGGAAGGGATACAAATGGAGAGAGTGCAGAGACGGGCCAACTCTTCACAGACGGGCAAAATTTGAAATAGCCAACAGCCAGCAAACCGTTCTCGCTGGGAAACTCAAGCCTCCCACTTCCACTGACCTATGTTCAAAGCCGAATGATAAAAACACCGTGCGCGTCTTCCTCATACTTGTTTTTACAGTTATTTTACTTGAGTCAAATCTCACAAGTAACCAACGAACAAAGCCCTATCGGAAGTTGAGAGCAGTGCTCCAAGTACAGGGGCAACGACATGCATTCAAAAAAATATTTTAAAAAACCGCAATCTGAAACCCCCGATCCGAAGATTAGAGACAACCCACGGTGGACGACAAGAAATCCGAGACGAAGGATCCGACCTACCACAGCATGAATAAACCCAGCTGCTTTCACCCCTCGACAATGTCTATAGTGTACAAGCCGTACCAAATCAAGAAGGTCTCGGTGAGGCATGTTGAAAAGATGGCTTTACATGGTCTTTAATGGCCTGGCAAATAAAAACTCATTTTGAAACGAATGCTCATGAAGCTTTTGGATTTTGTGCTATAAATCGCACGTCACTACTATGCAAAACACTGTGTAGCAGTATATTTCTCCAGCTAATTTATGTGAATCTTGAGCATTACCAGTACTTAAGGTCTGGTATGTCTGCCAGCTCTTCGTGCTAACACCATCAGCTGTGCGTGACGTATTTGTTGCATGCTTAAGATGAATGACACCAATTTGCATCACAACTCTTACTAGAGTAAACATGTTATCCCCCGCCGCCCCCCCCCACCCTTAAAAAGACACATACGCTCACAAGCCCCACTGAACACCACTGTTCCTTGGTTCATGTTGATAATATGACAGGCCGTTACATGACTCATGTTGATAATGTAGAATGTTATAATACTGATCCTATTCTTCGCACCATAAAATCATTCGCGATGCGAAGAGGCCAAACCCACAAGCAATGAGTCGTGTACCTTTGGATCTAACCTCTGATCTTACTGATCCCCACTATATTCTCAACTTTCTGCCGCAGAGGTTTACAATACACGGCCGTCATCTTCCGTGATGACTGAAGTCACCACCAAGATTTATGGTAAATGGCGGATCTTCCGGTTTATCAGTGTTTTCTATATTTTTTCCATGTGCTCAAATAGTCGCTATCTCTCACAGGCAAGAACCGTTAAGGCCGTACGCACATCCTTTATGTATCTATATGACTCAAGCTGTTTGCCCCTAAAATATCATAGTTTAACCTACGCACCTTTTGTTACTGGTAAGCCTCAAGGCACATCTTCTTCTTCATTCCCTGGCTTATCAGAACAATGAAGGGACTTGCCCAGCTACGCTGCAGCGATATCATCTGACTCCAGCCGGCTCTCGAGGCACCTGCCATTGTTCCCTGATTAGTAGGGCATCTGCTCAGCCCCTGGTGGAACCAGCAATCGTAAGAACTCAGGGTAACATGAGACACGGGGAATTCGAATGACAAGAGACCATTTCTTCCTCGAGATAGCAGCACAAGGTATCTACAATATTTAAGATGTTGGCTTGTCTACAGAACACGACCCGACTGAAGCAAAAGAACACGAGAGACGCAATTTTCCTGGGCACAAAATGATGTCAAAACGTCCAATACAACAACAACCCCAGGGGAAAAAAAAAAAAAGTTTACACCTAGAAACATTTTGGACTAGCCACAGGGACAATTCGTCATTACTTTTAAGTAACCCAGGGACTTGCGTATCACAAATTGGTTTTAGGTAGTTACAGAATAGCGCAGAAATAGAATACATGATACAGCATACAATCAACAGGAAATAAGACTTAAATGTCGAGGGTCAGTCTTACTAAACTAGGTTTTAATGATATTCCTTTACCAAATAGTACTGCACTTATCTTGCCATTCTACTCAAAGTTCCAAAGAAAGACTACATTATGTCAGCAGTAAGAAACATTCATGTTACAATCAACAAGACATAGCGAAACTGACCAAGGCAGCGGACCAAGACATAATATATACTTAACACATACACAAACATAATGTGCACTCAGTTGTACAACAGATGAGTGCAGGTCACGTTAACAGAACTACACGCTAGCCCTAGTTTGCAACATTTTTTTTCTTTTCTTTTCTTTGTGGCTGAGAATTAAAGATTTGTATATTTCTACCTCGGAACCTAGACGCAGTCGAATCATTTCTTTCGGGGGCTTTTGTAGTGCTTCAAGAGCAATGCGGGCTATAGTTTAGAACGAGACCGGAATGCTAGATTACATGTTCACTGGCTGCTCGTATTGTTATTACAGAGGTCAGCCCGCAGTAGCCTGTTTACAGTTTCAACATATCGACCTACAGCATCGCCCAGCTTCTGCGTGGTGCTGGTCACTATGGCCGGCTAGCTAATGTAGATTAAGGTAGGTTGTATGCTTTCAACAGCGCAAGCATAATGGAAGGTAAATACTTGTGCAGGTCCCCGCTGTTATTGTAATGCATCATCTCGGAGCATGCGCCAAGCCCATGTCTCATCAATACATCTGCTTCCATCCGCAGGAAGCGTACACACAACTGTATACATAAACAACGGTGTGGACCACCTGGATGTGAGTGAACGCGCACGCTGGTGAGTAATGCAAGTAATGGATTCGGACGTTCCATCACCGCCACAGACTGCTGTGGTCAAGTGGAAAACCACATTATTCTTATTCTCTCCTCCGGCTAAACAGCGATGGTGCGCTCAAATAAAAAATAAATGCCGGTCACGCTAATGGGGGAAATCCAATTTCCATTGACTTAATAATGCCGCTCAGCTCGGCTCACGCTAGACGAGATGAAGTAGTACCATTTCTAAGAGGACTATGATAATTCAATAGTGCGCTTTTTTTGTTTAACCAAACCAAAATAAAAAAAAAATGCATTCAGCGTTGAATGTAATGGGAGTAGAGGTCTGAAATGGCACCGACCTCACGAATGAGAGCAACAAAGCATGAACGTCAATGTGAACAAAGGACAATGTGCCGTTCTTTCACAGCGTGCACGAACCTGAACAAAGCCTGGACTAATGGTGAGAATGGAAGAATATTGAATGCAGCACGCACATATGTCTACATCTGCACGGCGATGGGCGTGTGCATGAATACATAGCGGGCTTCTTGCATATCAAACATGGTTGAGAACTAACGGAAAACGTCCATCATGTAACTTTGATAAAGGAACGACCCACGCCAGCTATGTTCACACCCAAATGAAACATTCCTGATTTCAAAGATCGGAATCCACACAATACTTCTTTCCTTCGTGCATGCCGTTCTTCACCCCCTCCCCACTTTTTGTTTTGTTGGGGTTTGAGGGGGCGGGGGCATATACTAACACCTAATATCCCTCAATAACACACAATGAATGACCAAAATGTGTGAGGGAGCCAGAGCCTTAGTAAAAATAAGCATGCTTCTGACACCGGTCCATCAACAAACCTCTGCTAACGAGGAGACATGTCTATAAATTTATGACGGCTATAAGCAAGTGCTCAGCGTGGAAGTAGGGATACCGGAAGAATGCATTTAAGTGCGTTGTTCTGTGTTGCTTCTTAAGGAAGAGGGCCAAGTGTGAGGTGATACCTTAATGCCATTTAATGTCTCAAATCAGAGATGCACATATTAGAATAAGACTATTAGACTGATGGAGGTAGAAACATCCTGACGGTCTTTTGCTGAGAAAAGTCAAGAATGGCTGTCGGTAAAATATTCTAGCCTTAATCAAACTATAAAAAAGGATCCAAGATCTATCTGCGGATGCCAAAATGCTTCCATGTTCTTCCCTCATCATATGTCAGAAACAGCAGCCAGTGTTAATGCCCTTCTAAAACTACCAGACCGCTTTACTTAGGTCTTCGTTTACCTTCATCTTATGGTCCCGATGGACAATACATTACTGACCCTCCTGAATCGCCTTTAGGAGAAAAAAGCAGGGCTGGCCACTTATTATCACCCCATACCCATTATCTGACTTTTCAAAAATACCTTCCGTCTCCTCATTACACGTTGTTATGCGAAGTACGACTATCAAAACACCTGGTGACGCGACGCATTCAAGCCCCTTAGTCGTTTACCTAGAGCCCCCAAGTCAGCATGAGTAGCATGGGCCTGTTAATATGGTAGTTGTGTGCTGGTGATAGTGACCGTCTGTTTGCACACAGGAGGGAGGAGATGGCAAGACAAATGGACCAAGAGGGGAAAGACCACGGTGTTTGGTTTCAAGCCTCGCTAGTGGTGCGGATCAACATTCTCGGGACAAATACGGGCAACGGGCCTGTCACATGGGCCAGACCTTGACATTCATTAACTCCAGTAAAAGGCTTGGGGCAGAAATGAGGGGGAAGAAGGGCGTATGCCAACATCTCGAGTCGTTTGGATAGACCCGGGGCATCATTAAATGACTAAAGTCACATTGTCAGAATTTTCAAATGGGGTCACAAGGGATAGATGGGAGAGAAAGAAGCTGGTCTCTATAGACTATGCTTGGGTCATATTGCTCAGGCTAGTGGAAGTCTCGTTTGTTTTGTTTTTTAATTTGTTCTTTTTCTGATAGATCAAATGCACAAATAGCGGTTATTAGAACAAAATGTTCTAAATTAAATCACATGTTGACTAGAATGTGGCTTGTGCATAACCCATGTAAGAAATGTTTGAAACGAGTCCAACAGTTTTCAACAACTATTTTATGCAGGCATGGGTGCGTTTTGGGTAGGGTTCGGTCGATAAAGAAAGCTCAGATAGTCTTCTAATAATCTGAGCAAAACCAAACAGATGCATCAGTAGTGAGAAAATACGTGAATATGTGAACAAAACAACTTGAAAGTACTGATGGACATCCAGCTCTCCATATGCCACAGTCATTCAACCATTCCTTCATTTACTCACCACTATCAGTTCCTCCATCTACTTTATGCATCTCTGCTAATTTCTTCTCCAGCTTCTGCTGTCTCCTCCTTTTCATCACCGCTTCCGGGTTGGAAATGCTCCTGGTGAAACTGGTCTCGGGTGCCTGCTCATACAGCTTACTGGCCACACCGGCATCATCGATCACATTTTCTTTTCCTCTCTCCTTCTCTAGCTTCTTCTTTTCTTTCTTCTCCCTCTTGGAAAGTTTCCTCTTAAAACCCGGCTGTTCCGCTTGCAAGACTGACTTATCAAAACCCAAGGCTGGATCCTGAAAAAGAGTTGTTACAAATAATTTCAGTATTGTACCATCCCTCCTGTGATGACGAGTTACCTGTATGCTTAAGATGTCAAAGATCGGCTGAACGCATTTCTCTGACCACCTAAATTAAACGCCTCATGAACATCTGAAGCTAGTAAACATCAAGCACAGAATTAGTCTCCTTACACTTCTGATAGGCGTCAGGCACATCTGTTCATATTTGAGTATTTTATAGGCACTTGTTATGTAAGAAGGCATGATAATACTAACAAACATGGGCTATTCTCTTCTCAAGCTTCCAGTTTTGATAACACACGTACTTCAGTCTCATAATTTCCACATCTTTTCTCCACAGGTAGCATCTCTACCCAACAAAAGACCTTTAAAATGCATAAAGTCAATAAGAGGCAGATAAGTCTGTTATAACCTGCCATTTGGGCAACTTGTCCTGCCTTCATAGTAGAGCAATGAAGATATTCAGCAACTTTTCACATTCTATATATATATAACAATCAATATATATATATATATCTTATCAATTTAATCCTCATGTAAAGTGCCACCTTACCCTGACGGTGGGGTGATCCTCATTACGGAGAAGGAATCTTCCCTCTCGAACATCATTTCCCCAATTAAGTTGGACGTACAGGGGCTGTTCATCATCTGCCAGTCTCCGTTCCTCTGAAATATGCAATGATGATATGGTCCATTCAACACCGTCCTAATTATTGCATTTTATTGATTCTACTGAAGAGGAAGGGGATGTGGGTGGTGGGGGTGAAAAGCACAAATTCTGGCCGGCGGGAAATAATATGAGAGGAACTGGGGCAGAGTGTGAAGGGAATCGGGAAAGAACGTAATGGGAACTGGGGAAGAATGTGAAGGGAATCTATGAAGGGCAAATTATCAGTCATAGGCAGACTTAGAGTTAGGCAGGTTCCAAAGTGGGCTATTTTTATGATTGCTGCAACCCCATAATCCATCAAATGTCACAGACAGAGTGAGTCACAAAGTCATGGGAAAGACACAGAACCAAAGCTTGAGACTGGGATTACTTCGCTGTCTCCCCCTCCCCCCCCCCTCTTGAAAAACTCACTCAAATAAGATAGGCGAAGTGCCTATGGTTGTGACGAAATGCCAGAATGTAGAATAATTAATGATAGAAGGAGAAGAAGGCTGGATAGGAAATAATGTGTCTTGCATGCAGTAATCGGGATAAAGAGGATCGAGCTATTCACCCCAAACAAGAGGTCGACGAAATACCCTATCTAGCAAAAGAAGGCTCTGTTTGAAACAAAGTTTCAATCTTTCATCGCACAGCCATCAAAGAATATGTTTTAACTCTCACAATTAATTACGTTAATGTAGGAAATAACAAAATTCTGTTGGTGATGGGAGGAGGATGGATAACAGGTGAAGTTATAAAGTCTGCAGGTGAACATCCACGGCTTCTATTTCTGCCCTTCTGCAAATAATTAATTTTAAAAAAAAACAAAAAACTGCATATTTCCGCTACCTTTGAGCATTCCAAGTATGCATGATTATTGCATGCCGCGGTAATCAACTTCACCTTCGTTTCTCTAGTGCTGGCAACATTATTCCCCCCCTCCAACCCTTTCCAACGACAACCATCTCTTCTTTTCACGCCAAGCATGAAATGACCCGGCTGTACTTCACCTGGTGACCCGATCATACTATATCACACACTGCGTGTTATCAGAACATTTTTCATGCTTTCAACGCCTTTCGCATTCACTGTGTTATGATCTCCATTTTTCCTTCCCCTTTTTAAATCTCTTCCCGCCTACTCCAAAAATTGTACTATGGGCTTCCTTTAGCTTAGACTCCAACCCCAAATGGGTTTATTGTGTTGGTGACAGGTAAGCTGGCCAGTTACCCCAGAGGCTCAATAAAACGAAAATCAGTAAATAAAAACCACAGCACTACAGTTTGCCAAAGCACTTTCTTCCGGGGACCCTATCTCAGATAAGAAAGGCAAAGAGTTGGTGAAATCTATAACCATTATCTATGACAGGGCTGACAGCTGGGAAGTTGGGGGACACTGAGGTGTAAGGTCATTTTCAACACCTTGTAGGACAAGCAAACCATTGACCGGCTTGCGGAAGGAGGAGGGGGGCGGAGGGAAGAGAGGAGAGGAGAGGAGAGAATTTAAGTTGTGTGGACTTTGCAAGGGTACCTTTGATATGAACCGATATGATGAACTTTGTTTGTTACTGGTGATTTCGTCACTGATTCTTCTTTAAAAGCCAGACCCTATTCTACTTCAAGCTGTTAAGTTTTTGAAGGGTATAATTTCCACCACGTCCAAGTGGTCCAAACGCAATGTTCACCTATGTAAGAAGCCTATTGCAATCTTCTGACTTTAGATATCAGTTCATGCATGCAATGCAAATCTTTTCATGACGCTTCAAAATAAAATAAAAAAATACATGTTTGTAAACCTGACAAGTTTTCAAGCAATACAAAATTACAGAAGCAAAAAATATTCCAATGCAACAGAACTACAAGTGACAGCAGTATGTCTTGAATTTAGCTGTCTGCGAGGGCAAACATAAACTGGGAGTTAATGAGGTATAAACGAAAGCTATCGATGCGTGTCCAACAGAGGTGGGATATCCCCGGGCGGCTGGGGGCAGTAATGGTGTAACAATGTTGTACACAGGCTTAGTCGATCCTTGCTGTGGTTCAATGACAGTGATGTGGGAGGTAGGAATGTTGATAAATCCTCGCAGGTCTGCTGATTTATAACTCCTATAATGTGAGCACTTCTCTGGCTTCAATGCTTTCAGTACAGCTGACATTCCGCAGGGATGTACGAAATCCCATGAACTCACAAGCAGGCCAAGACAAGAAATTTTACAAATCAACAAGAGAGTAGAAGATTCTAGATATGCAACTCCTACTATTAAACATGGAGAGGCTCACTTGAAGAGGCTGAGGCATGTTCAGGATACCTGCCATAAAACTGCTATTCTTTTTCAGTATGAAACAAATGCACTTACAGCAGAGTGAGTTTAGGTTTACTTGAAATGAAGACTCAGTTAAAAAAAAAAAAAGAATTTTCTAAGAGAACAAAACAAAAATATTTTCTGAGGAGTCGATCATTCTTGATCTAAAAAGTAATATTAGATCTAAAAGTAATATTCTAACATAATACTAATAATAGTCAAATTTAAAGTTCACAATATTTTTGTCTTGTAATTACAGAAAATGCAGCAATGCTGTTCAAAGGACAAGAAATATCACCTCGAAAAATACATCATGCTTTCTTGTCTTGCACTGTATCTTTGTTTTCCACTTCCTCAGTTCAGTAACTGTTTTATTACATACTCAGCCTTGGGTTCATGGCACAAAGAATTACTCACTCTGTATCAGTGTAGCAATGGTATTTTGAAAATGCACAGGGCAGTATCACTTTTGGCTGAGGGTACTTTCAAAAACTACAACTACTGGAACAAAATTCTGATGCTAAACCAATCACTACAGCCAACATGTAGAATTGATTTATATCCCGAATGTTCAACGTGGCTCAAGTTTGCAACATTAACAGCAAAATTTCTAATCCAATTCCCTTGCACTCAAATACATTTTTTTTCCTAGCTCTTAACTGTCCTACACATGCCAAGGCAAGAAAGTTCAAAAAATGCACTTTCAGCAAAGTGAAAATGCATAGTATGTATGTTTCATTTCTGCCATGGTTGCAAGTTTTAACATCAGTCACTTTTCATGTCTGTCCTAGCTAAGCTTTATTAATGACTGCACTTTTTACCCAGAGCAAACTCATCATATATAAGAGTTAACAAAAGCCAAAAAAGGATAAATGAACAAAAAATGTGCTACTTACCACCATTGACATGAACTTCATACAGTGCATATTTGTTCTGTGACAGCATACGCATGTCTGGTCTGAATTTCTCTATCAGAACACCTATGACCTCTTTGGTGGTTGCAGTGCTGGCCACGCGAATACATTTTGTAATGACGTTTGCACCAATACCCCCTTGAAAGAAAAACCTCACTACTCCATGAAATTCTAGGTCCTGAAATGTAAAAAAAATAGTGCCATCTTATCAATCATGTTTCATCAAAACTATAGACACTCTCTCTCCATCCCACTTCCTTCCCCCCCCCCCCCCCCCNATAACAACCAAAAAAAAAAAAACTGACTGAACCTAAGATTTAAGGGTACTGTAGAAATAAAAATGTTACAAGCATTACTAGATCTACTTTCAAGTCCAAAGCATCCACTGAGATAAGACTAGAGTAGGGGGACGGAGAGAAGGGAGGGGAAAAAAATTGGTTTGGAAGAGTATTTCACCTTGTTGGCCCCATTCAGTACTATTCAAGCCATTCACACTGCAGAAAAGGAAAAAAATTGGCAAATCAGCATGATTTTCCTGCAAGCTCAACTTTTAAATGTCTGTAAATGCAAGATGCAAGTCCCTTTGAGTATTAGCACACTTAGTATCTTGTCTTATCTTATCTTATCTTAGTACACTTTTTATTATCAAAAAAGTCTTTAGAATCGTGTTGGAACCCTGGCACAGAAAATTATACCTGTGAACACTAACAAGATGATCAGTGTCAATGATACAAAAATATGGAGTTTGAAACAGGTTTTTAATGACAGGACCCCTTGAGAAGTTTAGCAAAGTACATTCAAAGATGTGAAGGAGTAGGAAAGGTGGTCACATTCCAAATCAATTACTTTCTCCAAGAATGATAAGAAGAACTGTCTCATTAACTAAGGGAGCAAGTAAAGTTCATCAGACCTTTTAATTTCAAGGGCAAACAATGTCAAAGTCCAATTTCAATCTACTGAAAAATGCTATGCATGAGCACTCAAAAAAGTTGAGAAATTCTCTTATTTGAGGTAATTATTTTCTCATTTGATGTAATTTTTCTATGTCGCAGTGGTTTGTGAATGTTTGAAAAGAATGACAGCTCTCCATATAAAAACATCAATTAGAATGAGTAATGTAGGTTATGGGGTGCTTTCAAAGCAAATGTGAATTTACCAACAGATCTGTCCTAATATCCTTTCACACTCCTTATTTTTAAAAGGTAGTGTTACCACTGTAAATGTTCAGTGTAATTGATGCATACAACCACATTGCTGCAAAAGAATCAAACTCATATTTCATGTATCCCTATTTATGAATCAGTCATGAACAACTAGTTTAAAACCCCCACCCCACAAACACACCTTTGATCTGTCATTTTCAAAGTTTTTCACTCTCCAGTTTGATTTGAAATTATGTGCTGTAATGAACTGATCTACACAGATGGTAAATGGCAAATTTTCAGACACCAAAATCAAAATTCAGGTCTCTGTTCAATATAGGGAGTTGTTTTGTCAATTTTATTAAAAATTCATATGCTGGTAAAATTATTTTTTTTTCTTGACTGTATTCCAAAAATGTTTGCCTTTCTGCCATCTCTGAGTTTTAAATGAAGTTCATTTTAAGCCTACAACTCTATTATTGTCAACAAAATTGGGTTTTGTTTTTTTCTGTTTCAGCACAGTTGGGAGAAATCACGACCTTTTCCAACTCAAATCAGTTATCTACCATATTGTTTAATAATCTTTCTGTAAGGTTAAATACAGACACTTAAAGCCATGACAATTTCATTTCCATGGTAACAGTGTGTGGTCAAAGAGGCAATAAAAATTAAGTCACATGAAAACCTTTTTCAACATCTGATAATTCTCCCGAGTATTACTAGAACATCAAGACTGCAGTTGCCTCCTGCACCATAACTGGCATAAAGTTCATTCTCAAAAGAAGACGAACTACGTGTACCAAACAAGCCATCAGTTTTAATGCCTGCTTGACAGGAAGAAGCAAAAATGGTAAATATCATTTCAATGTAAGCTCTATTCCATCAAGCCCACCATGAAACGGTCTAGTGCAGAAAAAAACCCTCTCCTCACCTCACAACCTCAGGGTTCAAAGGCAGCAACTGCACACATCTTACAACATCAAACTGCATTGGAGGACAACTGCGTCATTTTTATACCATTGGCAAGTACTCATGCCATCACCATCAACTCCCAGTGGCACAGTGTATTTTGACTGCTTTAAGCTCCAGCTTAAGCCTTGAAAGTTGGATGTGTACATGGAGGTGACTATCGATGAGTTGGGTCACTCTATCCCCATTTCTCAAATTGTTTTCCTTTTTTTTTTCCATAGAAACAACTAGTAAGTTAAGATACTACTGCTGGGACTTTTCTAGTTCGGCTATGCTTAGAAGATCAAGACGGCACTGTCAGCTAAGAGTGTTGGTTAATAACGTGGATGGGGAAAAAGTCACAACTCACACTGTCTCCAGATTCAACCCAACCAAGAAAGCTCAGAATAGCTATTATCTTTACTCTTTGCCCAAACTCCGGGCCCCTATTTCCCCACTGCATGGTTGGTGGAGTGGGTTTGCCTAGATTTGTTTACAGCACCATACATACACTGTTTCTGAATGATGAGCATCAACTGAATTTTGATGCCCATAACCTGAAATAAAAGGTGAAGTCTCTATGTATCTTCTACTCACAGCAGCTTCTCTGGGCATTCTATTCAAAGAACAGTAAGCACTGCAAGGAAATGAACCAGGGCCAGCTGAAGCAGACTTCTGATTTTCTCTCATCTCCTTAACAGCTCTACTATTTGTGGGCTTTCAAGTGAGGAATCACATGTCCACAGAGTAGGATGAAGGAAAGAGGTACTTCCTCCATAACTGAATGGAGTCTTACAACTTCCATAATAAAACACAGGGTACTTAAAATGGAATGTGTCAACATTAACGCGATACAGAATTTGGGGAAACAGGACATTCTGCAGTCATAGAATTAATATCAAAATCAAATCCAACTTCATTTTTAGGGGCATTTCAAACACAGTAGTACACATGCTCACCACAATCAAAGCGATGATATTCATAGTCTGAAAAACTATGAAATGACAATGTCCCTCAGCTGTTTAGTGTTTTGTGATAAAACAATATGACAGGACATTTTTCTCCAAAACTGTAAACCAAAGCCTGGTATTGTAAAGTGGTTTTTGAAAATTATAAACGCTAAACATAACCCGCTTGTTAACAGAACATAATGTAATAGACATCTGTGGATACATGACCGAGATTTAAAGGTGGAAAAGCACACCAAAAATAATTTTCCTTTTTGGAGTACTTTTCTCTCTGAGAATTATCTAATATTGTCCACCAGTTTCATGAATAAAGAGCACTGTTCTGTTATATCAAGCATGTTTTATGATACAATAGGGAGGGCTTGAGTGACTGGGATTTAGCCCATGTGTCAGGAGCTATTCTTTCTCCCAGCACAACAGAGGCTGGTGGGAAAACTGATGATGTCACTTAAACGTGGATGCAGCATGCACGTCAAAAGTAATTAAATTGCTTTCCAGTATTTTTTCCCTCTGAAAATTATCTATCGTGCACATGGAGACAATATGGCGAAGAAAGAGCATCATTCTGTTACCACAAAATTTGACACAATAAAAACAGCCGGAGTGACCAGGATTTGCCCTTATGCCTAGAGTTATTCTCCTTTCCCGAACAACAGCAGCTCGTGGCAAAAATGATGACGTGGCTCAAGTTCCAGCAACTACTGACACCTCTATCTGACAATGTATTATTCAGCCTTCAATTCAGGTTTTGGACATCCAAATTCAAAAGTAAAGTTTGACCATGTAAGCCAGACCAAGAATTCTGCACAATTCTTTTTGCTTCAGCATGACTCTGTTTGATACAGCTGCTTACAGTGGAATTAAAAGATTCATACAGTGTTATCACCCATCTGCAGAGAACTGGCTAGACAGCTTGGACGTATCTGACATAAGCTTAAGGCTGGCAGTGGGTGTAAGAATTTGGACTTTGCGTAACTAACCCTGTAGGCTGCCTGGGGCAGGCAGAAGCATTATCGTGTTGACAGACACTGGTTTTATTGGAGTAACAGGGTATCATATGATTTATCATGGTCTGTAGGACGATGCAACTTTCCTTTTACGTTCAAGCAGCTACAGACACGTCTTTCAAACAATGTATTATCTTTCAATTAAGCCCTGGTCATCCAAATTAAAAAGTGATATTCAACCATGTCAGCCCAATAAAGTATTCTGCAGTTTTATTGCCTCAGAAAAAAATATATTTGACAAATCTGTTGCTTACAAATACTGTGATATAAAAAATAAGATTCATACTGACATGTTACCACCCAACTGCAGAGCACTGGCTGGCCAGCTTGGCCGTGCTCCTAACTACAACATATTTGACGTAAGCTAATGACTGCCATCTACAAAGTGGATGAATGAATTCTGAGTTTGCACGTAACCATGGATTGTCTAGGACATGCAGAGGTTTTACATCATGTTGACAGACATTTGAAAGTCTTCTTTTTATACAGGGTATCATATGGTTTTATATGGTCTTGAGAAAGTTCAACTTTTTTTTTTAGGTTTAAGACCAGTAGTATCATAAATTGATTTAGCTACAAGTACAGTACAGGTACATCATTTTTTTTTAAGCTGCAATTTTCACCTGAATGGAATGCATTTGATAACATATTAATATTATCCTATAGTTGATTGATGTGACCTACATAAAATGTTTTGATGAAGCTCAACGTCATGGTCATTTGTTCTGGAAATGGTAGTTCTCCACCCTTAAATGTTTAAGTTTAATGCAGAAATTTATTCCAGTAGAAAAATTCCGATTTCTCTCTCATGCCCAAAACTCCACATATTCTGCGGTTTAAATATAGTAGAAAGAAATCATCATGGCTATTTTCAGGTTTCGTCTCAAGTGAGCATATATGTTTTAACACTGCCCAAAACAGTTTTTAAATCTAAACCAGTTTCTTCTGAGAAAATACTCTTCAATTGTTGGCTGTCTTAGCATTTAGATTTTAAATTTCTATGCTGCATTTCTGTATTTCCCTTCCACCTGGGTAAACTTTACAGACAATCATAAGACTGACTGGTGTTTGAAGAGTTTCCTTCAAAAACAAAACAACTTGCTAAAATGAATTTATTAGAAATTACTTACCAACATGGTATTTGCTTCACTGAAAACAGAACTGATGAGCTGATTTAAATAAAACATTGTCACTCAATGTTTTTCATGGATTTTTTGAGGTGTGAAATCGACTTTTGTTCTTTCTCCATGTCTATCATTGGCAAATGTCTTGTGTCGTAAGTGAATCTACTAGGTAGATTACTGTACTATGTTGTTACTTGTGGGTCTGTGCCCTCAAGTGATTGACAGAGTATGGAATCTGCTCAACTCAAAAAATTTCACCTTTCAAATTCAAATTGTGATATTTAAGTGTTATTTTCAAACCCTGAAGGTATCATGCAGTGAACAGAACCATCCTCATGATTACAATCTGGTTAGATCGGTAGATTTTAGAAATCAGTGAAATCCATGAAAAACAATTTCAATAATCTTGAGTCTGTCGTGTTATTTTCTGTTCCCACTGTAATTTACTTGATATCCTGTTTGTGTTTTCATTCTTTTTTTCGTATGAAATGCATCACTGCACAGATGAGATTTTTACATGATTTTTAATAATATCCTCACCAGTGAAGTGAATGTATCCAGCACAAAGCCATTCAATTAACTTTCTTTTGCCTCAGAAAACATGGGGTTTATGTGACATTTCTAGGTCAGAGAACGGCTATCTCCAACGACAGCACCGATGATACAGTTCATTTAGTCGTAGACAAGTCATGGAATCGGTGCTGTTGTTAGAGAAGGCCCAGAAGTACAAGCAAAACAGAAAATGAATATGCTTTGGCTGATTTTTCACCTTTAAACAAAGTTTATTTCTGTACTTTTTAAGGAGCAGACTGGGGAGAATGGGGAAGTAAATGTTTGCACTGTTTATCACTTTCACATTGGTCGGAAAGACTGACGTGAATAATCTAGACTAGATCTAGATCTAGACTAGTCTATACTAACTATACTATAGTACTACCATTTTTTTTTAAATAAAGACAAATGTCACACTGACTAGCCTAATTATTTTTTTATCAAAGACTGACAAGTGACATGCTTTGGATGAGAAGGAGGAGGAGAATTTAATGAAGCTCATTTTGGACAAATTTTTTTAGATGATATTATATGCTGGCCTGCGTAGTCCCGGCAATCACCTTCTTATCTATTCTAACTAAGTTGGCCTTTTTCACATAAAGGAAGTATTGATCATTTGATGGGCTGTCCCTGACGATGTCAACTATGTAGGATATGTGCTTAGTCAGTTTGCGTGGGATATTCCCATTAGTATTTGTGAGTCACTGGATTTTGAAAGTCTGCCCTCGGTTTATTCATACTGGACTACCCATCCTGTCCCCATCCTTAAACAGGCCCCACCCTCAAGGGTAGCTTACTTCCGTTTCGGTGACACATTTTTGTCAAGTTTGAATGTATTGCATGACCTTTATGTACCGTTAATATTCATTATATTCGTTACACTGGTACATCAGGCGCTTTAGACTACATTGAAGCATGCTTAAAAACGGCAGTATTTCAAATCGAATAATACGGGCAAGGGTTAAGACAGTTGGGTCCCTGAACGGGTTTGGGACAGGTATGTTTTCAAGGTCGGCCATCTTGAATTGTTGTTGACGCTCAAAATGGTGTCACCTGTGTCCCTGTAGACACAGGTAGATATGCCATGGTCTACTAATCTATTTTCTTTTAAAACTTGTAACCTAAGTTGTGATTCTTTGTGCGCGAAAAGAAATATGCTCATCGCACAATAAATTGTTATTACCTCGTTTGGCTGGCTCAATTCGAAAATATCGTAGTGATCAACATTCCACTGGTTTATGAGACCCCTCAGTCGCTCGTACTCCTCCCTCTTGGACAGCGACATTGTTCACAAAACTAAAAGGAGCACTGGGGTTGCACCAGATATTATTACATATCCTTCACATAACTGAATTTGCACACCGTAATCCAACTCATGAAACAATCAAGAAATAGATCACCATCACCGCTTCGAGCTTCGGCGATTGTTACTCCACAGGGTTTCCGATTACTTGTGAAAAGGTAACAACGCATGCGCACTTGATGGGGTCGGCCGCTGACCCGTCAAGTGCCTTCCACCTCTCACCCCGCTTGTCTGCTGTGTCGCTATCGCATCCCTATCTGCGTTTCGCCCGCGGAAGGCGAGGGTTAAACCCCCACTACAATTTTTTTTGTTTAAATGATTAGGTTCAAATATTGTTTAATATAAGCGAGGCATGAAAACGAATGGTCTACAAATGCAAGGTATGCATTATGATTATAATTTCATCACTCAGTACCCTACTGTACCCGAAAATATTTTCACTTATTAAATGTGTGTTCATACGTGCTCTCTTTTGATAATTTCAAATTGGCAAATATCAAGTGTAGACACTTCGGCAGTATTTTCTTCGCTCCTGAAAAACATACGGCCGGTTTTACCAGAAGTCTCTGGTTTTACTTACAATACTGCTAAAATTGCCTTTTGCCCGACATTCGCCAAAACAAAAACAAAAAATAAGACTAAAGTGCACAAAACACGTTCCTCGATCGGCGAGACCAAAGTTAATGTGCTCGCTAATATCGACATAAATACGAGGTTTTATTCCCTTCAATGCTTAATCTTGTCTCTCAAAAAATGTGCAATATCAGGTTACATAATGATCGTTCTTCCGAAACACCATAGAAAGTGGAATAGTGAGGTTAGACAAGGGAAGCAATCATGTTTAATCAACATAACTTTATTGGAGAAAAAGAATTGTCTCTCTTTCCGTCTAGTGAAATGGTTCATCATCACAAGGCGGGTTACCATTACTATAATAATATATACTTGTTATATATTATAGTGATGCACACACTGTTTTGTATGTTGTTTACATGAACTCCGTACACCGCTGAACAACTGCGTATAGTGCAGAGTAAGTAAGATAAAATATTATTATTCATCCACAAGGGAAGTGTGTCTTTGTTACAGTGATTACAATGGATATGTTTACATAAATACATAAAGAAAAATACGCATGCGTGCGGATACCCCCATGTATACGTGGACTTGCACACACTGTCTTTTCTCTCTTCCTCTCTCACTCACTCACCCACGCACCCACCCACCCACACACACACCCACACACACACACACACACACACACACACACACAGACACACACACATACACACACACACACACTTTTCNACACACACACACACACACACACACACACTCACACCCCAACCCCCCTCCCTCCACCACCACCACCCTCCGGTCAGGATCTGAACAATGAACATACAGGCCCTGCATACATAAGAAATCAGAAAACAAGTAAACTTTCATTGTTTGTAGCACCGATGTTCTTCATACAGGGGCACATAATTATATTTGTGCTGTTTGGAGTTTTCCGAACAGGACAGACCACACCGGCGGATCATACATTTTTATACAATGTGTTTCATCAAGTAAACAATTAACATCGTCCATGATACTCTCGTATTCCACAACTTGATCTAGATCTAGATGGTATGCAAATTTCAGTGTTCATCTTCGGCTGAAGTTTGGGCCGCTTTTGATGACAATATCAAAATGCGTGTATGAGATACAGCATTTCAAAACGGAATGATTAAATGAGGAACATAAATTCATGCTCATAAAAGAACTGTATGCACTCAATGCCCGGTAATCTGTTTAGCTATGAAGTTGTCAACAGTAGCTAGCATTCTGGTATGGATTTTTAAACAGTCCCTAAAACAATCAGAAAATTAGCCGTGGGGAGGAGAAAGGGGTGGGATTTTAAATTCAAAGACCTAGGTGCAAATACATTTTGTAGACTCAGATTAATTGAGGTTTAGCCACTCAAGTATAAAGTGTGTGGTTGTTGCCAGGTGGGTACTGTTTACTGTGTGAAAAAGTTTACAATACTGTGTATTAGTTAGCCTGGTTCACTGCCTAAGTTCTCAAAATCTAACTGGTTTAGGGGAATATATCTAAGTGTCAAAAATTGGAGGAAGAGTTTAACAATGTGTATGGAAAGTATTTTGGCATGGGACCCTTTTATAAGTTAATGAGGGATGTAAAGTGTAAAACCTTAAAATAGTCAACAGCGAAAAATACTTTGGCATCATCATACCTTTAAATTTCATTTACGTGGGACAGGCTTTATACAACACGGTCAAAATGTGATCAGCGCTACGGCGATTAAAAATTAAAAAAAAACAAATAGTTTACTATAGAGATCTTCGCTTTGAAATAAAAAACTTTATATTCTCATGGAAGCGAATGTAGATTGAGGAACGGCGGATCTTCGCAGCCCATGTTCTCCTAGGCTGCAGTACCATTGATTTTTCTTTTGTTGTTGTTGTTGTTGTTTATATTCAAAAACTGCACTTTATGTTAAAAACTTCACCTAAGTATTCTGAATTTGTTCCTTTGCTTCCGTTTTTTTGGTGTTTTTTTTTAAATTTTCAGCGAGAGGAAAATTAGTGGATCTCTTCAGCTTACGGTCCCGCCTTCAGCAGTCCCGCACGCTCTCGCTCGGCGCACGTTCAGGTATGAAGATGCCAATAGCACCTGGCATTTTGATATGCAATATTAAAAAATACAGTATTGTAGTCCCTATAAAATAAAAAAAAATTGGCCATGGGGAGGGGGAAGGGGTTGGATTTTAATTTCAAAGGTCTAGATAGGTGCAAATACAGTATATGTGTAGACTCAGAAAAGGTGAGGTTTAGTCACTCAAGTATAAAAGTTGTGGTTGTTGCTAGGTGGGTGTGGTTACCCTGTTTACTGAGTGAAAAGGCCTAAAATATTAGGTTGTCTACTTCACTGAAGTATTTTGACACGGTACCCCAGGATAACTTAATGAGAGGTGTAAAACCTAATATAGCCAACAGTGAAAAATACATTGGCATCTTCATACCTTCAACCCCTAACAATTTGTATGGAAATAACTCCTCTGATCCTATCCAAGTGAACAGTTAAAGTGGCGTGGCTGTCCAGTCAAGCAGGATTTGTTAATGATTTGCGCGTGAAAGATACACGAAACTGACCAAAAAAAAAACAAAACAGCCGTTTTCACGAGGACCATCTCTCTTGCCAGTTGTTTTTGTGACATTTCCGCGTGGTCTAACATTTTTTTTTTCGACGGCAATAATATTATTAGTGAAACCATCGCATGACGATTGTTGGGTGTGTACAATTTTATCTGGTACTGCAGACATGTTCATTTATGTCGATGAGCGGGAGAGTATTTCCAAATAAAATTATGACTGCCAGTACCAGTTTTGTTAACTTGGCATGATTTTTTTTTCTTCATTTCGGGTGGGCATTTTTGTTGACCCCAGGGTCCAGGCACTTTCCGGTCCTGGAAATGCCATTGACAATTTTCCATTTGTCCAGACTTTCCAGATCCGTGGCAGCCCTGTCTCCTGGTTTCAAGTGTCAGACTCCACCACCACAGATCTCTTGTAACTTGAAGTGTTTCGACATTGACATGCCCTTTCACGCTCCAAAGTGCACCTTATTATTGCAGTGACCTTTTCAGCCATTGATTTTCAAGATTTTGCCCCCCCCCCCCCNCCCCCTTTCCAGCACAGTTATCTTCACAAACTAGAAAGAGGATTCGATAGAGCCTCTACTTTCAGCCCTAAAAGCTCGATTATTTATGACATTTATAATTATTATATACATCACTGTCGGTGAGCATAGCAATGATTAAGTTTACATTGTTTCACAGATTATAGAGACAACCCTAAAAAAATACACTTGGGGTATTATTTTTGGCAAAGAAATAATTTATGCAGCAAAAATTGTGCCATACTTGCATTTAGGTAGAACTAGCCTCCAATCACAAGGAGAATGACAGAGTCTGCACATAGGTCTTTACATGTGGGTACATGTACAATAAATTTACCATACAAACTTAAATATCTGAGTTGTTCCCTTGAAATGTGAGTTTGTGAGGTTCTACTGTATCTTGGTTTGGATTGTGGCCGATGATAAAATGATTGTAAATTGATTTAATTTCATGAAACATTCTTTGGTTGTGAACTTTCTTCACATCACATCCAAGGATTTTATCAGAATCTCATCTAGCCAAGAGGGACGTCCTACTCAGTAGAATTAAAATAATTCACAGCACTCAAACAGATCTTTCCTTGTAAACATATGTAGCATTTTATTTCCATACATTATATTACCTGGGCGTGGTGCCTAGGTCTGTTGACAGCATCACAAGGGTTTCGACAATTGTATCTCCAGTCAAACTCATCATCATTACTGTATATTTTATCTGCAGTAAACTCACAACCAACGACATCAAGCCAGTGATAACAAAATGTGGAAATTGTTTTAAGTTCTTGATGCAGTGCTTTTATACAATAAAAGGTCTTCAACAATGGTCATCATAAAAAACTGAAATCAGGTTTAACCTGGGCAAGTTCCATCCCTGCTTTTATCATGCCCCCTGTGTAATCTTGCCACAGTGTTCATTGTCAGCTGTTCGATTTACAATTCAAAGGATGGTCTTGATATTAGTGGATTTTACTGTATTTTCATTCCTCATAATGATTTCATGGAACTGTCCTTTTTCTTGTAAAGAGAACACAATTACTGGAAATGATGTACCCTGGAACATCAGCATCTCACTTTGAAGTGTTATAACTGTTAAAGAAATGCACATTACATACTCAACTGCAAGTAGAAGAAATCACTGAACCAATGCATAATATCTGAATATTTGACTATTTATTTTCAACAAAACATGAGCTTAAAGGATTTCAATCATACAAAAACAGTCTTCACATTTCCCCATGAGAAGAAATATTATTGCCAGAAAATCTTACATACAGTAACAGCATACAAACATGCATGCATGAGTAAAGCATAAAACAT
Source organism: Ellobium chinense (assembly GCA_033807755.1). Taxonomy (NCBI): domain Eukaryota; kingdom Metazoa; phylum Mollusca; class Gastropoda; order Ellobiida; family Ellobiidae; genus Ellobium; species Ellobium chinense. The sequence continues at coordinate 388,983 of JAWQUT010000222.1, forward strand.
GCATTCCACTATACTATAAAGTTCTATTCAAGGACATCTGCAAAATGTAACTTTCTCAAGGAGCTTATGCCCAGTACATAACACTGGTAAAAATTTGTCTTAATAGGCATGTGACAAATAGGCATTATCCATCACATCCTATAAAAAAAAACAAAAAACCCAATATATTAATAAGGAGGTTTATAAGTCTTCTATCCAAAGAAAATACCCTCTCATGCAACCTCACATTCTTATAACATGCACAGCTGAGTTCACCTATTTCAATCTCAGAATACTTGTCAGTTTTTTTCAAGCAGTCCTATGAGCTGCTTCTCACATCCAATCTTGTTCCACCCAAAACAAGTCTTTCCAGGTTTCACAAAATGAAGAGATGGTACAGCAAGGCTAATAGGGGATAATTTTGTCGAAATTTCACTCTGCGATGGAGAATACTATGAATTAATATAATGCAGCTCTACAATTACATGAATTTCTGTTGCTATAACCAAAACTCAAACTCTGATCATTTAAATTACTTTCAATGTTCCCTGCAAAATCAATTAAAGCCCACTCCATTGGATACAATCTGCTGAAGATTTGGTCAAATTGGTGAAACAAACCTCTGATTCAAATCGACTCTGAGACCTTTTGTTTCTCATTACAAAATGAATTAAAAACAGTTTGTGAGAGTTCTAATACTAAATTATAGTTTTTTAAAGGACTTTACGAACTCTGATTAATCTTTCAAACAATCCCTATATCAAGCTGCTTTTCTTACCCTTCATAGCAGAAGAACAAACATTATATATGTCATAGTTTACGTTCCACTTGAAAAGGCATATTTTTTTTTCTCTTAACTCTCACAACCTGCTGTTGCACCAGTCTCTACAAAGATTTTTTGCCTCTCCATTTATCTAACACATATGCATCCTGAGATGCAGCAAACCACCCTTTGTTCCAAGAACTGTTCTTGCGGGGAAAAAAAACCAACCATCAGCACTCAAAGTATGCACACATACATCAGCTACTAAGAACAGCTGCAAAACTCAAACCGCTTGGATTTTCTGTTTCCTTGCCAAGAGATCTTTAATGAATGGATTGTTCTTCTTCTCCACTTCTTCCTTCAACTTGTTCATTTCTGCCATTAACTCCTCTGATGACATGGTGTCAACCGGGAGCTGTTGTGCTTTTGACAAGAAATCTTTGATTATCTCCTCTCCCTCCTGATTTGAAAAACAAAACAAAACAAAACAACATGTAATGAATACTAACCATTATTTAGTTGCATTGCATACTAGTTTGAAATGATAACATCAACCACAATGAATAGTAAAATAATACTGTAGGTACAGATCAGAATGATAGAGTGACTGGGTGAGGTAGAGGGAAAGAAAAGGAAGAGGAAGAAGAAAGAAATCAATGTCTCATTATCTATTTAATTTATGATTCTGGAATGCAAAGACCTCCTTCTAAAGAACTTACAACACCAGGAAATAGAAAACTTTAAAAACCTTTGAACATAAATCCAAGCAAATCAGAAACAGAAATAAATAATAAAAAAAAAAACCAAAAAACAATTAAAAGGCATTAAATTAAGTGAAAGGCCCAAGGTGATACCTCCATCAAGGAAATATTGATGTAGTATCAACAACAAACTAAACTAACAACTATGTCAGCTTTCAAATATTCAGTCCACTATACCACACACTGAAATCAACTGATTATGACTAGACTAACTTACAACATCCCTACTTCAGCATACCTGCTTGGCCATCTTTCTTCGCTTCACTGCTGGTTCATCATCACCCTCCAGTCCAGTCCCTTCCAGGCCTAACGTCTGAAAATCTTCCAGTTCATTTGCTTTTTGTCTGGCAGCCTGGACAAACAAAAATATTAAGTTTTGTACATTGTCTGGGCAGTCATATCTTCCATCATGAAAATCACTTCCTTGTAGTAGAGGAAAAATTACATTACAATCTCAGCAGCTGTTTCAAGACAGTATAAACTTCCTAAGCAATTTCTTTATCAGGCAGTGACATGGGCAGATTTCTATTCATTTCAATAATCACTGTTTTAGCAAAGAACTGATAATCATCATTATTCTCATAAACTGATAATGACTAACTGACAAGTACTTGTGATCATGTAACCATGACTCAAATACTTTTGAAACGGAGGGATAAATGTGCAATCAAATTCCCCACTTATTTTCATCATGCCCTATTACATTGATCTAAATGTGGAAAGCAATTAGGTAACTGCCATAAATTAAAACATAATTTTAACACCACAAAATCTGCTGATATCAAACAGTAGATATAACCTCTTCTAAGGTCAATTAACTAACTCAAGATATGTTATGCAGCAGAAGTAAATCAGGAGAAGTGATAAAAGTATGGTGCCCTCACAGCATGAGGACACTGAAGATATAACATGCTCTGAAAGGCATATTGAGCTCTGAGGAATCCAAAAGTTTCAGCACTAAACATACCTCTACCACATGCTTGGGAAAATGTGCAAGCTCTGCCACATGGATACCAAAACTCTGGTCACACACCCCTGAAAAACCAATGCAAAAGAGTTTGTGAATATCTCATACAACATAAACTGACTCAATTCAACATATAATATCAACAAAAGGAGAAAGTGTGATATATCATTTTAAGGACGCACTGAACAGGGAAAAAAAGCTTGATTTTATTTTTAACAGACCTAAATCAGACAAAATCATGTCATCCATACATTCCACCCAAAAACACCTACCTGGTTTGACCCTGTACAACAAAGTCAAGGTATCATTAGAGGTTAAGGCTGTGACATGAAGGTTGTTGACAGTTGGCACTTCATCAGCCAAGGCAGTCAGTTCATGGAAGTGAGTTGCAAACACGCAGAAGCACTTGATCTTCGTGGCTATCTGCCTGCAAGCAACATACACAGTTTCTTTTGCAATACTCTGAATTTTAATGACAAAAGATGTAATAAGGTTTGATAATACATATAAATAAGCGTTCGAATTGTGTAGCATGCAAGGACACAGCCCTACTGAAGTCTGAAGCATGCTTTTACTCATTAACAAAAATGTTTCAAATTTGGCTAACACAACAAATTCCTTAAAGTTTGAAGGATCTGGTCTTCAAATTCAAAGCAATATTTTATTAATAACAATTTTGCAATAATAATTTTCCAGCCAAGAAAACTTCTGGCTGTCAATAGATCTGAATGATTCATACCTCTTTCCCTACCCACTATATTATTAGTCATGAATGGATTGACTCATACATATAATGAAAATTTAAAAAGATGAAAATACATTTTTTATTCCCCCCAAAGGTAAATTGATGTACAACGTCATACAATGTTATACATCTCATTCATAAATACAAACACATAGAACAAACACATCATACTTGTAATGAGATATAATTACAAAAAAAATTCATAACAATATCATTGCTGGTCACCAGTGGTGCAGCACCCTCGTCCCCTTAGCTCTACAGCCAGGTACCCATTTAAGCCTGAGTCTAGTGGGGAAATGGAAGTGAAATGTCTTTCCCAAAGATACTACAAAATAAACCGCCCAATCCGCTCATCAAACACGCAAACCTTAGACCTGAAATCTTCAGTTTCTGAGTACAACTCACAAACCACATGGCCACACTGCATCCCAAAGATGGTGACAGTAAAATCAGGTTAAATACTCACCATTCTGCAGAAACAAAGCACAAACACACATATAAATGATCTTACTCTGAAATGGCCCAAGCGAGCCCAAAGCCATCATATGTTGAGGTACCTCTCCCCAACTCATCAATAATAATCAAAGAATCTGAGGTGGCACTCTGTGAAAATGAGGAAATTCTTGTCAATGTTTCATTTATGCTATAATTACTGAAACAGTTTTTGGGGAATGACATACAGACTCATAAAAGACACTACATAATCTTAGGAATCAGAGATGAAAAATGCTGGATCCTAAATGGTGGTAGATGAGGACAAAATTCCCACACAGAAAAAAAATATTCCCTGAATTAGTCTGTACAATAGTACAAACAGTCAAAGGCCCTGGGTGCATGACTAGCATGTCCAGCTGCACTTCATCACAAGCTACCCATTTAAATTTGTGAATTTCTATACTTGAAGGCAGCCAGCAGTTTACTATACCACAGATTAAAGCGAGGACAGTACATTTCATTATAATGCAAATTATAAACAGTTTAACTCCAAGTCCACCAAAATGCTCTGAATTCCACCAAGAAGTTGATGTCAGTTTCCTGATTAAGTTGAAACTCTACAACTTTGAAGGTTTCAACAAAACCACATCCATTACGTCATAACATTTAGCCCACAAATTTTCACACCCTACCCTAAGAATCGAAGCAGTCTCCAACATTTCTGCCATGAAAGTAGACACCCCCTTCATCTGATAGTCTCCAGCTCCTACTCTTGCTAAGATGCAATCTGTTATGGTGATCTCAGCTTTTGCACATGGTACAAAACAACCAAGCTGTGCCATTAAAACGCAGACACCAATCTAGGAAAGAACAGAAACATTTTGTGACAAAATTCATGAACATGTTTAAATTCATCTCATAATAAAACCTCTGTCTTACCATTACAAATTTCACATATTTTCAACTGCCTATTTATAAATAAAAGCAATGTTACATTAAAAGATTTAAGAATTATATGCTCCAAAATGTTCGTATTCATCAAAATCTCATGTTGCTCATATATGTTCACTTCTTAAAACAGAATGTTGATAATCTGTTGTTACTTATGAAGATAACTGAGACAGCGATGTCATATTACTTCCATGGATGGAAACTTCTATCAGGCAGAAAAGTTGCGGAATTTGTAAGCCACCTATCACTGCTCCAAATAATGAATCAGTAGATGGTAAATTTTATTACTCAATTCACTAACAATTATAACTGTTCAGCAAATATAAGGTGTGTGTGTTAATATACTACCATATAAAATAATATACCACATGACTTAATTAGAGGCCAAGGATCTTTTATTTCAGTCGGGACAATACCCAAAGATGAAAAGATTGAAACAACTTACAGATCTAATGTAGGTAGATTTGCCTCCCATATTTGGTCCTGTTATGATATGGAACATCTCTTTGTCTGTAGGAAAGAAATTGTAGATAAACTCGTTTAATATCTGCACTTAGTGCAAGAATGCAAGATCCTGGCAAATCTTACATGAAGGGAAGAGAGTACGTTAAATTTCAAATTCATGATCAGTAGAGCTGTTCCTCCACGCAGAGCTGTGAACTGAGCTACCATGTGAAATCTTGAAAAAATAATTACATGCCACTGCCCTCATATATCACCTTAAAACTGTACTTATGAGATAGGTCAGTTTTACTGTCAAGGAAAGGTAATCATAATTGCTTACAGACTGGTTTCAGGTTTAAAATACATACTGCTAACACAAATTAACACCATCCAAGGTTAAGTTCAATACGATGAATAGCACAGATAAAATCTTACTAGCAATTTTGGAACAAATCCTGCATTACTGAAAGTAAACATTTTACAAAAGTAGGTGAAGTAAGCCCTAGGCCAAATGCCCACCTTTCTCAAAAGTAGCATCATTAGGTATGTAGGCCACATCATCTTGCATTTCCAGGCATGGATGTCTTGCTTCATGAAGACGTAGAATACCTTCTCCTTCAATACAAGAAAAAGACAAAATTGTCCATATGCAATTTTACAAAAGGAAATTGTCAATTACCCATGAAAGACATGTGAAACCAGGCATTATCTTAATGTATCATTAATACTGACTACAGTTCACATATCTGCAATTCCTCCAGAGCATTGAAAATGCTACAGTCAAACCACATTGTGGATCCCATGAATTACAGTAAAATCCATCTAATTCAATCTCGGATTAATCGAATTTCTTTTTTTTCTTCTTTGTGTACAGTAAAAGTATCTCCATTATTCAACCTCAGCTTCGTGGATTTTCTTTAATTTGAACTGACTGAGGCTGCCACACAGTGCAAATTTGCCTTCGCCGTTTACCAGCATCATTCAAAATCACAGAAAATGGGAGTGAAACAAAGGAGTGGGTGCCTCAAAGGGCATGAGTTGGTAGGTTGGTAAGAATGTGTATTGTACAGCATTACTGCCATTACTCCGTGATGTGGGGTGCGAACACAGGGATAAAAAAAAAAAATTGATCTATAATCACACACTCAGTGACACTGCACTATATTTTTTTTTTTCTAACAGGCCTCCTCACAGCTACCGCTATTCAAACACAGATGATCCAAACGGCCCTTTCCAGGGCTCACAATTTTTTTTCTTTTTAAAATATGAAACAGCAAGGTGTAAGGGGGTAACCTTATTACAAGTTTCCTTGTGATGGAGATAGTGTAACCATGAATCAAAATACCACAGCTATATGGGTACTTTCCTGGTTAAAATCATAAATCGAATTCTGGTAATTCAAACCTCCTATGACAGTCCCAGCGAAATCAACTTGAACGGACTCCACTGCATATAATATAGTTTTATATGATTTGAAACTTTAAAATATTGCAGTTAGGCAAAACTTGTGATAGAGAGGATTGCAATTAAAGGGAGCTGACTTTACTTGGATACCTATACAAGACAATTAAATGTAGAGACACAGGACAGTTTGAAAATGACTGAGGGCTTTGGCACCAGGAAAAGCATCTCTTACCTTTGGGAAACAGCTTTGGTCTGACAAAAGGGATAGGAGCTGATGCTGACACCACTGCGAAGGACACTAGAACATCCATCTGAGCCAAGATATCATTCAGCATGCACATGGGCTCTACATAACCAGCTGTCAAGTCAAGATGGAAAAAAAAAAATTCCAGCTCAAGACAGTATAATACAAGTAACACTTAACAGAACTTTATCTAAGACAAGCAGTAACAATAGTTCAGAATTACTGCTACCAGTTGCAGACTGATTCTAATTCACAAGAGTAACACAAATGCACTTGCAAGAGGCAATATTATAAGAATAGCAAAACTGATTGTCTCAAGTTATATATCTCCAAAGAATAGCAAAACTGATTGTCTCAAGTTATATATCTCCACAGACTCAATCAACAAACTTTCTTGACAATGAAATAAAGTTTGTAGCAAATGAAACAGCAAATGCACCCGAAAGTCATAGTGACAGAGTTTGTAATAATATCACAATAAAAGCTAGCCTACATAAAAGACATACTGTCAACTGAGGTTATTTATTACATACACTAAATTACAATTCAAACATACATGGTGAAAATGTGCTGATCGCCTTGTATAAATAATGACTTTTAGTGTCTATGCCAGCTTCTATCACAAATATATGGACTGACTACTCATTAAATAAAATAGCTCCCTGTCCCTATAACTTAAAACTTCCCACCACCAGCCTCTCAAACAGAGATGTCCTACTGCTGACTGAAGGTCTAGGTATGACCCATCAAGACTGTAAAACCTGTCCCAAGATTTTATTTTATACCATAATGTGCCTGTTATTTCAGTACCATGCAGTATGATGAAACATGCACCCACTCTTCAGGCATGACTCCACAAGATAATACAAAACTAGCTAAATAAATCATTTCCTTCTACTTATGTGGCACACTAATGTTGTGTAGGCATATCTATGTTTACAAAATTTTAGAGCTCAGAACTAAAAGGCTTTTCATCATTTTCCATTGGTAATAACGCACTGCAGGCACTGTATGATCTGAAAGTTTACATCACCGTGAACCCTTATTTCCCAATCACCATTCAATTTTTTATTTGTTTTAAATTTTGCAATTCAAGGACAAACATAGGATGAACCTCTGATCTGTGAGTGTCCAGTGAACTGAGACAACTATCCTTCTCCACACCCAAAAAAAAAATCTGGCTCCCATTCTGAGGTTGGACACCCCTGGTCTACAACGCCAGCAGAGGACAACATCATTGCTGTACAGGTCTCATCCAACCTACCTGCAATGTTAACAATCTCAGCCACCACACTCTTCTGCTGCTCACTGTACTCCTCCCTAGTCCTCTGGTACTCATCATTGTACTGCCTCACCGCACCATTGTGGAACCTCACTCCATTGTTTTTGGTGTCTATTGTGTAATACTTTTTGTTGTTTCTCAAGGCTTTCTCTTCCTATATAATTAGAGGGTAGAACAAATGGCTAATAGTTTTGAGATATCCTCAGTGTTTTCTCCAGATCATATAAGTTGGGGGTGACATTTCTTCCTTGTCATAAGTTTGGGG